>CM033353.1:17122860-17722860 GCA_019395295.1 Osmanthus fragrans | reverse complement strand
TCATAAAGATATTTTGATCGGATTATTGTTATTTGAGTGGTGTTTCTGATTGGTCGTTACGAAGATCAATCTCCTAGGGTTCTATTTTTATTTTTCTTAGTATCTTCAACTGTGATGTGAAATAAATTTAAATTTTTAAAGTGATCGAAAATCTCTTCAATTGAAATATACAAAGAAAATACAAATTACATTTTCTGTAAATTTATATCATTTTTAACATCCACAAGAGACAAAACATGTATTTAAATCTTTTTTATTGGAATAAAATTTGAATTAGATCCATCAAGATATAAATGAGAACGTAAAAGTAATTTTGAAAATATCAATTTACACCTAATTTTACATTATCATTGGAGATACTCATATAAATAATAAAATTCATGTTCACATTTGTTTTGTTGCTTTTGGCTCTTTTAAATTGGACTTCTATACAATCAAATCGAGTTCAATACTTCAGATTTGGCTATAGAATTAAATTATTTGTACAGAATTATTCATTATCACCTGGATGACATCCACTCATATGTAGTGGGATTCAGATGAATAAAAAATGAAAAAAAAAGGTGGGACCCTCCTATTGTGAGTGAATGTCATTCAAGTGGTAATGAATAGTTCTGTACAAGTAGTATGATTGTTGGCTATATATAGCACATAAAAAGGTTCACTCGTTAACAAGAAATCAACAATCACATAAGTGAGTAATGCCTAATAGAAACACGTTTAGACATTAAACTACATATTGTAGGTGTTATGCCCTTGGGATGCAATGCGTGCGAAGACATACTAATCATAATTGTGACCATTGCAAATCAGTCACCATAGTTTAGTTCAGTGTGTTTAGCCCATATTTGAATCTCATTTAATTACATTCAATTTTTCACTCTCCTATTTTCAATCATACAATCTTCCATAAAATAATATTACACGTAAATCGAATTTTTTTTTCAACCACTCATTTTTTAAAAAAAAAAAAATACTATTCTACTCATTTTTATTTTCAAAAAATGATAACCAAACGGGGACTAAATTTCAACCGTGCCAGCTGGTTGGCTCGGAAACTTTAGTTTCTTACCAAAGCGGGCTAAGTTGGCTAATATGCCAAACATGTTCCAATAATTAGTTTATAAAGTAGATTGTACCAATATTTGAAAGATCAGCTCAAGCATCAATGGAGAAAAGATAAAATGTTTGAAGTCAAATGTCCCATTAGAGACGAACTTAGGTCAAAATGGTGGTTAAAAATTTTAAATTTTAAAATATAATACGAACTGACCACTGCTTGACTGTGTTTTTTAAATGATTTTCATTTTTTTTTTCAATTTTTAAGAATAACCTGATCCATTTTATATTTTTCAATCGAATTAGTCGTTCTAATAAAAGAAAAATTGTAAACACTATTGAATATTTAATTTATTACTATTTTAATTTTTGAGGACAAAAAGTCAACATAGAAAAAGAAGATGCAAAAAAGTCATTGTTTATAAAAGGACGTTGGAGTAAAGCCTTTAAACTTCAACAATCTTGACTTTAGGGGTTAAACCTCAACTTTTCTTCCTTCCATTGGCTGATATTCAAACTTTATTACATACTCTTTTGAAAAACTTGCTCATGGAGGAACTTTGGAGCATCGCTTTCCAACTTTAAAGGAATCCTTTCATTATTATTGGTGTTAAAATCTTCGACTTTCGATCTTTATACATATAAACAGCATCTTCAAAAACTCTTTAAACATGAGATATTCTTTATTTTAAAGAGTCCGTCTTCAAAATCATGTTCCAAAAAACTCTTTAAATTAATATTTTAATTTAAAAAGTGGACAAAACTCGCTCTCTATAATTAAATGTATTCAAAGTATTTTAATTTTCAATGTAATAAAATAATACAATAATCTAGAGAAAAGTTAGTTAAAATAAAAGATAGAAAAAAATAATAAATATTTTAAGAGATTCTAGATGTACAGAAATCATTTTACAAAAGTGATACAGAAGTTTCATATGGGAGTAAGTCCCATGTGGAATAAAATAGTGCCAAAAAATGATCACCCACCCTGCTATTTGTGGTCTATAATGTTTCTGTACGTACAGTTTCTGTACGTAAGACATTGCTGGAATATTGTTTGAAGTAGTTTTACTCTCTAAAATTTAAATGTTCTCTAAATATAAAGACTAAAAAATAGTATGTCTTGAAAATGCTCTACTTCAAAAATTTTTAAATCTCTAAAAACTTTAATAGATGTTTCTATAAATTATAAAAACGGGCCAAAGAAACACAAAATATATGCTCTTTAAAAATAGAGAGTCTTTTTTTTTTTTTTTTTTTTGCTAGGTATCCCACTTAGTCAGACTAAACCCGAACCTTTTCAATGGTAATATCTAAAAGGAGGTAATTGAGTTAGTTGTTGGCTCAGGTTCATATATATATTATATATATATAAGATATATATATATCATTGTTTGCCTTCGAGATAAATCCCCCTTCCAAGACAGGCCAAAGAAAGCACAAAAATTGTTCCACCAACTGGCTTTTTCTATATTTTTACTTCAACTTGAGGAGGATAATTTCCCGAGCATTCTTTATTTTCATTTCAACCGGAGGAGGATGATTTTCTGACCGGATTTAATGTGTAATTTTCTCCAGCGTAGTATCAAAATAGAACATATTTTCGACAGTGTAATTTTCTAAATCTTAAGCAGCTTTTCGAACTAACATATATAATTTTCTTTTTCATAATCAAGATCTTCGACAAAAAAAAAAAACCTTCATTACTGATTTTACGTTTGTTTACAAGAGATTACTACATTGAACACAACACTAAATTGCGTAGCTAACTCGTCGTATTAAGAAACACTACTCAATAAAAGGCCATAACCAAGTGGCCTGATCTTCAACTGGGAATCTCAAATTGCTTGAATTAAGTTGTAAATCATCATAACATTCATCTTCAAGTTTGGTGAAGCAAGGTGGGGGCATAAGACTCCTACTCAGGTTGTCATCTTCGTCTTGAGAGTAATCTGAGTCGAAAATATGCGAAGAATCAGATGGCTCTAAGAATGAGGAACGAATCCCATCATTATAATGTGGGCTATCTAAATCAAAAACCTCACTTTTTGCAGAAGTTGCATCCTCTTGTTTACAAATCACCATTGGTAGATTTGATGCTTTTGGTGAGACAAAACTGGGAAGTGGCTTGTTTCGTTCTGAGCCTGCCCACAATGGACTTGTGGGATCACATGGCTCTGATTTTGGCTTCCCTTTCTCTCTTAGAAGCAACTTCTCTTGAAGCAAATGAAACTAGAAATGATAATGGCTGAGAAATTAGATATGAAACAATAAAAAAAATCCCTAAAACCGCCTCATCTAAAAAGTTTAAGCTATGATAAATGGGCCTTCAACATGCCTTTGACATGCTCGTTAAATTAAAAAAAGTGCACAATTTTCGTAAATGGTTAGAAACGCAAGGCTCGTGTTGCTCTAATACCAAATTTGAAATTATAATGAAAGGAATAGTAATTTTTTTAAGAATGTGCGGTTAAAAAGAAATAATCTATTTTTTTTTATATTTTTTTGTAAAATTATTTTATTGGAGAATGTGTAGTTGATAATAATATAGAGAAAAATAATTTTAATTTAATTGGGGCCAAACATGGGCTAAATCACACTACGAAAGAGGAATGCCCATTAGTCATTCCCCAATAAGCAATAGCTTAAGCTTTTCAATGAGGTAGTTCAACGGAAACATCTAAGATTTAGTTTAGCCACTACAATTCATAAGATTTTAATTTCTTTTTTACCCTTGTTGCAATCCAACTTATCAAATAAGCCATTAATGCAACTTCCACTTGAGTTGAACAATGCCGAATACTATGACAAAACATATAGATTACCTCATTTTCCAATTTCTCATTCTCTTTGAAGAGGCTATCGTGATCAGCCTTAAGTTTGTCATAAGTAGCTTTCAAAGAATTGTAATCCTTCTCCAGCTGCTTGGTTTTGTATCTGGCTCTCCTATTTTGATACCAGATTGCAACTTGTCTAGGCTGCAAACCAATTTTTTTTGCAAGCTGAATCTTTCTCTCGGGTTCAAGCTTGTTTCCAACTGCGAAACTCTTTTCAAGAAATCGCACTTGATCTGGCAAAAGTCGCCTTTTTTTCTCTAGTTTGCGAAAGCATTCATCGTAATCCTCACTGCCATTTTCTTCTTTGTCAAAGAATGGCATATCTGTCAAGTTTTCTCGGTGAACATCTTCGAAAATTAACAATGGATGTAGACCCTGAAACTGATTCACCCACCCACCATCATTCATTTAATACTTGAAATGATATATTTTCTATCTTAATTTGCAGATTCGCAAACTAAACATCTCCAAGTATGTTGGACTTTACAGGGTTCTGATGATTTACTATATTTATTTTTCCAATCTATGTATCTAAAGCACAAGAATGGGCCATTGAGCACGTTTTGACGAGCTTAAAATTTACTTTTCTAGAAAAAAATAAAAACTTTAAAAGTTACTTTTGAACACAACAAACTTGCTGTCCTCCAACATAGTTTATCTGTTGTTCTAAATCGAAGAACAATTAGCAGTTCTTTCAAACATTCAAATACAGTGCCTAAACCAGTAAAATTTTGATCCTAGAAGATAAAATCATCAGAAGCAGCAATTTATTACAAAATTCACAAACAATAAATTGATCCCAATTCAATATAATCAAGCATATAGACATGCTAAATGCAAACTTTAAAAAAAAAAAATGAAAGAAACTTCAAGAGAACTATGCAGAACATTTTACAAATTACAACAATCCACAAGTAAAAAAGTAAGAAAATTACCATGAAAAGAAGGGGAATAACTGGGAATCAATAGAGAATCAAGAACATTTGATGAACAAGGAAGCTTTTCATTTTTAAGCAAAACAGAAGTCATTTTGTAACTATCAAACACCGTCCCACCACTCTCCACAGCTGTAACTTCTGGTTTTTAACGATTTTTTATTTTATGGGCACTGAAAAAAGTAGCAAGAAGTAATGATGAACATAAAGTTTATTTGGGAGTACCGAGGGCACGCAGCCGTCAGTCACCAGTAACTGAGGAGAGAGAAACAAGAGAGAGAGCTGTTGAAATTTGAGTGAAGGTAACTATGGGTTTAGAGAGAGTTCTTCTATGGGAAGGGGAGCTCGAGGGACATTATAAGGAGCTCAAGAGGGTTTCTTGTAGAGTTGTAACACATGGTTAATTTACTAATATACCATTGATAGAGATTTTGTCCATATCTAAATCTGAGGTTCCTTGGCACTTGTTTGATGACCATTAATTTTAAACCTTTTTTTTTTTCATATACTTATTTTCAACAATACATTTATACAATAAAATATTTTATATGTACATCTAAAATTTTTCCCGACTTTTTAATCAGATATCATCCCGAAAGTCACTACTCAAAATATTATTTTGTAAAAATAATGACCATCAAACACGACGTTAATTTTAACTCATACACAATCAAATCTATTATTTTTACCTTATCGGTGCTCAAAAGAAGTGTTTTGATTGATGTTAAATAAAGTTAAGTGTCTTTTGAAATTTAATGGCCTACTTAAGTTATGTTGAAAGGTTGGGTGATAAATATGTTTACATGTTTATCTGTGCTTTTATACTTAATTAATCTGTGTTTGGGCTCCATTAAAAAAATATTTTGGAAAAATGCATTTTTTAATAGTAATATTTTAAAGAATGTGTAGTTAAAAAATAAGAAAAAAATTTGGATTTATATGTAATATTATTTTATTGAAAAATGTGATTGAAAAGAAGAACGAAAAAATGTATTTTTAAAGAATGGACCACAATACATGGGGCTTAGAAAATTATTACTAATTATACGAATATCTATATAATTTAGTGTAATTATGCTAATTGTAGGAAAAACCTCGACTTAGATGCACTTCCCATGTAAAAAAAAAAAAAAAAAAAAAATTGAGATTTGAGTTTAATTGCTGCCAATAGAATTGCATGTGATTAATAAAAACATTAAAATAGCAATCAGAGGAGATTCACAAGTTTTAGGAGCTAATTTCAACAGTTGAAAAGTTTAGGGACTAAACTGCGAGCTTAAACTTGAGATGGATCAAATAGGATGATTGTGGAATGATGACGATCGAAGTGTAAAAATTGAAGATGAGGATTCATGGTGCAAGTAAGAAGATACTCGAGCTCAATCATAGAAGAAATTTAGGGACCAAGTTGAATGGAACATTAAAAAATTGAAAAAAAAATCCTCGCGATGCAATTGCAAGCATGCGAAATTGAGCAACAGTATGTTAAAAGTTTGTGCCATGCGATCACAAGCAATTATACCATGCAATCGCATGGTAGTTAGGGTTAGATTCAATTTTGCTTCCAAGTTTAACCCAACTTTTAGATGGAAAGGGTTTAGTACCCAATTTTAACCTAATTCTTGGTGGCAAAAAAAAAAATGCAAACATTCATCTTTCATTCAGAGAAGATTTTGATGCATAAAACACAAAATCATATACATTAATTCATACAATTGCTTGGAGTTTGAAAAAGAAAAAAAAAAATTAAGAAGATTAATAAAGAATTATTGAAAGGATTCAAGAATTTAAAGACTACCTTACATCTTATTTCTACACTTAAATTTTGATTGATGTATTTTCAATCTAATTTGTATTTTTCTAATATCATGATACTCGGCTAATTGTTTAGATTCTAGGATAACAATGAACCCTATATTTTGATATTTTCATTTTTGGATTTGACTTTAAGTATTTGTTCGGTTTGAATGATTGTTAGGTTATTAATGCTTTTTTAATTACTTGATTAATAATTGATTAGATTTGTGATTTCTACTTTGTTCGAGAAAAAATAGGAATTATAGTAGGTAGTATCAATCATTGTAAAGTTCGATAAGTGATAGAGATATACCATGTTAAGTTTAAATTATAATTAGCATATTCAAATTTGTAATTGCTAGTTTCATTAATCAAAATCAAATTTTAGTTGAATTGTATTAGAAGTTTATTGAGTTGTAATCGAAGTTAAAGTAGGATTTATTGAGTCCTAGTTATAGTAAAAAGAGTTTGAGGTTGATAGAGTCCAAAAATAAGTCAAAGAAATCCAAGAAGAAGATCGAGATTTGGACTTCAAGAAGTTTATTCAAAGACGAACTCACTCGTGCTTGAGAACTTAAAACAGGGACTCGGTCACTTGCTTGGTTGACGACAGGGCGATCGGTTACTTACCGCGAGGATTTTGCTCAAGCGATGGTTCTATATACCACAATCTCAGTTAGATCTCATTTTCATCCCAAACACCTCCACTATAAATATACAGCCCCTTGAATGTTCCAAGGTATGTTGAATCATTATGGTACATTAGAGATCACATAATTGAATATCCAAAAAAACATTGATTCTTATATTCAACACAAGATCAAATTATTCATATATTGATCCATCTATGGTAGAATCTTATTATAAATCAAAAGTATATCCTTTGAAAGACATATTCATACTCCAATATCTCTTGCTTTCGCCTACAGATCAAAGTACAGAAAGATCCTTGATCAAAAACCAAAATAAAACCCTACATTCGCTAGTTAGCCTCCAAAGTTTTGGAGTTTTAGGAAGAGGCGCTTGGAGTTCCAGAGCTCAAGGACGATGTTTGTTCTTGTTGTTTGTTGATCCACATGGAAAGAAAAATATTTTAGAGTTCTGAGAAGTGCACAAGTGTACAATTGAAGAAGTTTCTTGGTGATTTGCAATGTAGGTGGTTAGAGTCAGCTAATGTTTAGCATTGTCTCGATTAATTGTAAGTTAATTTTCTAGTGAATTTTACTGACAAGTTTGCCTGAAGGGTTTTTATCTAGTTAAGAATTTTCCACTGTGATCATATATGATGTTATTTACTTTTTATTGCTTTTGATTTAAATGTTTGTGATTTTTTAAACATAGGAATTAATTGAATTAATTAACTTAATCATCTAGAAACAATGAATAAGTGAATTGTTACTTTTAATTGGTTTAATTTTGCATTTGGGGTCTAAACTATTCAATAAATTTAAACTTTCCTACCACTATACTTTACACGATCTAATCGAATATTCTTGTGATATAGTGTATCTTCATATGTTCGCATCCTTCATAAAGATATAATAGAGTCATGTATAAGGATATATTTAACATTATTCGAGAAAGAATATTATATGAAATAGGAACGTTAATCTTCAAATCTAAATAAGTATTATCAACTCCTTGAATTGCTATTTAAATGGAAGAATGTACGAAAATTCGAAGTCTTATCGATTTTCATTAATTGAGTCTTATAAATGGTTATTCGTCTACTTGCAAGATGACCCCGACTTGAAATGAATAATAAATTAATTTTTTAGCTACAAAACAATAACTAATATAAAAAATTGCATTACTTGATTTTATTTTTTTAAATTCAATATTCATTGAACAAAAAGTATTAATTAGAAGATAGAATTAGGATTTTTATTTGTTTTTATAATGAATGCAAGGCTTAAATGAAGTATTTTTTTTTTTTTTTAGTGCAAGGAGGGCGGTACCTCCGAGATTTTGTTAATATGTCCTTACTTGTGGTGGAGGAATACCGTGGTTACAACTGAAATGATGTAAAACTAAAAATGGAGAAGTACTACTTTCTTTACAACAGAAAAAGTAATGCGTAATAAAAAATGAAGTACTACTTTCCTTACAATAAAACCTCATTACGACTATGGAAAATGAAAACAAGGCAAGTTACAATTATCCAAGCGAATGCAATCAATAGAATAAATAGGGAAACTGAAGATTGATTCTAAGAAGTTTGAACTACCTTGAGCTCCAAGTCGCGCTAATGAATTTGCCACCTGGTTAGCTTCTCGATAAATGTGCGATACATCAGTAGACATAACATGAGCAAGCTCCAAAATATCCTCTCAAATAAGACGAAACCGACCAAGGTATGTTAACTTGATGATGAAACCAATGGACTACCACATTAGAATCTGTTTCTATTGCAATCTTTTCTATGCCAAGGACATAGCATATTTGGAGACCTATTCTCAGAGCTGATACTTCTGCTAGAGTGTTAGTGCCAACCCCTAGAGAATGATAGAAACCGAAAATTACCTTTCCTTGCCAGTCCTGAAGCAGTCCACAACAACCTGTCGGGCCTAGGTTTCCAATACTAGCACCATCAATATTTAGTTTGTAATAGCCCTGTTGTGGGGGGGTACCATTTTACAAAGAATAAAGTTTTTACTCGTATTGAAACTGTAGGGATGTGTAATACCTGTGCGAAATGGAAGGAAAAAGACATTTTCTTAGGTTTAATAAAATCATTCAATTCGTGTAGCCAACGTTTAACTTTTACACAAATTTTGTGCAAGTTTACAACCTCATTTTTAAATCTTGCAGAATTTCTGGCCAACCACAACTCCCATGAAAGAAGTGGTGGGATAAGTAATGCTACAAGATGTTCTTGTGTTGACCCGCCAAAGTGAGATTGCCAAAGTAACATTGCAGACCGCCAAGAACTATTTGTATAAACTCTAACCCCAAATAATTTTCCAAAGTATTGCCATGCTTGGATAGCAATAGAAGAGTACATGGTCTATTGTTTCTTCATGACCCTGTGGACAACATTGACACTTGGAGACAATAGGGAACCCACAACGCCAGACCACTTCATCCATAGGAACCACATTATGCCAAAGGTGCCAACAAAAAATTGAAATTTTTAGTGGCATGTTAGGATTCCAGATGATCCAATAAGGAAGAGTAGAAGATCTAGTAGGTCTGATAAGAGACCAAGCTGAGCTTGTAGAGAATAAACCATTACTGCAAGGGAACCAAATTAGTTCATCAGTACCTTTACGAAGTTGAACTTGTGAATGTTGAATTTCCTCCACTAAAGCTAAACCACCCAAAGAAAAAAGCTTATCCAAATTTCATTTGTCATTTAAAACTACATCATGAAGTCTTAAATTTGGGGAAGTGATAGTCCAACCAAGTGCAGACAAACTACCCGAACCCCTCCAATTGTCATACCAGAATAGAGCACTGTCATCTCGAATCAGCCATCTGCTATGTTCTAAAATAAATGGGAAGTGATGTGAAAGATGTTTCCATATTGAGGAATCTTTAATACTTATAGGGATGTTGTCCATGTCTAGGTGATGGCTGATATATTTTTGTCGTAAGAAATCAGCCCATAGAGAGTGTGAAGAAATAATTCCCCATGCCATTTTACGTTGGAGCGACTTGATTACATCAAAGAGAGAGCGAATACCCAAACCTCCTTCCTTTTGTAGATAACAGATGTTATTCCAAGATATCCAATGACGTTTAAGACTATCTTTAGATTCTCCCCAAAAAAGTTGGCAAAAAGAGCATGAATCATTTTAACGACTTTTATGGGAGGGGTGATCACAGAAAATAAATAGATAGGTATGGAACTTAATACTGATTTTATCAGAGTGAGCTTACCACCCATGGATAGAAGCTTTCCTTTCCAACCCGCTAATTTTTTTCTGATTTTATCAAGCACTGGGGTGAACATAGAGGAAATGCGTTTGCCATAATGCAGAGGGGCTCCAAGATAGGTAAACGGGAGGGAGTTTTCTCTGAATCCTGTTGTAGTTGCAATGATATGCTTTCTAGATGTTGCAACTCTCTTGTGGACTATAAAAGAACTCTTAGCTACATTAATTAACTGCCGAGATATAGTTTCGTAACACCGGAGAAATCCCATTAAATTATTAAGGCTATGTCGAGTGCCATTAGTAAACACCAATAAATCATCTGCATACAGGAGATGTGATATGGGAGAACATGCGTCAGGAACCTGATAAGGAGCTGTTCTACCATCTTTCTAAAAGTTTTGTTAGGCCCTTATTGAGGTGTTCTTCGTTGAGGATGAATAACAATAGAGATAATGGATCGCCTTGCCTAAGCCCGCGGGATGGAGTGAAAAATCCAGCTAAAACACCATTAATTTTAACTGAAAATCGTGGTGAAGAAATAGCATTCTTAATAAGGGAGACCCAACTATATGCAAATCCAAATGCCTTTAGCACTTCTAACAAGTAGCCCCAAGAGACCCTATCAAAAGCCTTTGCCATGTCTACTTTCATTATCACATTGGTGCCTCGAGACCGCTTATTCAAATTATGAACTCATTCCTGGGCCAAAGCAACTTTTTCAGATATCATTCTACCAGTAACAAAGCCACATTGATTCATTGAAATTAATTTAGGTAAAATCAGAATCAAACAGTTGGCAACCACTTTGGATATGATTTTGTAAAATACCTGACATAAACTTATAGGTCTATAATCCTGGAAAGTCCTGGGATTTTCATATTTAGGCACCAAAGCAATGATAGAAGCTCCCATTGCATCATTTAGTTCTTCGCCCCTAAAGAATTCACGAACTGCCGTAACAACATCTTCAGTTACTATTGGCCAGACATAAATGAAAATAGATGAAGCAAAACCATCAGGCCCCGGAGCAAAATCTTCAGAGATATCCTTAGCTGCATCAAAAAATTCTACATCAGAAACTTCCTTCAAAAGCATGTCATTATCAAATTTAGTAACTAATCTTGGTATGAGAGAAGTCATCTCCCTATAGTCTATAGTAGAATTATTATCAGATTTGAGATGATTTCTAATATAATCAATAGCAGCTTCCTACATATCATTTTGGTCGGTGAGAATACCGGTCTCAGTATTGATACTGCAAATCATAGCTTTCGGTCTCTTTTGCCTAGCGCGGGCATAGAAGAAGGTAGTGTTCTTATCTCCATAGTCAACCATTTAACTCGTGACTGTTGCCGTTTATAAATCTCTTCCTGTAGTAGCAGACTATCTAACTCCCCCTTTAGAGCTGTGAGATTAGCATCTAGAGTGTGGTGCATCACAAGCTACAATTTCATTTTTTATATTTTCATTTCGCTTAAGTACGCGTCTTTAGGTGTTCGGATTGTAGATCCAGAAATTTCAGATTTTCCTAATAAAATTAATTTTGTTAGGATAACGTCCATTTATTTAGTCAATCATTTCTTATATCGATATGATTTGATGAATTTATTTTGATATCCTCGTCTTTTAAAATATGAAACAGTACACTGTACAAAAGTGTTATTGACAACCTTTTCCCTTTCGACTCTTTTTTTTTTTTTTCATAATAACATAACTTCATTAGAGATCTCTACTTTCAATATTTCTAATACTTGAACTTCTTATGTGGTTTTATAATTAGTTATGTTTATATTTTCTCCAAAAATGTACGCCTCTTAAAAGGGACCATCTTCCTTATATGTTCCATTTTCTTTTGGAGGTTTTTTTCTTAGAATCAAACGTATTCATGCTTTGAGCTTGCTTTTGCTATATCATATATGATGTTAACGAATTGTCATTCTAGGATGTTAATTAGAGTTGGGGGATTTAAAACTGGTGTGAGAGATATTGTTGATCTCTTTTATCAGTAAATGCATTTAAATGAATTATTTTTTGAATTTTTTATTTGAATTTTTTTGGTAAGGATCTAGTTAATATAACAATGCATTTTGTCCATTATCTCCAACTTCTTAATTCCTCTAATTATGTTGAGAGAATTACAGTCAAATTGACAATCAGTAAACCGCATTATAAAATATCATCTGTTGGAACGTAAAATATTTCATAAGCATTTAAACTACACATTTATTCTTAGCATTCTTTACTTTTTATCCCAGTGCATTGCGGTAGATCAGTTGTACATACATTGCACTATTAAAATAATTAGATAGAAATATTACGCTCTAATCATAAGAAAAATAAAGTGAGAATTTTTTTCGATGTTGGTATGATGCTAATAATATTTCCTAAACATAAATGAAAAATACTTTGTTCTCATTAATGATAAAAAAATTAATTGGAGGTGTTTAATAAGAAATAATATTTATCTATTTATCGTCATCTCAACTAACACATATTAAAATGTTGAGATTTAGGCTCACTAACATTAACAAAACACATCGGCTTGATGGTATAATTCAAAATTATGTTCATAATTTAAAATTTGAGTAGTAATTTCACAAACTTTCAAGTTATGAATACCAAACAATCATCTATTTAGATGTATCATATCGATTATATATAAATAATATTTATATGGTCAACATGGAGGGTAACATGACCCATATGTCACCCTAATTAATTTTCAAGACTATAAAGATCTAGTCCCAACATTAGCTAGTAATAGTCAATGACCAATTTATGATATAGAGAACAACCATTATATGTGAATTAGTTAAATAAAAAAAAAATCTCCTGGTTCTTAATTAAATATTCATTTAAATTCTCATTTTGCATTATTTTTTATCCAATAATTGTATAACTAGACATGCCAACAATAAAATATTAAAATTATTGAACTTCTGACTCAATACAATAATTATTTTGATTGTACTAATATTAGTAAAATGTACCAATTAATAAACATTGTTAGAAACTTTGTAGTTTCTCTTTTTTTAGTGGAGAACAAATTACTAGCAATAGTAAATTTGTCCCCCCATATCACATAATATTTTTCTATTATGGAGATTTCATAAAATATCAAATCAAATATTCGGACCCAAGTCCTAGTAGCCCCACTAGATAGTGATTCAACATTGATTCTACATCTTGAAACCAAGCCGGAGGATCAGGAAAAAGGGAGTCACTCTGTTTTTTAGGAATATCAACACAAAATTATTTATATTAGATTGTGCTTATTTTGGAGAAATATGTTAATATTTTTCTCGAATATTAAAATTGAAATGTCATGCTCTTCAAGGCAAGTTATATTCTTTCAGAATAGTATAACGTTGTATGTCTTGGAGAGCAACAACAAATAAAACATATCAATTAAATATGTACAAATAATATATTTTACGTTGTGATCAATTATAACATGCAAATAGAATACAAAAATTGAATATGCACATTGTAATGATTATAATATATACATAACAAACAATTAAAAAATGGAAAGCATATCAATTGGAATTGATAGGTGGATATGTGCATTTAGGGATGGACAAATGTTCAAACCAAATCAAATCAAATCAAATCAAAATTGAACCAATATTCTAAATAGGTGGATGCATGCACTTAGGGGTGGAAAAATGTCCAAACCAAATCAAACCAAACAAGAACCGAACCAAAATGAGCGGTTTGATTCGGTTCTACAAAAAAATTAATGGTTTTGATTCTTCATACCCAGAATCAGAACTAGAACCAAACTTAATTTCGAAGAATCGAGAACTAGAACTAGAACCAAACTTAATTTTTAATTTTAACTTTTATATATTAATTAGTGGAGACTTTAATTTGTATTAATTGGAGACATCCCAATAATTGGTTCTGGTCATTGGAGACACCAATTAATTGTGTACAATCTAATTTTATATTCATTTGAATCATTTCTCTTCCACTCGTTTTCAATTTACACAACGTCATGACACGTCGGCACCACATTTCATTACATCAGTGGAGAATATTCTTTCAAGGTAAAAGAAATGAAATTGACCAATCACTTAAAAAGCCTAAACTATTTTTTGACCTTGACTGTTTGATGAATCATTTATCTTCTTCAACAATATAGGAAAATCAAATAAAAATTCATTGCGTATTAAAGGCTACTTGTAAAAGTTTTGCATAATTCATCTTTTATTGTGGGGGTGTGTCGTCAAAAGTGTTACAATTATTTAGTAAATCATTGTTATTACTTATTAGATAATCTTTTGTAAGGTAAAGAAAATTGATTAGTGTACTCAAAGTATGACTATATTTTGTTTGTTAATTTGAACTTTTGTGATCTTGATGATTGATAATTTGAATTTATTGAATGTTTGATTCTTTTTATTTAAGTATATATTACTAATTTATGGATAAGCAAATCTGAAAATTTAAGAAATGAAATTAAAGTCAAACCATTTGGTTTCGATTTGGTTCTATTTATTAAAAAAATCATTTGATTCCATTATCAAAAAATATTGATTCACGGTTCGGGTGTACTGGAATAATTATTTAATTTAATTATGCAATTTGTGTACTTGAGACAATATGCAAGTCTTATACTGAACAATCAATTCAAAAGAATATATAAACTTGTGAATATGAATTGATAAATATTTTAAGCGGCGTTCTAAATATATATTTTGAAATTAAGACCACAGATCAATGATTTTTACTTTTTTTTTTTTTTACTTTGAAACTTCGTTTTATAAACCCAACGACATCCAAATGCCTTATTCCCTGGAGAGAGTTTTACAATGGACCAAGTGTTGTTTTCATCAAGGGCTTGCAACTCTTCCTACATCGCTTGTTTCCAAATAGGACTAGAATTTTCTTGTCCAAAATTATTCAGCTTTTGAGTTGAAGACAACGAAATTTGAAACACTGAATGAGATGCAGAGATATTGGAGTATGATAGATGAGCCTATATAGGATGACTTCGGCTTCATAAGTAACAAAGTGTTTTAATTTTTCCTAAGCATTGGACATTCTATTTGACCTTCTAGGAACCTCTTCTGTAGCATCTAGTATAGTAATAACATGTTATGGTGACAAAGAACATCCGGTGTCCCTATTGTTTCCATTCTGTTCATTTCTTTCTATATCTCCATTCTGTACCGTAGTTTCATTTCAGTTAGTGCTTGCAATGTCGTAAGAAGATGTCCATACAGTGGGAAGCGGAAGTAGATCGTTCAAACTTAACCTGAGGTAAATTCTTGTTCAAACTTTGCGCTGTAAAATAAGGTTCATTCTCTATGGAATGATGATCAAGTTTACCGTGATGCAAAGTCTGGTGGTGAACATAACAAACACAACCAAATACTCGGAGGTGAGACACGTCATGTTTTCACCCTTTTAGGACTTCCAGTGGTAACTAAAAATGAATAACACGACTTGGGAGTCTATTTATCAAGCAAACTACTATTAGAACTCCGTGTGACCAAAATTTCTTCGGAATATTCATTTGAAGCATGAGAGCTCTCATAGTATCCAAAATATGTCTACTCTTTCTTTCAACTAATCCATTTTGTTGGGGTGTACCAATACAACTAATCTGATGAATAATGCCTTCATCGCGATGAAAGGTAGTAAGGGGACCCTTTGCAAATTCAGTTCCATTATCCGAACAGAAAACCTTGATTTTACTATCAAATTGAGTGGCCACCATACTATGAAAATTCTTAAAAATATGGTAGACTTCGTTCTTAGATTTCAATAAATAAATCCAAGTAGCACGAGAATAATCATCAATAAACAACACACATCATATGAATCAATTCGACATGGGCCCTATAAATCAGAATGAATTAACTCAAATGGTTTAACAGATGTAGACAACGAATTATTAAATGGTAGACGAAATTGTTTGGAAAACTGACAAATGTCACAAACATGTGTCCCAATAAACATAGATGGAAACAAAAAAGATAAAACACGACTAGAAGGATGTCCAAATCTTTTATGCACAATATGATTTTCTAGCATAACACTATTAAGAAAAGTGGCACCGAATGGTTGATTTCAACAGATAAAGTCCATATGAGTAGACACTTTCACCAATCTTCCTCCCCGAAGTTCGATCCTAAAACACAACACCATTAGGAAAATAATAACATTGCAATTTAAAGAGTTAGTTATATTTCCAATGGAAAGAAGTTGAGTTGGAAATGAAGGAATCACAAGTGCATTCGAACTAGGAAGACCGAGAAAAAAAATCAATTTTTTCAGATCCACAAATAGGAACTGATGTACTATTAGCAACTGAAACATCATGTTTGGATGAATTTTTTGAGAAGTCACTCAAAGATGTTGCATCATTTTCAATATGATCTGTAGCACCCGAATCAATAATCCAAGTATTCAAATGTTTAGATGTTCACGAAGAGAAATAAGTTTCATGGTTACTAGAGCCATGAGTACTAGAAGGAGTTGAATATTTTGGAGTAGGAGAACTAGGATAATCGAGTTGTTGGAGAATTTGGGTCAATTGATTCATTGAAATGGTAGTATCAGTAACAGCAGAACCTTCTATGTTTTCTCCTTTCATAATGGATGGCTTAAGATGAGGATAAAACTCCCAACAACGGTCCTTAGAGTGTCTTAGTTTGTGCCAGTGGTCACATTTTGGAGCTTCTCGTCTTTTCTTGTTTTGAAATTTTTTCCTTTTTCATCTCTTTTTACAATTAGAGCAGACGATTCAAGTATATTCTTTAATATTGTATTCATTGTCTTTTTTTCAAGTTTTTTCTTGCTGCACAGTTGCACACACACTCAAAAATGATGGAAGCATATGACTCATAAGGATATGACTCCAAAGATTCTCATACTCCGGCCTCAAACTACTCAACAAAGAAAATATCTTATCTTCTTCAGCTCTTTTTAGTAAGATCTTTATATCGGTTGTATGTGGACGATACATGCTCAATTTGTCCCACATATTCTTAAGATTACCAAGGTGTTTGATGAATGACTTACCTCATTGCTCAGCAGCAGTAATTTCCCGTTTCAATTCAAAAATTCTAGCAACATAATTTTGGTTTCCATAAAGTTCCTTAACAGATTTCCACAACTCTTCTGCCGAGTCTGGAAAGGTAAAGATTTCAGCAATATGTGCTTCCATTGAATTTAGAAGCCAAGACCGAACAAGTTGATCATTCGATATCCACCCTTCATATGTTGGATCTATAGAATCTGGATAGAAAAGAGTATCATTGATGAAGCCCAACTTTTTTCTTTCCACCAAGAGACAACGTCGCGACTTTTGATCATGATATGCAATTTATGCCATTTAAAGGAATAGTAGATAACTTCCTTATGGGATTAAAATCATTCTCCATTTTTATAGACGGATTAATTACTTTCTCAGTCATTGTAAACTGAAAAACAAATAATCAAAGGCCAAAAAAAGAAAAGTAGAAAACTGAAAAAAGCGAACAACAGATTTTGAAGATGATTTTGGCCCACAAATGTTGCCAAAAATAGCCCGAAACGAAATTTGCTAGATACGGACGATACGAATCCAATGACACTGACCTTGCACAATTCTGAGTTACGGTTTGAAAGATATGGTAGGTCACTCAAAACATAAAAAAAAATATATGTTTTCATGGACGTTTCTAAATTTCTGAACAAATTCCGTTTGAATAGCAATAGACCGAATCAACACATCCACTCGGATACCATGAAGAATTCAATAAAACTAAAAAGAACACAAAGAATTATGTGGTTCGACACCAGTATAGCAACCTACATCCACGAGAGAAGAGAGAGCTTATATGTTATTTACTTATGTTTGGAACTTACAATGAAACATATATAATCGCATTATATCAAGGTTGCCTTATTAAGGATGAAGCAATCAAGAAAAGAAAATAAATGAGTTATGGAAATCTTTCAAATCGTGGTTGCGCCATAATATTCTCTAATATTAGCAAATCTTTCAAATATTATCAAATATTTCTCTTCTCCAATATCGTCATTAAGAGCCACAGAAAACCCAAATATTTTGCTACTCATTTTCTTTATACCTCTTTCTACTTCTTCATCTTCTGAAGCATCCTCGATGACCATTGCTGACGAGCTTGAATAAGACACAGAACGGTCCCTTTAAGCTTGTAATCCAAATAACCCTCGGATTCATCCTCCTAGTTTGATCTGGTGAATACAAAAGAGAGAGGGAGGGAGGGAGGGTGGTAGGTGGGGTGGGATTGGAAAAGAAAAGAAAATTTAAAGTTTTAGGATTGTAGGTGGTACAAATAAAATGTTTATGACTGTGATTGCGATTAGTTCTTTGTTTTTTTTTTTTTTTTTTTTTTTTTTTTTTTTAATTTGAATATGAGGGTATATTCATCATTTTCAATCTTTTTATTGAGAAAGTAGATTGCAGAGATTTTTTCCCCAAATTTTAGTATATGTGGGGGGTTTTGCACACCATATCTAGTAGGTCAGGTGGTTTTTGCCTTTTAATTTTTCCCATTTTCACTTTTTTTTTTTTATTGGAATTTAACGATAGGATGAACGGAGGCTGGCGATAAAGGGTATTTCACACAAAACATTTCAAGCATGGACATTTTGTGCTATTTCCAAAAAAGTATGATGGTTTTGGACAATTTGGATAATAGATAGGGGATATTGTGTTATTAAGCTTTATAGGGAGTAATTAGGATTGCATGGAATACAATAATCATCATAACTAAGGCTATAGAGTTGTATTGATAATTCACAAATACTACCTATTTACAATAAAAATATAATTATAACCAATATATAAGGTCTCTTTTGTAACTTATCCTAATATTTGTACTTAAACTTTGATAATTTTATTAATTCTAACCAATTTAAGATATTTTACAAAGCGATAAACTCGAGTTTTTAAATTCTGATTTGCTTTTCTAGTCTCAAATATAAATGATTTATCTTTGTATCCAAACGGACGCTATGCCTTGCTCAATGTGTTAAATGATCAATAATCATCCAAATAAGATAAAGAATTATAGGTTTAATCTCAGTCAATTAACACTCAAATTAAATATCTCAATCGCCATTGAATTTTTTAAATATTTTTTGATTGTCATTGAACTTAATTATTTTTAAAATTACCACTGAACTTCTCAAATATTTTTTAATTGTCTGTGAATTTTATAAGTTTTTCAAGCTATCACTGAAATTATTAAAATATTATCTCATTCTTCACCCATTTTAAAAGTTTAATAGATTTTATCGACTTACCAAAATGTTGTCACATCTGCTATTTCATCTATCATGTCATCTTGTCCACTAACTTTCAAAAGTGTGTGATAGAGTGACACTTCTCAGGGATTGAGGGTATATTGGACGGTGCTTCTAACAGGCCTTGGTAGACAAACACATTTCGATGCCACTACTCGTGTTTGTTGAGTTTTCTGTTTACTATTTTCTAATTTTATTTATGTTTTAATAAACCAAAGAAACGCATTTTGGAATTATTTATTATTTAAGCACATTCGTTCATTTTAAAATTTATTGATACCACTTAATTTTTTTCTTGAACAATAGATTCCCCATTTTATAATTTTTAATTTTTCTTCAAAAAATAAATAAATAGTATTGTTATAAACTAGGGAGAAACGAGAAAACAAAATCAATAGACTTATGTGTATTCTATTAAGAATCAAAATTCTATGTTTATAAGAAAAATTAAGGCTACAGAGGGAGAAATGGTCATAATAATTAGGGCTAAAGAGGGATATATATAACAATCATTCACTAATAGGTATATAATTTACCGCACTCTTCCAAGATTGATTACATAATATTTGTCTCGTTAAAAATTTTATTTGATCAAAATTCAGTTGGAATATCAAATGAAAGAAAAAATAGTATAATTTTTATTTTTTTAGTATTTAAAACAAATGCTGACTAGTTAGATCCTTTTCAAGAAAACTCAATGAATAAAACTTGAGCAAAAAAAAAAAAAATAATTACAGTTACTTCCTCTCATATTGATCATTGAAGACCTTTGAGTTGACATATACTTATCTCATGTTCTAATTTCTTGAATGTAGATGTAAACAATGATTTTTGTTAATAAGTCACCCACATTATCACTTGAGCGAATTTGTTAAATATCGATATCACCAGTTTTCTGAAGTTCATGTATATAGAAGAATTTTGAACAAATATTCTCTGTCCATTTTCCTTTGATATAGCTTCCTTTGTTTGTGTAATATAAATTGCATTATTTTCATATAATATTGTTTGACTATCTTTTGTTAAAGTTAATTTGCATGATGTTTGGATATGATGGATTATTTTCCTCGGCTATACACATCTCAACTTACCTCATGGATTGCAATAATTTTAGAATGATTTGAAGATATTGCTTTCAAGGTTTGCTTCATGGATTCCCATGATATAATTGTTCCACCACATGTTATATATCGTGTTTGCAATTTAGCTATATGTAGATGAGAGATATATATTTTGCACATCCCACTAAAGAAGATTCAAATATTTGAAAATAAAATAATCACATAACAAAAAACAAAAGTATCTAACACCATTCAAATGTTTTTGAATTGGTGTAGAGCTATATTTTTCAAGGAGATTTATAAAAAAACAAAAAATGTATCCAACATTAATGCTCCATTTAAACTAAGACATGATATAACAATAAATTGTAGATGTTTTATAAACGACTCCTCGAAGCCATTTTATATATGGACATGATCAAATGTCCAATGGCATTTTCAATTGATGTACAATACTAGTCGAATGCTTGTCATCTCAATTCATCAGTATAAACAAGGCAAATTGTTCTTGATTGAGTAGTAAAGAAATTGAGTACGAAATATTATGATTTCTATAAGTAGTCTTGCAAAAAATGCAATGCTAGTTGAAAGTAAGCAAGTAGGAGACTATCTAATACAAAAATTAATTAAAACCATAAAATGATGAAATAATTCACATGGTGTGTGTGTGTGTGTCAATGAATTCATTCCCAAAAATTTGAAGATTCAACATTAAACTTTATAGTCGAAGTCTGATGGCTAACCTGCCTTGCGAATAAGCTGCACACGAATAATCATTATATAAAATAATTTCTTGTTCTTTAAGGGATGTCTACTTGAGTTATTAATTATTCGGTGCATCATTATTGCTCCTAGGTGTCTAAATTTATCATGTCAAAGTATAATTTTTTTTTAAGTGAATGTAAATCGGGTTCGTGATGATGTTTGATTCAATCACTTTTATGAATAACAAATACATACCAAAGGAAAGTGCTGTGAGTTTTTTTTTTTATTTGTTTCTGATCATGTACAAAAGAAATTATGCAAAAATATTTAATATTATTTTTTGTACAATCTCAATGTTAAGTAAATTCATTTGATTTATTGGAATAAAATGCATCGTCAACATATAATATTGTACAATTTGGTAAAATAATATTAGTTTTTCTGGAGCTTTCAACAATAGTTGATGAACCTGAAGTCGTATTAATATTATTTTTTGATAATATTAAGTTGAAAAAAATACTTACGGTGCGTTTGATTGCAATGGTGGAATTTGGGTGGAAAGAAAATGAATTGCAGGGAATTGAATTTCCTAGAATTTGTTTTAGAGGGAATTGTAATTAATGGTGTTTGATTGGCATAATTTTTCACCTAATCCGTTTGACTTTGTTTTTCATGCAAATTGTTACTTTTTGGGTTAAATTTTTTTACAATCTGTATTAAAATTTGTTTGGATTGCCAAAAATTAAAAAAAATTAAAAAAATAATTTTTGAAATTTTTTGTGATCGTTTGACTTTATTTTTCATGCAAATTGTCAATTAAATGCATAAATTTTTTTACCATTGGATTTAGAATATGTTTCCATTGCCAAAAAGTAAAAATAAAATAAAATGAAAAACACTTTCCCACCAAAACCATGGGAAAATAAAATGTCAAAAATGTGCTTTAAATTATTGTACCTAGAAAATGGGTGAAAATGAATTTCATGAAAAAGTTATACAATCAAACACCAAAATTAAGCATGGAAAAGGAATTGATTTTCATTTTCCACCCATTTCAAACAAGCCCTTATTGTCTTGAAGTATAGTATGATTAGATGCACTATCAATTAAATAGGTATCTTGACAATTCATATCGAATCTATGAACGAATTGACTTTGAGTTTGATACGGATTGGAATTGAAGTTGGAATTTCTTTTGGAATACGGATGATGCAAAGTCGTCTTCTTTTTTTCCTTTCGAGAGAATACAAGACTTTAATTATTTAAAAAATTAAGCTATCATGTTGATGATATGTTATATAAACAAGAGAGAAAATAGATAAGTCAAGATACTTGATAACCGGAGTCCAATACTTATAGGAAATAATTAGGATTGCATGGGGTACAATGATCATAATAATTAGGGTTGCAATGATATAAAGGATCGAATCGAGATTGAAATGGATAGTTAAAAGAAGATGAATAAATATATTTTCAAACAATAAACAATATTAGATAATAGTATAATATTGTTAACTGAAATATTTAAAGAGTTTTTATTTTTTTTATAATTTTGAAATAAGATAAAAAATAATAATTAATTAACTCAAAAAAATAAATAACAAAAAAATTCAGAGGATGAGTAAAGGGAGTTGTAATCAGAGAAGAACAAAGTTAAATGACTACAAAGAACTTTAATTTGACAACAGCCAAAGGGGTTGCTTTTCCTTATCCAACATCGAATTCTACAAAACCACTGTAAATGTATTCTATTAATGGGTGGGCTAATAGTTGGGTGATAAATACTATATAATATACATTATAAGTACTATGTAAAATATATAATATTTATAGTAAATATATAAATTAAATTCTAATAATCATCCTAAAATCATGCAATCAGTTACAATATATTATCGTTCGATCAAACAAAATAGGAAAGCTACAGAGAACTCTCTCTCTAGCAAGATATCTCGCTTCCAACTGTCGAAATCCGGTTCAATCAAAACAGTCAGATTATTGAGGTTACAGAATTGGAAATCAACACTCAGAAGCAGGTTTTCTAAAGGTGACGGGCACAAATGAATGTGATTACAGAAGTAGCAAATTGAGCTCGGTGATCTTTCCGAATTAGGTTGATCATATATGCAGCTATATGAGTTTGCTGAACTTTGACTTAATGGGTTAATATGTAACATGTATACATTGAACTGTGGCCAGTAAACAATGACCTATGACCTTTGTACATAAATTAATGACACGTTACAATTGCACAAAGACTCTTGACATGTGATCTTTGACCAGCCCTCTGTTATCTGTTACATGTTGACATTGATATGTGACCTATGCACTATAACTTGTGATTAATTTATTTGGACATTCTAATTGACATTAATTTATTTGCAAAGTTTACAGGTCATTGTTTACATGCCATAGTTCAATGTACACATGTTACAAATTAACCTATTAAGTCAAAGTTCAACAAACTTTATATAACTGCGGATATGATCAACCTAATTTAGGAAGATCGCCAATCTCAATTCACTACTTCTGTAATCACATTCGTTTGTGATCATCACCTTTAGAAAAACTGCTTTTGAATGCCGATTTCCAAATTTGTGACCTCAATAATATGGCTGTTTTGATTGAGCCAGATTTCGGCAGTTGGAAACGCGATTTTTGCTCCGAAGAGTACTCTGTAGCTTTTCTATTTTGTTTGATCATCACAATTTGTTCAAAATAGAGAGTCCCATTCGAAATAATAATAATATATCATAATTGATTGCATGATTTTAGGATGATATTTATTTGAATTTAATTAATATATTTACTATAAATATAATATATAGTATTTAGTATTTATAATATATATTTTATAGTATTTTATCACCTGATTTTGAACGTTTAAATATTGTTTCTTAAAAATGAAATTGTATATAGTAAATACCTTATATATGTATTGTTCCCTTTATAAATTTATCAACTTTTAGACTATTGAATTAAAAGGCCCAAAAGGATTACTTACCCAACTATTACCCCACCCATTAATAGACTACATTTACAATGGGTTTGTAGTGAGAATTTGATGCAGGATAAGGAAAAGCAACCCTTTTGACTGTAGTCAAATCAAAGTGGATAAATCGACGAGTTGATCAATTTTTCAATTTTTATTGATTTTAAATTAAATGGGTTTTAAGTTTAAACCGACTTGCATTTTGGTTCGATTCTCAAGTTTCTTGGTTGAATTGACATGTTCGGTCCGATTTTAATAATCATTCACTAATATATATATATATATTAATTAATTTACAATAAGTACATACGTTTAACTATCAGCCAATTTCAAAAAAATTCACTACTTGCCCAAATCCCAATGTAAAAGACAAATGATATTAGGGATGTTATATGGACTGAGTCAAGCCAAGCCTCTTGAGTTGTTCAGTTAGCTTGACCCACTACAAGAGACAGCTCAAGCTCACGTATGGGGCAATCCAAGCGCAAGTTGGTTCATTTTTGGAAACCTAGCTCAACTCGCCCCTTGGTAAGGTGAGCTGAACTTTTTCACTCATCGATGGCAAGTCCGCTCGCGAGCCGATGAACAACTCACACAAAATTTTTGCTGCTTGGCCTCACTTAACATCCCTAAATAATATGGAACTAACATATACTTTTTTAATCAATCCAAAAGGTTTATTCTACTTGAATCACAAAAAATAGTTCTTGTCTATATGGTAATTTGGATCATGATCCAGTACGAAATTTCAATAAATTCGAGAGCAGTAAAAGAATTATGTACAGACATTAGGATGTTGACCGTTTATAATGAATTTATAAACAATTTAATTTATAAATAAAATAGTGATAAATAAGTAAATAGTACCTACATATAATTAAAATATGTTGTTAAAAAAAGTTTTAATCATTTATTAATATTTCTAAATCAGTTTATAAATTAGTCAAATGGAGACTAAATAATTAATCCTTTGCTAGCAAGACTTAGAAAACTACCTAAAGTTTACTTAGAGTGCCAAATATATATATGTTCAGGTTTAATGTTGTTGCTGATATATTGTTTCCTACAAATTGTTGAAGGGTGATATCCATATACATTGTGTTGTTGCAAAGGTCCAAAAAACTTTTATGTTGGCCTATACTAGTTCTAAAGCTTTTACTACATAGGCCAAATAAAACTTGAAAACTGAACACAGATCTTGACAGCAATACCTCAAATTCATGTTTCTAACATGCAAGATTTACATTTTAAGATCAAACCCACAAAAAATCTAACATGTTGAAAATTTCATAAATTTATTACTTTGTCTCGAATTCAATTTTTCGATTTGGTATTTTACAACGAGAACACAATGTCTAACATCAACTTCTGATAAAAAAATTCGATTTGATTAGGAAATTTACTATTGAACTCGAAAACTAAATCAAACAATCACTTTGGGTGCTTTTAATTTGATGTTTTCAAACTGTTTTCAATTTTCAATTTTACAAAACACTGAAATGCATTTTTGAAAACAATGTTAAACTTATAACATAAAACTCAAAACATATTTTTGACGTTAATAAGCATTTAAATAAAATTTTATTTACATAGAAATCTAAAAAACAAAAACATGAAATTCTAAAAATTAAATTCCAAAAAAATTATAAAAATTTGATACATTATATAATATCTCTTTCCTTTTTAATAGTAATAATAAAGCTCTAATGACAGCTTCCTATTTATAAGGCATATTTGGAAAAATTGAAATTACTAGTGTGAAATCTCTAAATTTAACAGATCTTGAAGTAATTTTTATTTTAAAACGAGAAAAACAGAAAAGAGAGAATAAAAGTCAATAAATTTATGTGTTTTATTAAGAACCAAAGTCCTATATTTTTAGGGAAAAATCAAGGATACAACAGTAATAAATTTTCGGGTTGAAGGGGTACAATTGTTATTTACTAATAAACTTATCATTTACAATACTCCTCATTGAATGATACATTACAAAATATTTGTCTCAAACCTTATTTGATAAAAACCTAATGGAACAAAACAAAATCAAATGAAGGAAAAAGAGTATGGTTATTGAAAATAAATGTTGCCTCATTAAAATCTTGTTAGGAAAATCCAGTGAGATAAATCCTAAGCGAATGAAAAAGAGTGCAGTTATTCCACCTAATGTTGATCACTAAAAATCTTTGAATCGAAGCATTTCAATCTCATGAACCAATTTCTTGAATATAGATGTCGGCACTGCTTTTGTGAATAAATTAGTCACATTATCATTTGAGCGAATTTGTTGGACATCGATATCGTCATTCTTCTAAAACTCATGTGTATAAAAGAATTTGGAGAAATATGCTCCGTCCTATTACCTTTGATGTAGCATCATTTGAGTTTTGCAATACAAGCAGTATTGTCTATCCAGAATTGTTTGACTATCTTTTGTTGAAATTAATCTGCATGATTCTTAGATATGATGGGTCAAGTTTCTCAACCATACACATTCTTTGTCTACTTCATGAATTGCAATAATTTTAGAATGATTTGAAAATGTTGCTGTCAATTATTGTTTTACAAATCTCCATGATATATATATTCCTCCACATGTAAACACATATCCTGTTTGTGATTTAGTTTTATGTTGATCGGAGAGATAACCTGCATCTGCATATCCCACTAAAGCAGATCCCAACATTTGAGAATAAAATAATCTTAAATCAATAATACCTTTCAAATAACAAAAAAAAATGTATTAAACACCATTCCAATATCTTCGAGTTGGTATAGAGCTATATTTTGCAATAGATTTACAGGAAAATCTATGTCGGGTCGAGTGTTGTTTACAAGATAAGTTAGTGCTTCAATTGCACTAAGATATGGTACTTCAGGACCAATAATCTTTTCTCCATCTTTAAGTGGACAAAATGGATATTTTTTCACATCAAGTAATCGAACAACCATAGGTGGTGGCAAGGGATGTGCATTATCCATATAAAAAAAGTTTTAAAACTTTTTTCGTATATGTAGATTGATGATCAAATAATCATTCTAAAAAAATGTTCAATTTGCAACCCGAAACAAAAATTAAATTTTTCCTAAATCTTTCATCTCAAATTTATATTTCAAATAATCTACAATTTTGTTGAACTTTTCTAGAGTTCTAATTAAATTTAAATTTTCAACATAAACTATCAAAATTGCAATCTAATATTTGTTATCTGGCAGACATCGTCATTTTTGTAACCCTCATTCAACAAATATTCACTAAGACGATTATACCATATGCGTTTGAATTGTTTTAATCCATATAATGATCTTTGCAATTTAATTGGAAACATGGTTCTCGGACATATATCATTTGTTTCTGACACGTTAAGTCCTTTGGGGACTTTAATATATATATGTCACTATCAAGTAAACCATACAAATACACAATTACTACATCCATAAGGCACATGTCAAGTTTTTCTAACGCGATCAAATTAATTAAGAATCTAAAAGTGATGGTATACATTACGGGAGAATATGTTTCCTTATAATCAATTTAAGGTCTTTGTGAGAAGCCTTGAGCTACGACTCTGACTTTGTATATTCTAATTTCATTATTTTCATTTTTCTTTCGTACAAAAACTTATTTGAATCCAACATGGATTACATTTTTAGGTGTTCGAACAACGAGTCTAAACACTTTCTATTTCTCTAAAGAATTCAATTTCGCCATATGACTTCTTTTCATTTTAGCCAATCATTTCTATGTTGACAGTCTTTAACTGACTACGATTCAGGATCCTCATTTTACATAATATCAAGAGTCATGTTAAAAACGAAAATATTGTCTATAACAATATTATTTCGTTCTCATAATCTTATGAGATAACATATAATTTATTGAAATCTCATTATTTTCGGACACTCGTGGTTCTTCAGGAACCATGTTTTCAATATTTGATTGATAAATCTTTTTCAATGTTACTTCTTCTGAAGTTTTTGGTTGTTTTTTCTCTGGTACCTTTCTTTTTCGAGGTATAGAGTCTTTTGAACTAACTGGTCAACCACGCTTTTGGCGTATTTGAGATTCATTTACTACAGTAGACTATCCTTCAAAGATATCAATTTTTGCTGAAATATTTTTCTACTGGTGTATATGATTTTGTCACCTTTCTTGTATCAACAAATACATTAGGTAATTGATTTGCAATTTTTTGCAAATGAATGATTTTTTTCAACATCTTGCTCACATTGATTCCTATGAGGATCAAAGTGAGATATAATTATTTCATTCCAAAAAATCTTACCTAATTTTTAAGGATGTAATTTTTTCCTTCCAAAATTGAGAAAGTCATTTCATCAAAATGACAATTTGCAAAACATGCAGTAAATAAATCACCCGTTAAAGGTTCAAGATACCTAATAATAGATGGTGAATCAAAATCCCCATAAATTTCAAATTTTCTTTGGGGACCCATTTTAGTACATTGTGGGAATCAACTAGGGACTTAGATAGGACAATCAAAACTCATAGGCGTGAAATATTAGATTCATGACCAAATGTAAGTTGCAAAGGTGAATATTGATAATAAGCAATTGGTTTTATACGAATCAATGATGCAGCATGTAATATGGCATGACCCCAAATACAAGCTGAGAGTTTTATTTTCATAAGTAATTGTCTAACAATAAATTGTAGACGTTTAATAAATAACTCCCCTAAATCGTTTTGTGTATAGACATGCGCAACCGAATATTCAATAACAATCTCAATTGACATACAATAATCATTGAATGCTTGTAATTTAAATTCACCAATATTGTTAAGACGAATAGTCTTGATTGAGTAATTGAAAAATTGCACTCGTAATTTTAAGATTTGAACAAATAGTCTAGTAAAAGTTACATTTATAGTTGAAAGTAAGCAAACGTGTGACTATCTAGTAGAATAATCAATTAATAATATAAAATAAAGAAATTGTCCACGTGGTGGGTATATTGACCCACATATATTTCCATGAATTATTTTTAAGAATGTTAGAGATTCAATATTGATTTTTGTAGTTGAAGGTCTAATAACTAACTTGTCTTACGAACAAGCTACATATAGATAATCATTAAGTAAAAAAAAAATCTTCTGATTCTTTAGAGGATGTCAATGTAAGTTATTTTTTATTTGATGCATTATTATAGCTTTTGGATGTCCAACTCGATCATGCCAAAATATAAAATTTTTTGGGTCAACGAACTTCTGATTCGTGACAATATTTGATTCCACTATTTTTATAAATGTATAATACTTGTCAGATAAGAGTGGATGAAAATTTTCTTTTATCTACTTCTGGCCAGATGTAAAAGAAGTTATCCAAAAGTATATAACATTATTTTCTTGTATCGTCTCTATGTGATATCTATTGCAGCGAATAACTTTAAAATTTCGCAAATTTCTTTTTAATTTACTAGAATAAAATGTCTCGTCAATATATAATTTTGTATTATTTGATAAAATAATATAAGATTTTTCGGAGCCCTCAACGATATTTGATGCATCTGATATCGTATTAACATTATTTTTTGCTAATCTTAAGTTCAAAAAATATTTTTTATCTTGAAAAATAGTATGTGTAGTTGTACTATCAATCAAACAGGTATCTTGACAATCCATCATGAACCTATAAATATAACAAAATAAATATATTTTAAAATTTATATTTAAATTTAAATGAGTAAACATAATTTAATATTATAAAATTAACGATGTATTATAGAGTTTTAAATTTTTTGCAAAAAGTAAAAATATATTTCAAACTGAATTCCTAATACATATGGAGATACTAGAAAGTAACATAATCTATATCTTACATCACACCAACCCCAATCAAATTATCAATATTCCTATTTGGATCATCAAAGAAATCATAGACATCCAAATAAGTCACATCAATTGGATCATCATAATCAGCAAAATTTGTCTCCACTTTTTCTTTTCCTTAATTGATTTTTGATAGAGAACCACAAGACGTTTTACCATACGACAGGGTCGTGCCCAATGCCCTTTCATTCTACACCTAAAATAACTTTCTTCGTGCTCATTTTCTAAAATGCTACATTAATGATTTGTACCTTTTGAAATTGTTGCCGATAGTTTTGTTGATTATTTCATCCATAGTTTATTCCACATGCACATTCGCGTCCACATCCATGTCCCCGTTCACATATATCCACATCATTGTCTTGATATTGCATTTGCTTCAAACAATGCAATACCATTTGTTTCAGGGAATAGTACGGAACCAGTTAAATGTAACCCATGATTTTTCATCAACAAATCATTATTTTATTCAACCACAAGCAACCATCGTGAAGATGATGAAGAAGGAAGACGAGGGCTTTTGCACAATCATGCAGAAATTTTTTGTTTCCTTCTTTTATTATATCTCCCATGAACATTAGTTTCGCATACCCATGATAGCTAGATTTTGCTAGATATGTCAAGTGTAGCAAACTCAAGTTTTGTGATGCTTGCCATTTGATTAACTGTATAAAGAAAATATAATTAGCTTTGAAGAATATGATTAAACATCATATAATAATTAATCAAGTAGTCGATATCAATGCGATATGAGTTACGTGTTTTCTTTCAAGGATAAATACTAATTTAAAATAATATATTCTTCGAACATGTACTACTTTTGGTGCACGTATTTTTCTATTACTTCTTCAAGAGCAATATGTCAATATTCTTCTGGAATATTGAAAAATATAATTCATACTCTTCAGGAGCAAATAATGCTCTTCTAGAATATTAATTATATTATTGTGCTACTTTTGAAGCAACAACAATATACACCTTGTTTATTCAAGAATAAAAATTTATTAATGAAGTTAAGGATGAAAAGAGTATTCGGAAAATTATATGAAAGAATCATGACTTAAAGCATAATTAAATATCACAACTATAGTCGAAAATTTGTACGGAATTTAAAGCATGATTAATTGTGGCCGAAATAACAAATTAAGGCATGATTTAAACCTGTATTATTGAGCAAATATATTTTGAGCAATAATTAGTGTGCCGAACCAAGTAATCAATAAACAATTGAGCAAAACATATTCCACTACACATGTATTTGCGTGATTAATAAGCAACGATTTAAAATATGTCTCATTGTAGAAACATGAGCAACCAATTAATGGAGATGAGTGTATGTGCTTGTATTACAGAAACCAGAAAGAAATTCACACAGATATCAAGGAAATTATAAAAGCCATATAAAATCCATTACATAGAAATCAAAATACACATATTTGACATTATCATGTGAAAAAATTACATGTTATCAAATTAATTTCAGTACACAACACGTTATTATGCTTAAAAAATTAATACATTCACTAAACTTTGAAGAATTAAGATTACATAACACGTGATTATGCTTTAAAAAAATTACTACATTTACTAAACTTTGAAGAATTAAGATTTCATGCTAATAACGTGTTACAAAAAGAGAGAAATAAAGAAGAGAGAATAAAAATCAATAGATTTGTATGTTTTATTAAGAACAAAAATCATATATTTATATGGAAGAATCGGGAATACAACAGTAATAATTTCTAAGGCTCAGGATCATTCACTAATAAACTTATCATTTACAAAATAATAATAATATAATTAAATAAATAAAATAAAATAATAATTTCTTTTTTTTTTCATTTTTCGGGTTTTGGTTTTCTTGGAATATCTTGCATAACATGATTCTTTTTATTGGTCTTTTATGTGGATTATGTAAAATCTGAAAGGGTGTTAAGAAAATTCTCGTACAGCAGATTCTTGAGTGCGTAGATTGCTACATGGTGTGGGCATTTTTAGTTTTTTTTTTTTTTTTTTTTTTTTTTTTGTATTTGTATTTGTTGTGAAGTTACTTTCAAAAGTTAAAATATTTAGGGGATCATGATGGAAAATTATCGATTGACGGCTTTAGTTGCTATTATCGACTAATTAGCAACATGTGAATAATTTACCGACAAACATTTGTCCTAGGAGACTACTTTAGAAAATTATCGACAGATGACTTCTGTGATATAATCAATCGATTAGTAACCCGTAAATTAAATTTATTGATAGACTATTTTTGCTGCTATTATTGACGGATTAGCATCTGTGAATAAATTTACCAACTGACAATTTTGTTCGTCGATGATTTTCGACGGCTTTTATATGGCACAAACTTGCCAATAATTATAGATAGGAAACAACGATGTCATCGCTATAGCGATACAATGTTTCGTTCCGTTGTTCCTAATGTCTATAAACTGTACATTGACTCTAGAGTAGATTTCAAGATATAAATATAGATAAATTTTATTTGAACCAGTCTTAATGTATAGGTGGGGATTCACAGACCCCTATCGACACCACACAACATAGGGAGGGTGGGTATTACTTTGTAATATTTTATTCTTGGTGGGCTCTACTTCTTCTCTCTCTTCTGGTAGACTTCTGTAGGGTTTATTTTGTACAAACAAAATAATCCATTTTATTTTTTACCATTATTCTATCGGAAATACCATGATATGCCTCTCGTTGAGGCCAAAATATACAAAATGAAGGATTCAATCTTATCTAATCTTCTAAGAAATTCCTCAAGAATGGAATAAAAACAATCTCCAAAGCATTTCTTTTGTGAAACAAATCAAATCCAATTATTTCCAACTCAACGTCCAAATATGAATCTTCTTCTCTTCCTCTTCATTGATTAATTAAACTATGATATATCAATTTGCAAGCTGCCCTCTTGATATAGTCCCTCAGTAGTGAAAAAGAATCCCAATTAGATTGAATGACAATTGTAAAGTGCATGTCTCATCAAACAACATACTTGGGTGGACAAAGCATGGATTATATTCCAAGTTCAAAGAATCAAAGTTTTAAAGGAACTTTAGGTATTGTCTTTAGACCAAAAAACTAGGTAAAGGCCATCTCATTGCTAAAAAAGTTGATTGGAGAGTTATTTATGTGTTCGTTTAAAGCTGGATATTGACTTAACTCGACCCCTCCACCACGATTCCTTCACCATCAAAAAGCCTTTTTCTATCCAAGTTGAATTAAGTGAGAGAGAGAGAGAGAGAGAGAGAGAGAAGACTTTGCATGCAATTTAGATCCCATCCCTTGATGTTTTATTCACCTCAAATCTGAATAGTGAATATAAACAAAATCATTGAACTCGTCATTTCAAACTTTTGAACACAATCAAAAATTTCTCATTAGAGATGTTAATTTGAAGAGAGATGTTGTTCGTACAGCATCATTTGCACATGGGGCACACATGCCCCCTCACTGTAGAGGGGGGCATGTGCGCCCCCTAATTTGAAATGGGCAATCCCAGGATCGGCTTGGCTCTCTATGCCACATCTTGCAGGGGCTGGCCTCTTTTTTTCTTTCATTCTTTAAAGAAAATCTACGTTAAAAATAATAATCTTATAAAAAATCTTGATAAAAAGAGTAGTCTTCTACTGTATGTCTTACTTAAAAAGCTGTGAAGTTATTGAGGTACGCAAGGCAAGGGACTCTATGGACACCTTTAATTTTTATATAATATTTTTATCAAATAATTTAAGATAAGAGTAAGGAATTTTTTATGTAAATTTTTTGAGAATAGAGTTTATGAAAAATGATTTTTCTAGTAACACGTGGTTAAAAAATAAGAAAAAATTATCGGTCCATGTGGGAAATAATTTTATTGAAAGAATGTGTAAATTAAAATAAGTTTGAAAAAGTAAATTTAAAAAATTTACAACAAACATGTGTTAAATTTGAAATATGAATGATTATTTTTGTCTTGGTCTTTTGATTCATTAAGAGTTCTAGTAAGATGACATGCTATGAACCCTTACATTTTTTTTTTTTTTAATTTATAATTTACATGTAGAAAAATGAAAGTAATATGTGTGAGATTTGAGTCATATGATCATGTCCAATAAATTAAAATAATGTATAGTATATAAGATCTAGGGAAGCCGTGAATATGATGTAAGTAAGTTTGTTTCTTCTATATGATTTATAAATCGAGAATATCTAACTGGGACACGTGATTCAAAAATATGATATAGTTGATCAATCTTCTTCTCTTCCTTGTAATTGATTAAATAAATTATATATCAATTTTGCAAGTTGCACTCTTTGCGTCTCAAGAGTGAAAGAATACCTTAGCATTGATGAACAACACAATTTGTAGGACATAACATTTGACAATATTCTATCTTAACGAATCAAAATTTGAATTGGGTTTTAGGTACTTTTGTTTAGACTAAACCCCTATTTCGTTTAGATAAAATTTAAATTTTTAGTAGATTTTAATAAAAGTTGATAAAATGTGTAGTTAAAAATTGATAAAAATTACGAATCTCATAAAATATTTGACAGAAAATGAGTTTAAGCAACAACAAAAAAAGAGCAAAGCTTGATGTACAATGATTTTGACAATATTGTTGATAACACGCCATGTGATATGTTGTTATTTGTCAGTTTAAAAAAAATCATTTTTTTAATCAACATTTTTTTTGCCACAAGCAACATTGTCTACAATATTATACAAAAATATTGTATAAATAGATTAATTCTTGTAGAAAATGTGGGCCAAATAGGAGCTAAATATTAATAGGTTAAGATCTTACCACTTGTTGAGTTGATTTGAGAATTGAGTGTATAGTCGTTTAAAGCTAGATATTGACTGGCTCGACCCATCCCTCCATCACATTTCTTTATCAACCAAAAGCTTGTCTTTTATTGCCAAGTTGAATTAAAAGTTCTTACTTTTACATGCAATTGAGATCCCATCCTTGGATGTTCTTCTATTTATGCACCACTATATTGATAATAATTAAAATATAAATTTTATTTTAATCACATATTTTATGGGATACACAATTTTTCAATCACACATTTTATTAACTTTCATCAAAATCTTTTAATTGATTTTAATCTCTATCAAATAGGGACTGATCATAGTGAACGCAAACAAAACCATCGAGTTCATACACTTAAAAATAGTGAAAAACGTGAAGAATGTTTCTAGACAAAAATAGTTAATCTTGTATTCTACTATTTTTTTTTTTTTTTTTTTGTTCATATTTTGATGGTCAACTTGTGATTTCTTGTTCGATTGAGGTTCTATTTTTTCATCTATTTCGTGTTTGTTTAAATCAAATTGATAAGAAGAGCTCGTGCAAGTGTAAGTGGCGGTTATAGTTAAAGACAAATTATCTAATATTGTAGTTGATTCTTCGTTATCAAGTTGGTAGCACATGTACCAAGAATTAAAGAATCAATCCCACTTCAGCATTTACATTTAGAATAATCTATTTGTACAATTGTGATTGACAATAATGATTGACAACATTGATGTCGTCAAAAATTGGACCTTTGATTTTAAAAAAATAGCTTTTAAAATTAATGAATATGATATTGCCAACTGTGATTGTCAATCAAGATTGTAAAAAAAAAAAAAAAATTGTACAAGTATATGATTCTTACATTTAACTAAAATTTCAAATTACTCTGATATTGTTTGATATTATAGTTTTCTTAGTGACTAAGCAAATCCCAATGAAACGTGTCCACGGCTATCTCCCTCTTTCTATAGAATTGATATGTAGAGTAATTCATGATTAAAGATAAACCACGAATTTTAAAACAAGTTACGATATCACTTTTCTTAAAGGTTTATTTGTCTCCACTACTTATGAATTATGGTGTATAATTGAATTGAGGCGTATCACTTTTTAAAATATAATTAAGTTCAATTCTTTGTTGTTCATTTAATTGCGTTTCATATTAACAAGTCTGAGTAAACGAATGTGACAAAAGTTTTATCATGATTTGCTAGAACAAAAAAGTGATACTTTTCGAAATAATTTATTTATTTAGTAAGATCAAGTTGTGGAGGAATGAAAAGAGAAAAGTAATCTATTTCGTTCTCTACCTTTGAATAATGACAAAGAAATTTATTTGTACACAACTTTCGTTATCGACTTTTTCATCATTGGAAAAACATAATATTTTCTAATGTCATCTCTACAAAGACATGAGATTTCCGAATTAAATAATCAATCCAATTCAGTTCAGTATTATTCGATATATCACACTTATCAATATATCACGACACAAAAGCATAGATATTTTAGAATAAAAAAAAAATGAATATACTTATTTGTAATGGGTCTAAATACTTGCACTATTTTTCAAAATGGAGTAAACTATACTCTTGGAGTTGGACCATTTCTCCAACTCTTTAAATCACTCTCTTTGTTCAATTTCCTTTCCTACTTGATTCCCAAAGGGCAAAAAGAAGAAAGAAAAAGACCAATCTTCTTAATTCTACTACACCTCCATTTTCTACTCACTTTAGTTGAAGAAAACAAGGGGAGAAAAATGGTGGGTTCCTCTTCTTTCTTTACTTCCTCCAATTTTATTTATTTATTTATTTTATTTTTTTGGCAGATATTGAATAAACATATGTTTGTATATATCTATCTTCTTCATAAATGGCTTGAACTTCATCGTGTTGATTCAGGAAGTAGAAAACCAGATTGGGACATGGGATGGCTATGTAGATTACAGGAACAGACCTGCACTAAAAGGCTTCCATGGTGGCATGCTGGCTGCCTCTTTTGTTTTGGGTAAATAAACCTTGATCGCCATCTCTTTATCGTTCATAGGATACTAGAACACGTACTTGTAATCGTAAATGAAATAGATTTTCACTCGCAAACAATTCGAGCCCAACGAATTGATTTTTTTTCTTTAAATTAAATTCAAATCTTGAAGTTATCACAAAGAGAATACGATTCTCTGCTGGCCACGAGGTCGATCGAATCTCAGAAAATGTTCACTCTCACACTGAACCTCTTCACTCATATTCCTGGATACATATGCTCACAGAAAATGTTTCAAATTTGTTACTCTTAATGCATACAATGTTTAAACAATTGTCTCACGATAAAAACAAATTCTCGAGTTCATTTGTCAAATTCTTGGAAAACTCTACCTTCCCCAACCCTAGTCCAGATTATTTGAAGTTGATCACAAGAATCTTGTTCAAGTTATAACCATTTTGGACCAACTTGAATGCCTTAATATTTGGTATAAAAACAAGAAAAGAAAAGGGCCCTTTTATTCTTTAGTTTTCTCCTCATAAATTTTTCTAATGTAATTTGGACAGTTGTGGAGGTTTTGGAGAACTTGGCATATTTAGCAAATGCAAGCAACTTGGTGCTATACCTGTCCGAATACATGCATCTCTCGCCCTCGGAATCAGCAAATTCAGTTACTAATTTCATGGGAACTGCCTTTTTTCTTGCCCTTCTTGGTGGCTTCTTGTCGGATGCTTTCTTCACCACTTATTATATCTACCTCATAAGCGCAGTCATTGAATTCCTGGTAATAATAATCACAACCCTATTCCCACTTCTCATTTCATCTAATTTCTCGTACACGTTTGGTACGTAATATTGAATAGGACTCGATCGTTTATCTAATTAATTATATTTCCTGACCTTATCAAACAAGTAATTGGACATGTTTAGTGTGCTCGAATACTCGATTAAACGAAATTAAAGGAGTGAGATATTTGACAAGAAGGCTAATAATTTTGACTTATTATATCGTAAAATACTGAAAAGTACGTAAAATATTTCAAACTGAATTAATGAACTGCACATGGGATAGAATTTAATTTTGTGTTTCAGAAATTAAAAAATGTGAAATTACGAAGTAGTAATGCCTTCACACATTTTGATGCATACACCCCTTTATTTTTGTGTAATGCTATATTTATAAATTGTGATGATCTAATTGATCTTATTATTTCACCACATTTCATGTGTCACGTCACGTGGAGATTATCCTCAATTTATATATACAGTCTTTTGTTTGATAGAGATTAAAATTTAAATCAAAATCAACAATTAATTTTAACCACATATTTCATCAATTATGATCAAAATTTCAATTTCCTCGATAGAAAAAAGTGATACTTGAGTCAAACTTTTGTTCATAAGAGGGTGGAGAATTAATGCAAAAGTGCCTAAAATCTGTGATCGTATCCCAAGTTCACAAGTCATCACGAGGCTACATATAAAAAAAAACACTTTAAAATCTCCTTTTATGGTTCATCCCCTACTTTGATTTTTTTTTTTTCCCTCAATTATTTGAAGATGACAAATATATTAATTTGGCCCACCATAAAAAATCTTACAATATTATAATTTGTTATCTAACAAACTTTCGGCAATTGATTTTCTTGAAAAACCCGTAGGCTTGCATTCAATGTATATAATATTATAAAAATCACAAAAGATAATATATTTTATGGGTCCCATCCTAAGCATTTTATACATAAATGTATGTGGTTACGAATACCGAGTGATTTAGGTGGACCCATATAAAATCATACTTCATTTTCTCAATCAACCATGGTACCTTACCACTCTACTTGACCTCATGAATGATCTCGATTTTATCACTCCCCTCACATGAGGGACAAAAATATTAAATTTAATGAGGTGAGACTCGGGCCATTTTTGATAATATAGGATATGAACGTTCATTTAACTTCCACGACCCCCATATGATTAGAGAAAAGAAAGAATTTTTACCTTTGGAAGAGAGCAGAGTGATGAGACCGAGATTGAACTCCAAAAAGTTTAATACGAGGATCCATTACAGCAACTGGAAAAATCATTGGCATATTTTCGTAGAAATTTGTCCTCCATTGTACAAATAATATCACAGAAAAATGGGATCGTCTTTATGACAAAATTGTAGAGTGGATACCAAACTCATTTTAGTTGCCTTATATAATGGTTTCAAAAATTTTCATGTAGAATTAACGAAAGCAATTATATAGTATTTGTGTAACCATTTTAACATAAAATTTATTTGGAATATCATCAATAAATTTTCTTCTCCTCAATCCAAGATTTTTACAAATTTTTCCAAATTCTTGTCGTCTAGAATCTGAACAAGAAATGTAGTTAATACCTTCTCTAATTTTATGTATTTGTGGTGTTATTAATTTTAAACCATCTTGCACTACTAAATTATATATATAACAAACATATCTCATATGAAATAATTTAAAGTCAAATGAGGATTTTCAAAAGCTCAATACATGCATTATTTGCACTATTATCAAAACTAATGCTAAATAATTTGTTGAATACATTAAATTCATTAAAAATCTGTAATAAATTTTCACACAAATTTATTCCATTATGTGGATGCCAAAAGGAGGTACCAAAGCGTGTACCCCCCTCACATGAGGTGTGGAGCTTGCCTGCATTAAATAATGTTGAACTGTGGCCCCCACCTTCCATGTGAGGAGGGTACGTCCTTCGATACCCCCTTTTCGATACCAGTAGAAGAACCCTTCTCAATTATGTTGAAAATAGTTTGTTTTCTAGCATTAATATTATGTCCCCTCACACGATAAGATTTTAGATGTCAAACAAATAGCTTATCACCACCGATTTCCTCACATGGTTTTGTTTTTGAAAATATTAAAACGAGACCATAGTGTAAGCCCATCATGGGGTGGTCGAGTTGATGAAGCAGGTGAGCGCGAAGATCTTTAGTCACGGGTTCGATTCTTCCTAACAACACTTTTTCAGTCGAATATGTCGCACCGAACTTGTCTAATGTCGTTAACCTGACTGTCATGGTTTACAAATTATTACATCAGTTCAAGAGTTTACCCAGTGCGCACTCGAAGGATAGCGACTGCGAGTTCTCCCGTCATTAAAAAAAAAAATTACACGTGAAATTCCTATATCGAATAGATGACATAGAATACTATCTTATATCATAACAAAAAATAAGAAGTAGCCCCTAGAGTACATCTCCAAGTGGTGAAAGAGGAAGGTGGAAAAAAATTTAACCTCATTTGCAACTATCAGGTAAGGGCTCGAATTCTGAAATATGGATGAGACTCTTGGTAAGTGGAAGTTAAATGACAGTTTTTCACCATGCACCCTTGGAGACATAACCTGCGATTTACCCCTCCACCAAGGCCCATGGCATGACAAATGGAGGCGTCAGTAATGAGGCGTAATCCAAAAAAAAAAAAATAATAATAATAATAAGAAGGTATTTAGTACGTAGTGCACTAGACCGTACAATTTTCTTAATATTGTTTCTTAATCAATTTTAAGATATAAATGCTTGGTAAACATATTAGTGCAACTTGATGGAACAGGTATGTGGTTACCATTTTGGAAAGACTTTTATTTAATTGTTACTTCCTAGCCCACCCTGCATTCCACCACATTTATTAAGCAACATCACTAGTGTGACATATCGTGGTTAGCATTGAAATATTATATAATTGTGCAAACATGTTCTTGTAGTATTTTGATACACGGTAGGTTAGATTTGATAACTGAATTTTTTTTTATCAAATCACTCCCTTCTTTATAATGTCCAACCATATATGTAATGCACGGTTTTACAAAATACATTATAATAAACACAATTTTAACTAGTTAAACTGTCCAATGCTATTCAATGCACGTGCTACTAATATTTGAAACCTTTGATTATATATGGAACAGGGCTTGTTAATACTCACAGTTCAAGCACATTCAGAATCCCTCAAGCCACCAAAATGTATTCCTACCACCCCCAACATTCCATGCCAGAAAGTTCATGGTGCCAAAGCTGCAATGCTTTTCTTAAGCCTCTATCTGGTGGCACTCGGCGTCGGAGGTATAAAGGGAGCACTAACGGCCCATGGAGCTGAACAGTTCGACGAAAATACGCCTCGAGGAAGGAAGCAAAGATCAACTTTCTTCAACTATTTTGTCTTTTGCCTTTCTTGTGGTGCTTTAATTGCTGTGACACTAGTGGTATGGATTGAGGACAATAAAGGGTGGGAATGGGGGTTTGGAATTTCCACTTTCACAATATTGTTGTCAATTCCGATCTTTTTATCTGGTTCAAGGTTTTACAGGAACAAGATACCTCAAGGAAGTCCACTTACTACTATATTTAAGGTAACATCATCGCCTTTAGAAAATCATATTGTATCATATATTTGCATATTAGTCTATCGACCGTACAAAAAATCTCTGGGGAGACACTAAACCATGCGTGTTTGGTAATACTTGCGGAGATTAGGCAATTAGCGACTTGACTAATCATCAAGTGTCTTACTATGTCTAACTATGAGATGAGACGAACTTGCAATGTGTACTAAGAGTCGTGTTATAAGATTTGACAACGTTTTTAACCGTACACCAATTTCATCCCTCCTTTACCAGGACCTCACAGTCTGAGAGCGGTTATGAACATCTACATTGATTAACTTAGCCCCTATTTGGCGTAGATTAAAAACCAGATGTTTAGCAAATTTTGAGAAAAGTTGATGAAATTTGTAGTTGAAAAGTTTGGATCCCATTAGATATATGACTAAAATTAATTAATTGTTGACTTTGACTTGAGATTTTAATTTGATTTAAATCGAAACCAAACGTGATCTTCATTTTTTTTTTCTCCATTTATGATTCCTTAACACTACCTGATTCTTTGCACAGGTTCTTATTTCTTCCTTACTGAATGTATTCATGCCGAGAAGTTCGAGCAATGTTGTGGTGAGCATGGCGACGAGCCCCTCTCCAATTCCCGACTCCAAGGAAGTAGTTGCAATAGAAAATGGCAGTGTTTTAAGGGCAATATTTGAAGCTCCATCTGAAAGTCTAAAGTTCCTCAACAGAGCAACTCTTGTCAGTGAAACATTAAAGTGCTCAGTACAGCAAGTTGAAGAAGTTAAGGTTGTAATAAAAATCCTCCCCATTTTTGCCTGCACCATCATGCTCAATTGCTGCCTTGCTCAACTTTCCACATTTTCAGTCCAACAAGCTGCTACAATGAACACGAAGCTCGGCTCCCTGAAAATCCCGCCTGCTTCGCTCCCTGTTTTCCCCCTAATCTTCATCATGACCCTCGCACCAGTCTACAATCACATCATAACTCCATTCACTCGTCGAATAACAAAAACCGAGACAGGCATCACTCACTTACAACGCATTGGAGTCGGCCTAGTCCTCTCCATCGTAGCCATGGCTATAGCTGCTTTGGTCGAGATCAAGCGCAAGAAAGTGGCTACAGAATCAAAACTACTCGACTCGACCAAACCACTGCCCATTACATTCTTCTATATAGCTTTCCAGTACTTGTTTATTGGATCAGCAGACTTATTCACCTTAGCCGGGCTGCTTGAATTTTTCTTCACCGAAGCGCCTTTTAACATGAGATCGTTGGCTACTTCTCTATCTTGGGCGTCATTGGCAATGGGATATTATCTTAGCACTGCAATTGTGTCGTTAGTTAACAGTTTAACGGATGATTCGAAGCACAAACCATGGCTATCAGGTGCCAACTTGAATCAGTATCGCTTGGAGAGATTTTATTGGCTACTGTGTGCTCTGAGTGGATTGAATTTCATGCATTATCTTTTCTGGGCTAGAAAATATGAGTATAGATCAAAAGGGAGAGGAAATGTATGAATGGAACTGGAAATTGAAGCCATTTTTGAGTTTCTTGAATGACCTGTAACTATATCCAATGATTTGCTGACTATGTCTCGAGGCTGGAAGGAACCAGCAAGAGGAAGGGAAGAAAAAGTCACTTTTTGTTTCGAAATATGTTCTGCTAAGTTTTGTTTTTCGTCCTGGTGAAAGGAGTTGGGTTGGAACTTGCAAGTGATTATGTTGGGGCCAAAATAAGTAACTTATTTTTAATTCTGGTTAATAAAAAGTTATTTATTTGAAAATCAACTTGTTAACTATTTGGGATCCATTTTCTCAAAAACTCATTTTTAATTACACATTCTCACGTAAAATAATTTTACATGTAAACTCAAATTTTTTCCATATTTTTTAAGGATTAAGCCATTTGTACCTTTTAACTTACCTTTTGGGTTACCTGACATCATCGATGCTCTCACATGGGGTCAGGACTCACTTTCTACAAATGTGTCCCCACTCGCCCCCAATGTGAGAGGAGCGGGTGGAGTCGGATAAAGGAACGTATAAACCATCGGATACGTGTAGCGGGATTGATTTTTTAACTACACGTTATTAAAAAATTATTATTTCAAAACATATTTTCACCCATGAGGGTCAAACAGAAACTTGTACATAAACTTTTGAAGCTTTAGCCAAACCTCCTCTAGATCGAGCTTGTATAAATCAGGCTATTTTAACTTATATTTTTACCTAATACATCACAGAACTTGTTACCAATATTGTCCTCGTAACGTTATGAGTTGATTTGCAGTTCCTCTATAGGTATAACTAATCAAATTATTGGAAGGAATTATTAATTTCATGTTTGACAACCATTATTTTAAAACTATTTTTTTTTACATATTTATTTTTAATTACATATTCACACAATAAAATATTCTACACGTAAATACAAAACTTTTTTTTTTATTTTTTAACCACACATTCTTATAAATTCCCCTATTCAAAACATTGTTTTGACCAAATAATGGACATCAAGCAGGGGCTAAGTCAATAATGTTTAAATAACAATCACTCACTCACCCAATTTTTTGGGGATTAATTTATTTGTACACTTTATGGTGTACCAAATATATTACACCATTTTCACATGGAGAGGAATCCATAAATATTTTATTATGTGTGGGCCCTTTCATGTGAGGGGGTGTATATGTACACACAACATGGTCTGTGAATTATGTACAATTATAATAAAATGTACACACATGCATGGAGGACTCCTCGAATAAAAATATTCTAGTTTTTATGAGGGGAATGTACACCGTAATGTATATTCTATTATACCACTAGCATGATTCGTCCATTTTTTAGTTATACTTATATCGACAATGATAAATGGATCTTGTCATGATTTCCTTTGCGATAGACGCCTTTTGAAGGTGAAGCCCATACTTACGTTTATCCAATTAATCCCCATTAAAAATAAATAAAGAGGAGCGAAAGTTTAAGGGAGAAAACTTTTAACGTTAATGATTAATATAGGTTTATAAATAACAAATGTTCACAAGGGGGATGTAGCTCAGATGGTAGAGCGCTCGCTTAGCATGCGAGAGGTACGGGGATCGATACCCCGCATCTCCATTATTTATTTTCTTGACTTTTTTGACCAGTTGTACCTTGTTCTAGTCAACCAGTCAATGTCATTTAAATTTCCTATTTTGAGTTGTACCTAGCAATAAGCATTTCCAATCGGTAACAAATCCCTATGCAGGATTAGAGATCATAATTTATATATTTTGCTCCTCTTTTTTCTCATAATATCCATTTTATAAATTTACATTTACCTATTTATAAGTGTAAGAAATGTGACAAATTGTAATTATCAGTATCTTATTATGCATAGTAAGTACAAATTAGTTTTATAAAACGATATCTAAAATCACTATAAAGATAAATTTTGAGCTATTAAAAAAAAAATGTATTACTACTTTTGCCCAACATTGCTTGATATAGTTTTACATAAAGTTGAGAAGTATTAAAGAAATTTTATAATAATATTTATATTACAATTGACCATATGTTAATACTGATTATTTTCCTATCCGTTGAATTTGACATTTACAAACTATGAAGTCAACTAACCTTTTTGTGTTGACCAAATTCGGCTTTGAACCTTCTTTAGTAAAAATTTATCGAACTCATTCAATAAAACGTTTTGAACTTTGTGCTAACCAAATTCCGCTTTGAATCTTCCTTACTAAAAATTTATCGAACTCGTTTGAACTAATCATTGAATAAAGTGTTTTGAATTGTCAACAGTTGTTACAAGCATAGACAACAGATTCAACACATTATCGATCATCCATGAGTTACAAAACAGAATTGTTACAATTGTAACTCATAGGAAATAGAGGATTCAAGTCATGAATTGAAAATTATTTACAACATAAGCAATTTTTTTTTTTTTTTTTTTAAATTTAATTTTTGGCAGCAAAATAAACTTTCTCATTAACCAAATAAAACTTGGAAACAATCACTGTTTAACATTTAAATCAACCAAGCGAGGGGTTATGGACATACGTCCTCTAAAATTAAGAGTAATAACAATAATCCAACTTTGTGAAAAATGACCAGAATGCAACCCCAGCCAAATTCCCGTAGCAACAATTTCAATAAGTAAGAAATATAAAACTATCGAGAATGAATAAAGACACATTTCCTCATCAATAAAAGGCTGAGTGACTGAAACAAAGATCTTAATTTTGAATGAATGTCTTTGCAACATAGTTCCATGGCAACTTAATAAGTAAATTTGGCTTTCAATCAACTATAATGAAAGACAATTCAAAGGGTAGAGTATAAATGACAGAACAGCTAAAAGAAAATTATACACAATCTAGGAGGTGCTGGCACCCATTGACAAGCTCCTCACAGCAACCCTAACCGCGCCCACGACACCAAGCTGCCTCCTCTGTGGACTCAACCCATTCTCCTCTTGATTCTTACAACTTTCGTCTATTTGAACCCCGACAAAGTATGCTACCTGCACATTTACTTTATCACTTCAAGAGTGTTAAAGATTAAAGTAAAATGAATACATATGTCCTCTCTCTATCCATTTAAACCTTTAGATGAGATAGCTTAACATGACATAAAAGCATATGGATGTTCCAAGTTCAAGTCTCCTTGCCTATCATTTATGAAATTGTCAAGCATCAAGCCTTTTGTAAAAATATAAATTTGACTTGCACGTATGTAAATAAAGAAATGTGTCACATGTTTAACAGCTAAAGATTTTAAATGATATGGTTTAATATAGTATCAGAGCACATATGACGTCATGAGTTCAAGTCTCCTTGCCACTCATGTATGAAACTACGAATGTGTCAGACATTTATTAAAATGTGAATGTGAAATACACATGGGAATGTTGAAGAATAAACAATCAACAAGACCATTCAACAAAAAGGTACGCCAGTGATGTTCTAAATGTAAGATAAAAATATTTAGACCAGTAGTTGAAGGGGAAAAGTAGTGGAAAGTTGGCTAAAATAAAAAAATCAAATGCCTACCTTGATCTAATTCACAAGCATGATAAGGATATAATCATTTCTTCTCATTAATATGATGAACCTCCTTTAAATTACTGCTTCATTCACTTTTTGTTTTCAATTATCCCTTCTTGGAGAAGGAAGGGGAAGGGGAAGGGCTAAGGGAATTAAAAATTCAATATCCTTAAACAAAGTAGGGTTCCAAGTATAGCTAATTTCCAGGCTTCTAAAGAGCAGAATGGTCTCGACCTTCAAATTTAGGTGTAAAGTGACTGATTAAATATTGATAATTAGGAAATCAAGACGTGGTTTTTAGTCTTCATGAATCTGCGAGTGATAATTTTGCAGGGAGATGTTTATGCAATAACTTTACCTCGCTAGCAATAAAAACAACTGGAAATTTCATATTCTGCGAAATGAGGTCCATGTTCACGTGATAAAAGTTCATATGAAACTACCTGGGATTCAATAACTGCATTCCTTTTTCGACAGATCTAGAAATTCAGGTGGCATATTGTTCATTATACTGACTGAAAATAAAATAAAAATATGGAGCTATCAACGTTAAGATCTTCCTAGTTTCAAATAATTGAACTTGTGTTAATTGAATAGCTCAATGTCAAAATTTCTTTATAAACTCACCTAGTAACTCCACTTTAACATGAAAATGATGGCAAAGCCTTGAGGAACCTTTGCATGGAAATTATCATGGCAACGATTTCTTAAAAAAAAGGATAAACTAAGAAAGAAAAAAAAAATTAATGCAACATACTGAAGGATCTGTCGAACATGTGCATGGCATAAGCTTTTACAAGCAAACAAGCTATATTGCCATCTACAGTACATTTGTAATTGATGACTTGAAATTCTTTCAGAACTACAACTATCCAGTATTAAATGGTGAGGTTTCATAGTCAAAGTGCCTAAAACCGAAGTATATGGCCTGTAGCTCTTTAGCTCATATGTGTATATGATAGCATGTTCTGTCTATGCCTGTGAGTTTGATTCATTAATAACCCTCTAGGAATCAACGCTGTTCTTAAATTAATAAGACAGGAGATGGACAGATGAAGAAAGAATTAAATTAACTTTTGGCAGAACTTAGTGTTTGTATATTTATCCACTTAGTAAACAAGGAACATCAAAATCATTTTTGCTACAGGAAATTACAGTCAGTCATTTGAGGAATATGTTCGAAAAGAAAATAACCCAGCGAAAAGATTGTGTACAATTTTGTTATTTTTATTGTCCATTCATTTGAATAGAGTAAAACTAATATACCCAAAATAATAATAATAATAATAAAATACCAGCAATATTATGTGTCCGGGTGTGCACATGCATGTCTGTACACCAGCTATACCCTTTTCCATAGACTATCAGAATTCATAAAGTACAAGCTGAATTAACTGGAAATTTAGTAAATTCATCTTAGATGTAGTTCATAGAAAAAAGAATACTTTTAAGTACGTCCTTTCTTTTAAATCAATTATTATAGGATGTTCGATACCTTTACCACTTCCTTTAATTGAGCGACACACTTTTGGTGAATAAAATGAATACAATCTGCATGTGAGAGGTGTTTTGAAATAATATAAATAAATGTGTTGTTTCCATCAGCTTTAGCATTTAGATGGGTGGTTCAAAATTTGTTACAAATTATATAAGTAACCTTTAACAATTGGAGAAAAGCCGGATCAATTTCAGCATTTTCAACTTGATGACAATGATATATCAGTTGACAAGATACCCAAGCTTGCAGAAATACACTCTATTTGAATACACTTCAAAGAAAACGCCAGCTTAATATTAAAATTGGTGCATGAATGCATGCGGATAAACAAGAAGCAACAAGAAAATCAGTAAACAATGATTCCAGATAGATACAGAGGGTTAGAAATAGAATATTGCTAATTAAAACAGCTGATTTGAAGCTCTTTCACAAATTGGAGTTAGCAAACGTGTAAATTCTCCTAGGAAGAAAAATAGTATACTTGATCAAAAGTACAGATGCTAATAGAAGTTACCTTTCCCAAAGCATTCCGGACAGGTGCAATGTGAAGTAAATTCCAAAACGGAGTCTTATCTTTTCTGAAAACAAAGCAGCAACAAAATTATTAGCATCAGGGAAATATTAAGCATCAAACCGAAAAAAGAATTTGAAGTGCTGTTAATAATCAACCTGTAATTTAGAATACGTACTGTACATGGTTGCTCCGTTCGAATAAATTCCTTTATCTGCTCAACATGATCAAAATTAAATTTTTCCCATCCTCAAAGACTTCTTTACTTATTTTTTTATTTTTATTTTTTTGTAGCAACAAACGATATCTCGTGAGTTAGAAGCAACAGAGTCAAGATTTCAGTGACTGCTACATTATTGAAATCGTGGGAAAATCAGATAAAATAAAAAATGGGAAAGAAAATGACCTGATATTGAGTTGCTGGATCTGTATCCGGCCCACTTAAAAATCTACAATTGTGCCCCAATGCTTCATGTCTATTGTAGCCTATCCGAATGGGGAAATTGATGGTTAATGAATAACCATGAAAATATGTTCTTTCAATTTAATAATAAACTAGCAGATGGTAGCCAACTTCTCATTTGAGACAAAGTAATACTTCATAGAAATGATATTGGGATAATATTAGTACCGGTTAATTCCAAGAACATGTCGCTTGCATACACTATTGGCATGTCAGGTAAGTGCGGATCAGATCTGCAAGGTAACAGAGAGTGTTTCCAAGAAGGGATATGTTAAAAATGTTTTTTAACCTGAATTATTAACGAAAAAATGACAAAATCCAGTTATTGAACCAACTCACAATACAAAGCTTTGTTTGATTCTACCAAGAGATATATTTAAGGATGAACCAAGACATCCCGTCCCAGATAAGCAGCAGCACTTTCCACACTCCAATTTACCAGACAACTCACTATAGCGGGTCAGGATGGACAAAATATTACTAACAGCAGCATTGGCTTTTTGCTTCTCTAGCTCACTTGCCTCACAAGGTTCATTAATCTCTACTTCTGCAATATTCATATAAGTATTGTTTAAATGAAATCCTTTTTGGACAACATAAACAAGAGCTTCACGGTGCAATAGAAGAATCCAAGTTTTTGGTCAAACAAGAAAGAATAGTTCATATGGATTAGTCACCACATAGACCAAGGGAACTATGACAATCACAAAGGTAAAAATAATCTATTCCAAAATGAGAAGCCAAACCTGTTAGGGATTAAGCCTTGGTCCCAATCTTGAGAACAATAATGAATGAAATGGAAAACAGAAATAGACGCGCACAAACGCACGGATTTAGTTTTCAATCTCATGTGAAAACTACGTCCATGTGTCACTTCATATTTTTCACTATAATGAAGAAAGAGTTTGCAAAGTTTTTCCTCTCACACATCTCTGTTTTATCTTACAGCAAAACGGGGCCATCAATTTCTTTTACATAGTGTAAGAAAATAAGGCTAACTAATGCAGAGTTATGAACAACATACCCCCATTTAGTGAACGTCGATTCATGGTTGGATGGGACGAGTGAAATATACAATTGAGTTCCACACAATCCAACAAACCCACACATCTCTTTTATTTTTAAAAGTGGTGATGATATTATAAAATATAGATACCAGGAGAAAATAAGACAACTAAAACTAGCCAAAGCTATATTTGGAAATGGAAACTCGAAGAAGTTTACAGGTTCATATCATGCAAACAAATAAGTGGTTGCTGGGATTTATTGACCTAAGAAACAAACCATTTACATGTAACCTTGTCAAATGCACAAAAAATTGCAGTTGAAAATACAAAAAAAAAATGATAAGATAGATACAGACCTCCATCATCAGGACTTGATACTGAATCCAAAGCCGATGCACGTCCTAGTTCCATGACTGTATCCGAGCATACCTCCCTCCTACAACACCTGAACACGCCCTTGCGAAACTGTGCTCCATTTTCACACGAATTCACGGCATTCCCCACAACAGTGCATCCAGAATACTTTGGCCTCCTGGGAATAGGCACCTGAACTCCCACAAAATGAATCACTCTACCATCCTCCTTACTGAAAACCGGACACATATGAAACAACATCCAAAATGGCGTCCCGTCTTTCCTGTAATTCAATAGACTAATCTGTATAGCCCTCTCCTCTCGAATCGCCTCCCGAATCTCCATAACAGACCTTCTATCAGTCTGAGGCCCTTGAAACACCCTCCCATTTCTCCCAATCACCTCATCCTTAGAGTAACCGAATATTTTCAAGAATCCATTTGAAGCAAACACAATCGGGTGCCCAGAAATGCAAGGATCAGTTATAGTGAAGCTGTCAGACAATTCATTTAGAACTTCCCTAACACATCCTGAGTATCTTAAGTCAAATGACTGTTCAATCAGTTCCAATTGTGATTCCATATCAAATTTCCTACTTTCCCTTCAAAGATTGATTCCTTATCACCATAAACTAAACCAAAGCCCATGTGTCACTTTCAGCTCCTCAAGCTTCAACAAAATGAAGACTTCAGCTTCGACAAATATAAACACAACCCACTAAAAATACAGTCAATAAAAATTGAAGAATAAACAGAACACATTAAAAATATGGCAAGAAATTGACTTCGAAAGAAAGCACATAGATTTTCAAAAACTGTGCATAGAAGAGGACAAAAATAAATAAATAAATAAAAGGGTAACTAGTGAATTAATTTCTGAAAATTGATAAATCGGTGTTGGGTCTTACAAGGTACAGTTCAAAGTTCTACATGTCTTTAAAGAAGAAGAAGATCATGGACGTGATGGAGCCAAGATGATTACTGTACATGAAAATATCGAAATTGAATTTAGCTTCGTTTCGAATGAACAGAAAGGGTATAATAATAGAGATGCCCATAAATCGGTTTTGAAAATAAAGAAAATCTTGAAATTCTCTATCAAGGGGTAGAGAGAGGCGCAGAGATTTTGAGTTGAATCACAAAATATATACCATACTTACGAGTTTTGATTATGCACTGTTAAATCACAGCAAGAATGTGGCTATTAAAGCACGATGTAGTTCAACCAAGCATGTTTGGTTTTACTTATAAGTTGATTTAGTGAATAAGTATATTTTAAAATAAAATAATCTTATTAATGTGTAATAGGGATCATTTACATTATATTGCCATGCTATTAAATTAAAAATGAAATAATATTTTTTATCTTCTAAGTAAATGCATTATTTGACAAATTAAAGAAGATAAAATATATATATATATATATTGTGAGAATTAAATTATGGAAAAAAGGGCCGTAGATACTTTTTTTTTCTTCAATCAGAGTCGAGACTCTATACTAAAAATTGTTGTATTTGGACAATTTTAACGGTCTACTCAATTTATTTATTTTTTATTTAAATTAAATCTGATTGAGTAATATTCTAACAATATTTTATTCGAGCTATTTATAACCAACCGACTTCGGTTGTGTTCATTTATTTCTTTACAACTTCACTTTGTCAGTTGTCTTCAGTGACGTAATTTTTCTCCATGACCTTATTGAAAATTCAAGGTTTAGATAAACTTGAATATTGTTATAATTTTATTAAATTTTAAATAATTTCGCTGTCGCATGATTTGAAGGTTATGAATAGAAAATCTACTCAGTTATGATCCTAACTGGGGTATGACATTTCTGGTGCAGTTGTATTTGGTTTTCACTTTTCATTATTAAATCCAATTTACCATTTTAGGGCAAAAGGAGCATGATATTATGATGAAATTCTTATGCACCACATAATTCATGATGTGGTGGTATCGTATCTTGTATTATTAGTTTGCAAAAAAACAAAAAACTCTTATTAACTCCGTTTTGTTCAACCAATAGCAACATCTCTAAGGATATGTTGATTACAAAGATAGAATTTGACTGAAAAGAAAATGAATGATAGGGAATTGAATTGCGTGAAACTTGTTTTATCAGGAATTGTCGATTAATTGTGTTTGATTGGTATAATTTTTCACTCGAAATTTTTTGAAATTTTGAATCTTTTGGTATGCGTTTGGCTTTGTTTTTCATGAAAATTGTCCATTAAAGTGATAATTTTTTTACCATTGGGTATAGAATTTGTTCCAATTGTCAAAAAAAAAAAAATATACCGAATATCATTCGTTTGGCTTTGTTTTTCATGCAAATTGTCAATTAAATGGATAATTTTTTTTTTTTACCATTGAATCTAGCATTTGTTTCAATTGCCAAAAAAAAGTTACTTGAAATTATTTTTCCCACCATTTTGATAGGAAAAGCTTTTCAATAAAAATCAAGAAAAGAAGCCCACGTGACATAGATGTGGAAAACAAATTCTAGGAAAAAATTTCTATCAAACACTTCTAATTGAATGAAAATGGAAAATGAATTCTATTTTCTATTGAATTTCGCTTGTATCAAATAGACTCCAAGTATTTTCAATTTACTTCTTCATTTTTATTTGGCCATCCCTACTTTAATTTTTTTTCCACCTTCTAACATGAATCGTTCTCTAACTTGTTCAGAGTACAATTAACAAAATTTTAACTCTTTTATGTTTTGAAAAGGCAACTAATTATAAAATTAGATTAATTAATAATTATAAAATGAGATTAATATGTAAATTTAAAAACTATACTAACCCAAAAAGTATAACTTATCTAGTCGAATTCTACCGTTTTTCTACATTGAAATGCCAAAAGTGAACAAATAAATACAAAGGCAAGCCCCCGGGACATAACTCAGTGGTACAAAGAACATAAGTGAGATAGTTTCAATTGAGCTAACAGACGCAGTATGAGTGTTCGATTTCTGTCTCTTACAAGGTTTGGAATTGAACTTTTTGTAGACATTAGTATGACAATTCTTGTATTCTGACCTGTTAAGACATATTCCACGATTTACTTTTTTCACAGTACTCTAGGAAAAAAACGTTGGCGTACCCTCAAAAATGGAGTTCAACCTTTTTAATAAGTACAAAGGCAAGTGGACTGCAGACATCATAAGCAAGTCTGGCAAATATTCGTTGTCATCATTTCTCGCCCATTAGAAATGGTTGTCTGTTTTAGGATCCATCAATCATTGTCGCGTAACGAATATTTTAATAAAATAAAACTTTAATAATGCTACAAATATTGTGGCTGAGTTCGCAGCGTCGCATTGCCAGGTGTACTGTACATGCAATTATTGAAGTGGTCATATTTTGATAGATTCAAAAGTCAAAGGTAAAAATGTTATGTAATCACACATTGTGTACAAAATATTTTACTCATTCTCACAAAAATTATGAATTTCACGTAAATTCAAAAATGTCAGCTATGTGTTTTCCACCCTTATTGTGTGTAGTGAATAAACCATTTTGTAAATAATTTTATACGTTTAACATGATCCAAAAATTATAGTTTGTATTTGGTAGAGATTTTCGATGATAGTTGTGCTATATGAGCTATGATATGTGTACATAATGATGTTCATATTTCTCACATAAAGATGTACCACACTTGAACAAAATATTATACAATGGTGTCCACACGGACCACACCCCTTACACGAAGGTGTACTTCACTTGAACAAAATACCCTCAGATGAGGTTGGACCCCACTTAAACAAAATATTTTTTATTCAAGTGGAATCCACTTTTATGTGAGAGTGTGGACATCCTTGTGTACACAAAATTATGTACAATAAACATTATCCTATATTTTATTGAACTTCTGTTTGTTTGGTGAGAATTAAAATCGAAATTTAATAAAATTTGATTGAAGTTTATGAAATGTGTGGTTAAAAATTTGTGAAATTTATAAAATATATTATTAAAACTGATTGCTGACTTTAATTTAGATTTTAATTTGTGCAAAACAGGAGATAAGAGTGATTTTTTTTAAGAATATATGTCAGTTTAAAAAGTAAGAAAAATTTATAGTTCGCGTGCAAAAGATTTTATTGAAAGAATATATAGCCTGTGCTTATAGGAATTAAAATTTATATTTCAATCTAAGTCAAAATTAATAATTTATTTTAACTAAACACTTCATGAGATCAACAGCTTTTTAATCATATCATTAACTTATATCAAAATTTTATAATTTTTTTTATTTTAATTCCCATCAAAGACATAATATAAAATGAGTTTTGAGAAAATTGAATTTTATAAAACAAGAATCGACTAGGGGCAAAGACTATTTCAATTATGTTATGCATAATACTATCAATTCATAGTGGTTTTAATTATTAGTCTGTAGGATCCTGAGATGTCTTTCTATTGCAAAATTGTTTCATAAGTCAAGTGGACGTTATTTTATACAAGTAATGTATGACGAGTAGAGTGTTGAACTCACGATAATTTTACTTATTACTTGTAATTAACATCTTGTTTGAGCCCCATTTTGATAAAAAAATATATTTTAGAATAGTAATTTTTTTGATAATATATGGTTAAAAAAATAAATTTTTTTTGGTTTGCGTATAAAATTATTTTATGGGAGAATGTGTGGTTAAAAATGAATTTTTAAAAAATAAATATCTGAAAAAAAATGAGGGCCAAACATAGGCTAAAGGTGAAAATCATGGAGAATATCCATTTTTAAGATGGCAAAAAAATTGAATAATGTTATGTAGCCTCATTAAAGTTGCAATATCATTCTTGGTGACATTACATAATATGTGAAATTAAAACTTATTTAATTTCATCTATTATTTAATGTCATATTAATGTCATCAAAACCGAGATTTTAACTCCAATGAAGTTAAGTCCATGTTTGACCCCCATTAAATTAAATTTTATTTTTCACTCTCTCATTTTCAATCACACTATCTTCCATAAAATAATATTCCACGTAAATTAAAAAAAAAATTCTTTCTTTTTGAACCACCCATTCTCCAAAAAAATATTATTCTGCCCATTAAAATCTGAATTAATAGGGGCCAAACGGGGCTAAAATGACTCATAAAAATTTGATTGATTTGCATCTATAGCCTTTCTTAAGAAATAGACACATATGTCCCTCAAAGTCGGTAGAATTTACAGCATCCACAATGTATACAATTTGACTAAAATGCCCTTACTAAATTACTCGTAATCAATATCCAAACCGCAACCCAAAAGTCCCCATTTTCAGTTATGAACACTTGTTAAGTCTTTGTTGTTATTCATCTACCCTCATAGTCAGAGACGAACTGTTTTTGTTTCTTCCAATGGAATGGGTAACATGTCAAAATGAGAAATGGTGGTAGGATTTGAGTGCGTAATGCCGACTGTAGGTGCAATTTAGAATTGTAAGTCCCAAATTCGAGCATGCAATGCAAACTCAAATCTTGACGTGTAAATATCGAGTTTGTAGTCCAAATTTTGGGTTGATTTGCAAATTTAGAGTTTGTTGTGCAAATTTCGAGTTTTAGTGCATATTTTGAGTTTGGTTTATGAAATTTTGAGTTTGTTGCGGGAACTTCAAATCTGCTATACGAACTTCAAGTTTGCAGTGCATCTTTCGAGTATTCTTTTGCAACTTTCAAGTTTCTATGGATGTCGAGTCTGTACTTCAGAAAATTTTATGGCGATTACAAATCGAGATGAGAAATGCTGGTTGGATTTTATTGTGTAATCTCGATTGCAATTACAAATTTCGAGCATGCATTCCAAATTTTTGAAATGCTGTACAAAGTTCAAGCTTATTAGTCAAACTTAGAATTTTTTTTGTCTACCTTTTGGGTTAGCTATGCAAACTTTGAGTTTCTGAGTAGCCTTCAAGTTTGCTCTGAGGACTTTGAACTTCTAAATAATTAGTTGCGCGAGAATTTATACCAAAATATACATCTTCTTTTTATGGCAATGCATTCTGTTTGTTTATTTTGGGCCAACATTATAGAATTACGAATTTTGCCCCCTTTAAATATAACCGTTATGGACCTCACACAAGAGATAGAAAGTAAAAAAATTGTGGCTGGATGTGATGGATAAAGGTCATATTTTTCATTTTTAGGGAAGAAAAATGGCTACCAAAATAAAAAATTATATCGGTTAAATATCGAAATATAGATCAATATATAAGGGTTTGGATTACTCTTTCTAATAATGTTGACTTTTTAAGGTGAAATCTCAAGACTATTATGGTATCAGAGCTCACTAAACTCCAACGATTAATTCGATCAAATTAAGACAAAATTAGCACACGAATTTCAAGATTGATTTTGTCAAACGAGTCATCATCTTGTAGGGATATGTTAAGGGATAAAATTCAACATCGAATAATGATGAAAATATAAACCAACTTATAAGATTTTGGACTACGCTCCTTTTAATAAGGTTTATCTTCTAAGAAAGAATCTCAAATTTTTATTCGTAGATTGCGAAATGAATTTCTGATTTCTTATGCCAACAATCAACATTTGGAGGAATAGTCACCCAAATAAGTTCTCTCGACATCATGGATTATGTATTTCAGAGTTATGATGAACAGCTTCTACTGAAATTTAGAAGAAGTTGTTTTCGTCACTTGGCCGACTTGAAAGGCGGAAACTGGTATTGCAGAAGAAGTTTTCAATAAGAAGGAATCATGGTTCAAAAAATGGTTGATTGGCAAAGTTTTGATATATAGGAGTACGCATTATTTACAGTTGAAGAGCAATTAAAGCTTTAGGAACATTCATGGAGAAGCTACTTTGCAGAAGTGCGAATATTTCTACAATGACAAATATACGTGTCAAAGTTGAATAGACAAATTTTCGAGCTACCAATCTCACAACTATGAGTACAAGCTCGGATTGGCTTTGATGAAGCTACTTTGCAGAAGCGTAGATTGCGTAGCGAATATTTCTACAATAACGAATATACGTGTCAAAGTTAAATAGACAAATTTTCGAGTAACCAATCCCACAATGACAAGTACAAGCTCGGATTGGCTTTGATGATTGAGGACGTGTTCAAAGCCTATGAGAGTTTAGCTGGAATTGACGTACACACACTTTTCTTTTCTTTTTTTTTTTTTTTTTTTTTTTTTTTGATACTCAGGTGTCCCAACTACGCCAGACTAAATCCTGGACCTCGAGCCTTTGACCCCTCTCCAGTCCCGATGAGGTAAACCGTGGGATATGCCCTCCATAGCCAGTATCCGTACGTCCTTCTACTTGTTGTCCCAAAAGACCCTCCTCCATGAATTTTACAACACCAAACTGCTCTGCCCAAAGGTTTTACATCACTTGACTGCTCCTCCCAGGATTCGAACTCCCCACGCTGGGTTGGCAAGCTCCAACACACACGGTCTTTGGTTGACGACCTAATAGTTTGCGATACCTATCCTTAGGGGACCCACTACTACGAGATCCTGATCAATAGCATTATCGTAATTGATTATCCAAGGTTTATGATCATCATGAGTCTAGATAAATAGCATTATTCCACTGTCATCGGCTGCTACTATTTTTTTTATTCCTGATTTAACATTAATTTCCGTTTACCTTTTATCAACATTAAGGTGAACATATTTAACTACTTTAAAGGTCAAGTGAAGATTCCTACCACTTATAGAGAAGAATTTCACTTTCTGAGTTAACTTGAACATCCTATTGCAAATGGATTATTTATAAAGTTGGTTCGTTCAATTTTTTGAGAATCGAACAAGTAGGATTCGTTTGATAGCAAATGTGGAAAAGACAAATATTTTTCATGTACGTTGGAAAATAAAAATCCATCTAAACAATAAGAAAATATTTTCCATCAAATTTGTTGAAAACAAGTTTAAAGTGGTTGTACCTTGAAAAATATTTTTTTTTTCCACGTTGCAATCAAACGGTCAAAGTGGAAAAATATTTTTTCTCGAATGTGACATTTTTTATGGTCACATATGTTCTCGAATGTGACATTTTTTATGATAAATGTAACAATCAAACAGGGTCATAGGTTTTTTGGCCAAGTATGCTCTACTCCATAAGTGTCCAATTCCAGGTAGAAAAATTAAAAGTAAAAAGAACATTTTATAATTTACATAGCTCAGGTTTGACATTTAAAACTGGGTCAAGGGATACCAATTGTTTTTGGAGATGAGAGAACCTACGTGTTAGTGGATTAAGTCGAGGGAAAAATTTATAATTAAAGTGTATAGTTTACACCAATTCAAAAATTCAGGTATATAGTTTAAAAATTCAAAAATCAGGTTTATATATAATTAATTAAATATAATAAAGTCATAATTATACAATAATCGGTCACAAATTTATAATTAAGGTCACAAATCATTTATTGGTTACATATTATAAAATTAATAAGTGATAGATTCTTTCGAGAAATTTTTTATAGGACACAGTTTATTTGTTGATCACAGTTTTTCAATTAGCTAGTCACAGAAATTTTTCAATCACATATTATCAAATTTTTAGGTCACAGACGAGTACTTGGTCACAATTGAATGTTTGATCACAGATTAATAAATAATTGGTCACATACACCAGAAGCCCCGAATCCCGACCCCAATAATTGGTTACAGATTAACCAATAGGAGAATTTCACCACTACCTATGCCGTCACACAAGCAGTGGTCAAAACCAACAGCCAAGTTGGCGCCACCTTTTGATAGCCATGTCAGATGCATCACCACCGCTGCCTCGCCACCAACATCAACAACACCAACACCAACACCAACACTAACACTAAAACTAACAGAACCACCACAACCATGCCGCCGTCACAGTCGCCACCACCCCAACACTACCCTTCCTCAGTCTCCACAGTCACTACCACAGCACTACCACAATCTCGACATCACACTTCACACAGCATGGCTGTCAAAAACCACCACTCTAGGACCATCCCCACAACCGATCAAGACCATTGTACACCGCCAGAGCAACCACCACGCCATCAACACCATTGGACACAACACACTGCACCCACCACCACCGCACCCATCAATACCACTATCTTAGAAATCACAATAGAAAAATCACGACACCATCGTCTAGTCACCTTATAGAATCGATCAAAATCGAATCCACCATCAGCTAGAGAAAAGTCAGATTCCCCAACTTCAATTACAACAGACGTATCCCTATCCACCTCCCCGCAGCCTGAGAAATGCAAAGCCCCTTTAGCGTCTGCTTTAGAGACACGGGCTGAGAAAATCCAATTCTTTGTGAATGAGATACATCAACCCTCATTGGCTTCTTCGAGGGATTTCTTCGCGAGTCCAAGAGATCCAGACTCGCTGTTGTAGTAGCCATTGCACCTGTGCTCACGACGACGAAGGTATTGACCAACACAAAAAAAGAGAAGAAAGCATCATCACCAAAGAGAGTGGAGAAGAAGGCCATTTGGTGGTGGTGACTGGCGACCTTGCACAGCGACGCTCAGATGCGATCGTCGATGTGATCTTCAGCGCAGACCTTTCATCGTCGACTGGCAGATCCTTTTATCATTCGGTCGTCGGCGTTCGAAGAGAGAGAAGACCTCTATGTAGAGAGAACGGGGATATGAGAGAGAAATTGTCTTATGGGAATGAATTAGGGTTTTTGATAGATGGGTGGGCGAGGTATATATTCATACTTGATTTATGAATAATGAAACTTCATGCCTGATTTTTGAATTGAAATTTTTAAACATCTGGTTGTATGTAATTTCCTCTTTAAGTCAAAGCCCACATAAGCGTGGACCTTGCCCATGAGCTTGTAATAGGCCCAAGATGTTGTTTTATTAAATAATATATTTATTTATATTATTTTTTATTACATTAGATAATTTTTTTAATTATAGTATTTATTTAACTCCCGAATTTTTCTACACGTAAAATTTCGAGCTTTTAGAATGTGACAATTTTCTTCATACCTATCTATCTGAACAGTTGCGATCCAAACATATTGTGTATGGTCAACAATTGTGTCTTTTGGCGCACAACCTTTCAGCTCTCTATATTGGCTACTAAATCATGGCTTTCATTAATTCCAAATTCTCTTCTACAATATAATATTCCTTTCTTTTCTGCACTAATTTGTGTTCTAAGATTGTGTATGATAGAAATTATTGGGGAAAAATGAATTTTAAAATAGTGATATGATGCAAAATGTGTGATTGAAAAAGAAGGAAAAGTTATTGATGTGATGAAAATTATTATTTTATTGAATAATGTGTAGTTGAAAATGAGTAGAAGAATGAAAATGAAAATGAGAATATAGGTCAAACGGGGCCTAAGTCTTCTTCTGGTTAAAAGAGGTCAAAACATTAGTAGGCTCGTCATATTTTGTAATTTGTAGTGCTACCATTCAAGTCAAGATCGTTTTGTCTTGAAAAATGAGGGGCGGAAAATCATTGCACCAATGTGTGACATTTCATCTTAAGAAGAAATAGTTGGATTCTTGCTTTGACCATTCAATTTACTTTTTTCTACATTATTTGCTTCTATTTGATTTTCAAATAATTTCCTAAATTCATATTCTTGACAGCTCTCTTCCTTCCTATTTCTTTCGGTTTTTATGTGTTCATACTTGAACTATGGAGATGGGTGAAGGTTAAACCGTAAATACGGCCCATCTCTATAGTATCTTTAGGCTTTGGCTTAAGCATAAAGTATAGAGGTGATGAATAATAAAATAAAATTTATTCAAGGTTAAAAGTTATCCATGTTTGATAATCATTAAAATGAGTTTTTTTTTTTGAAAAAAATAAGTTTTAAAATAGATTTTTTTTTTTTTTTTTTTTTTTTTTTGGAAGAAGATAGGGGTTAAAAAGTAGAAGAAAAATGAATTTACGTATACAATATTTTATTGTGAGAATGTTATGGTTGAAAATGAATTTTTAAAAAAATTATTCTAATGATTTTCCAAAAGGCTTAATTTTCATGAGTCATGCTAAATGAACTTTTGACAAAAAGAGAAATATTATTTAAATGATTTTCGGACCCAAAATGTGAGGGAGTGTCAATCAAGTGGGCAAAGTATCATTTTTCTATTTTTATTGATTGAGAAGCAGGTGAGAACATTCCACACGCTTTTTGCCATGTTCCACAATTCTACGAGATATTTCATATTTTAATCCAATCATATTTTGGTGTACATCATAGTGTACATAAAGTTTTACACTCTATCGCGTGACAGCAAACAATTAGACAGTTTAAAAAAAAAAAAAAAAAGAGTTTTTCACCAATCAAATCTTGACACCAAGAATGATGTCAACCACGATGTATAAATATGGGTAAATAGCACAAAACATTCATACATTTCAATATCATTGTGCAAAACGTATCTTTCATTTTTTTTGACATTTTCACCCATATTTTCTACATTTCATTGCGCAAAATGTCATTTTCATCCATTTTCTAATAAAAAGAAGATTTTATCCTCATATTCAAATAAAACAAAAAGATAAAAAAAAAAAAAAAAAAAAAAAAAAAGATAAAGAACTAATTGCAACAATAATCTCGAAGTTTCAAAAAAATTACAAATTAATCACAAATATATAATTAAAAATAAAAAATTATTCATCTTCTTCCTCCGCACACAGTGACTTCACCAATGGAAAAAAAAAAATCCCTCTAGCGCTGGCCAAAATCGAAGGAATGAATGGAACCAAAAGGGCTTCACTAAAACTCAAACAATAACATAATCCTAAAGACGAGCTTTCAAACAACGAAACAAATTCATACTCAATTTTGTCGACTCCTCATCGACACCCAAGTAGCCAACTGCACACTCCTCTTCTGTCTTCATCCCCATCACTACGCGAAGCATCGAAATTTGACCTTAGTAAGCGAAGTCGAGTTTGGTTGTGTACTTTTAATATGACAGAAGATGTAGTGAGGGCATATGATGTCATCGCAAGGGAGTTTCATAAACCCAAGTGAAAACCAATTTTTATTTACTCTCCAAGGACCATAGTCCAAGCTACAACAACAACGTGGAGTCTTTCTGTGCTCATTACAAATAGCATGTGTCGGTCGAGTTGGATCTAACTCGCTACCTTGGCATTTCCATGACTATGGTAGGCTAAGTCAGTTGTGGTGGTTGCACCATCAACCGATCATGATGGTAATGTTGAATGTACAAAGCACCGTCGCTATATGAAAAACAATGGTTTTGGGGATAATTTCTTCCTCCGATCTGATTCAATCTACTTGGCCAGAGTTTTTAGGTAGTTTTTGTTGGTGGTTGTTGATGGTTTGCAAATGGTTGTGGTGGTGGTGGCAATAACAGTGAGATGTTGGTGATAATGGTAATGGTGGTAGTGTTGGCGGTAGTAGTTCAGTAGTGGTGGTATTGACGATGGAGGTGAATTGCTCATGGTGCTAGTAGTGGTCACAAATGATGGTGGTGGAGGTGCTGATGATGGTGGTGGTGAGGTGGCGTAGCATTCGGTTGGTATTGATCATGAGGTGGGGTGTTTATGACTAATTATTTAAGTAATTATGATTAATAAAATGATTAATATGTGATCGTTAAAATAGATAATTTGTGACCAAATACTAATATGTGATCTAAAAAAGTGAGATTACGATTAAATTTATAATTGTGACTCATAATTAGTTAAGTTATGATCAATTAATTTAATAATTTGTGATTAATGAGTAACTTGTGGCCAATTAATTAGATAATTTGTGACATATAAAATTTTGCGATTGTAACTAAGATGTTATGTGATTGTGACTAGTACGTAATTGTGACTATAAATTGTATGATATCGTGACATTAATATATTTAATCAATAGAATATTTTTAATTATATATTTTAATTAATAAATTAAAATAAGACTTGATTTTTGAAACTTCAAAACAAATTTCTTAGTTTTAAAATTGTATCTTGTAACTATCATAGATATATGTATTATTTGTTTGTTCAAATAATAAATTTGTAATAATTGCAATTAAACTAAAAAACAAAAACAAAAAAAGGGAAATATACTTGGCGTCTATTTATTGTAGCAAATGTAAAAAAATAAAACCATTTTTTTTTGGTTGTGTATGGGGCCCATTTTGAAATATAATTTACAAAAAATCAAAGGTCACGTTTGATTCCTATTTTTATGAAAAAAAAATGTATTTTAGAATAGTAGATTGATGAATAATGTGTGGTTGAAAAATAAGAATTTTTTTGATTTACGTGAAATATTATTTTAATGAAAAATGTGTGGTTAAAAAGAATAGAGAAAAAAAATACATTTTAACAAAAATGGGAATCAAACGGTGCCAAAGTGTATAACTAGTTTGACACTCATCGAAGTATCAAAATCGAGGCTATTGATTTGAATAAGTGTTTTTAAAATTAATGGTAAATTTTTGTGCTATATCAAAGAGTGTAAGAAAAGTTGTCAATCATTATGTAAGTATTGCAAAATTGTTTACAAAAATTATTGATTCTGCCAGGTTTCTGACCAACAGTGCCTTGTGTGTGTCCAACATATCAATGTAAATTTCAAACAATAAGTCTATGCGTACAGGGTTTTTTAATAGAAGACAATACAGGGTTTTGAAAAATCTGAGGTGGCCATAAATTTACAATATTTTAATCAATTAGCCATTCACCCCATTTAACCGGTCCGTGTAATCCTGGTTCTCCCAATCCCCTCCAGAAATCTCCCATTTCCCCCCATAAGCGGATATTTCCCTCGATTTCTCTTACCTCCACCAACAGTGATCGCTTCAACGCGTACACACCGGCGACACCCATTTGAAACCTCCCCATTTCACAGAGGCAAGCCCCATTTCTCCCATTCCATTTCACAGCCTAGTCGCGATTTTGCCCAACACCCATCATCCCCATTTCACAGAGGCAAGCACCCATTTCTCCCACTGAAGCCGCGAGCCTATTGGGGTTCAAATTGAGGAGAAAACACTTGTGAAACCTGTCATTCCAAAGAGGGTTGGTATCGCGTTCGATGGATAAAGGTATGTTGCCTCATGGTTTTGAAATATATTAGCTCCTACATTGATGTAGTCTTTGGTCATTTGCTGCTTGGTTATAAGTGGGTTCGCTCATACATTTTTGCTGGCAGTCGAAACCTGAAAATGGACAAAATTGTTTTGCACCTTAGTTGTCAAACTGGTTAGCTAAGAAACTGGTTTGTTGGGGAAATGTAAATCCGTATATTAAGACCCTAAGATAGGAGCAACAACAAATATGGTATTAAAGAATAATTAATTCAGTGATATGTCATACAAAGTGAAAAACATACAACCTGATAAAAAACGACACTGCGTAATGCTTAAGAATTTTTATGTATAAAAGCGTCATGTATGCCTTCAGGTGAACCTCTACCCACAACTTGTTGCATATTGATTAAAGACTTAAAGTTAAAGATGTTCGGCACTCCTGTTATGATGGTGAACAAGTGATCACTGGATTTGGATTTCAATTTGACTGCAAATCTACAATACTCATCGATTGATATACAAAATAAATGGAAATTTTCGTATCTACATCACTACGAAATCCAAATATTCATGATTTACTATGTGATTTTTATAATTCAAGTATTATTTATGATATGGTCAATATTTTGAGAAATATCGACCATACCCAATGTAGATCCTATATATTATTTGTAACTGAAATTAAATTTAATTACGCTAGTATTATGCTGATCATTTATTGTTGTTTCTAAACAATTTCAAAATTGAAAAAAATTATTTTAACCAAACTGTAACACGTGCTTTTTGGGAAAAAACAATCATCATTCTCTTTCTTTTGTTTTTTGGCACACATAATTTGTACATATAACAAAATCATTACATTTGTTACAGGAAAAGAAATCGCAGAAGATGAGAATCGTGAGTTATTGGTAGAATGTGATAACGTGGAATGTGATAACGAGAATGTACTGGGGAATTCGGACACTTTGGAAAATGAAACATTAGAAGGAGATGGTGTGACTCAGTCTGAGGTGGGTATAACGTTCAATAGTGAAAATGACATGTTGGACTTCTACAAGAGATATGCTTATGCTGTAGGTTTTTTAGTGAGGAAACGCAATTCGAAAAAGGGGGATGATGGAGTCATAAGATACGTGACTTTCACATGTAGTCGTGAAGGTCGACGAATTCATGCTACATACGGTTCTTTGAAGCCGTAACCAACTACTCAGACAGATTGCAAAGCAAGAATTTCTGCATCGTTAGACATTCGTGGAATATAGAAAATCAACAAAGTATTCTCCAGCATAATCAGCAAACTAGTCCCTCAAAGTCTAGGTTGTATAGATGCAACCGAAAATTGACTGCAAGCGCGAAACGAAATCTTGAATTGAATGACATGGCTGGAATCCCCTTGCACAAGAGTTTTAACTCCGCTGTTGTGGCAGTAGGGGGATATGAGAATCTCACGTTCGTCGAGAGAAATTGTCAGAACTATATACAACAAGTGCGATGATTGCAACTTGGTGAAGGAGATGTCATCGCAATACAGTCATATTTTTCAAAGATGCAATCACGATGCTCGGGATTTTACTTCAGTATAGACTTAGACGACGAGTCACGACTGAAGAATGTATTTTGGGTAGATGATAGATGTAGGCAATCTTACAAGGAGTTCGGTGACGTCGTCACTTTTGATACTACCAACTTCACCAATAAGTACGATATGTCATTTGCTCCTTTTGTTGGTGTAAATTACCACGATCAATCGACTTTGCTTGGTTGTGGCCTATTAGCGAACAAAGACACGGGGAGTTTTGTTTTGTTGTTTAGGACATGGCTAGAGTGCATGAATTCTGTGGCTTACAATGGAATAATTACAGATCAAGATAGAGCGATGCAAAATGCAATAGAGATTGTTTTCCCAAAAACGTAGCATAGGTGGTGTCTGTGGTATATATTGAAGAAGTTGCCAGAAAAATTTGGGTTCCATGTTCATAAGGTGTCCATATTTTCTACAATTCATGATCTAGTTTATGATATACAGTTCATTGAGCACGGCTGGAGGGTGATGGCCGATAGTTATGACTCGCATGGTAATGACTGGTTGTCGGGGCTTTACAATAATAGAGGGCGTTGGTTCCTTGTTTTTTTAAGACCACACTTTGGGTGGGGATGTCTACAACCCAACGAAGTGAGAGTATGAACGCCTTTTTTGAAGGATATGTGCATTCCAAGACCTCTTTGAAGCAATTCGTTGAACAGTATGAGAGAGCACTTAGGAACAAGGTTGAGAAGGAGTTTCAGGCTGATTTCAAGTCATTTTCCCAGATGGTACCGTATGCTACTGCTTTTGATATGGAAAAACAATTTCAATCTGTGTATACCATTTCGAAATTCAAGGAGGTACAAAATGAGTTCACTGGAAAGGTTTATTACGATCTCATATCTTAGAAAGATAAATGTGGTTGGAAGAAATACGAAGTTCGTGAGCACCTGAAGAAAAAAAACATATTTTGTCTCTTTTCGAAAGGATACGTGGGAATGCATATGCAGTTGCCCTTGTTTAAGTTTTAAGGAATCATTTGTAGGCATGCGATCACAGTCTTGATCTGCAACGAAATAACGTCAATGCCTGATAGATACATAGTACGTAGAAGGAGGAGAGATGTCAAAAGAGCACACACGAGGGTAAAAGTAAATTATGACGGGTTGGATAGTACTCCGGGGCAGGTGAGATACGATTAAATGTGTCAGGCTTTTTCGGATATCGCAGACCTCGCTGCAGATGATGAGTGGTCTCTAGCTATAATGGAATGGTTAAAGATGCAAGCAGAACACATGCGGACGTCAAAATCAGGTTGTGGAAGCACAACCCTTCCTCATCATGTTATTCGTTCAGCCTCTACCCGTAACGAGTTGAAAAATACTAGCAATGTCAGCATCTTGGATCCTAAGTCATCGAATAGGAAGGGCGCGCCTAGAAAACTTCGGAGGAAAGGCCCATTGGAGACGTCTTCAAAGAAAGTTCAGGTATGTTCATGTGCTTTTTTTTTAGTAGTACATGATAGGGATTCATGATTTGAAATTTATTCTTTCGTTGATGAAAATGCAGTCCACATCAGGCGCACGCACGGGGAAGCGATCGAGGACTACGCCGAGTACCACGAGGGATGGGACCGTACTACCATCTCAAACAACTCGACTATCGCAATGTTCTACGGCAAACACACAAACCCAGTCACATATTCACAACTCTTACTGGTTAGTGTAATAGGTGTATTCAGTTCATGTTGTTGGCGTGTTAATTTTATATACAATCCTTGTAGGGTGACAATCCCGAGCAAGCAGTCACATCGCTATTGCCGAATTCAAATGTTATTTACCCATCGTACCCAAATGGATTTGTGAACACTGAAGGTAAAAATAAAAAAAAAAAAATTCAATTTTGGCCATTGTTTATAACACGTTACACATATACTAATTTTCATTGTCTGATTCAGGTTTGGTGTTACCATACTACTATCAACAATTCCCAGGTGAAGGTGACAGAAGGTTGTGATTGTAGGTGAAAAGGTATATTTTTCAATTGAATATTAATTAAGTTTGCATTGGTCTAAAGAATGCTCGATCAATTTATATGCACATAGTACGTTTTATCTACAATATAACTATGCTAATTTTCATAATTGGTGGATGTGTCATGCAGGTAAATTATTCTGTGTTCATTTGAAAGAATCCAAAAAAGAGTTCCAAATACCATCCAATAAAAATTAAGACAATTTAATAATGTAATAGTTATCCTTAACCAAGTTGATGAAGTTAACTAATTACCTAATTCCTAACGCCATTTAATCCCTATATGTATACCTTTTTTTTATTAACACGTGTTGTCATAAGAATAGCTAGGTCTCCTTCTAATAAGGTTAAATTTTAATATTAAATGTAAGATATCATTTTCGAAATGAACTCTCTTTGCAGTTTTTGTCTTCTTGTATTCATTTTTAGATGAAATGTGAGGTATACTCCCAATGAGTTCTTCATGTACATCAGTTTATGTAATTCAGATTTTTTGATTGTGAATTCGAGTGTCGTCATCACTTATTATTGTTTCCTTTGGTGTATAGGTTGTAGTAATTTTGATTATTATAATTTTTGGTTTGGGTATTACCGTAGTTGATTTCTTGTGATTTTGAGTGGGATTGGGACTAATTGTTACTCGTTTCTTCCATGGTGATAGATATGTGGCAGCGCAAACCTCTTGGATGCTGTCCAAAAGATATTATATTCGGACATGCCTGTCAAGTGGATTTTTTGGTTGTAATTTGTTTATGTTATAGGCAGGAAGATGTTTAATTTCTTTAAACAGCAATGCCCAATTGATTAACAGTGTCACATTGTAGCTCATATGTGAACACGAGATGTGTCAGGCATTGTGTCTATTTTGTTGGAGTATAATGCAAGTAGTTAAGGCCAAAATACTCTTGTGTTTATAGACTTATTTATGTACGTATTTTTCGATATTTATTTAGCTCAACGAGATAGCTTCATTTTAGACTAATCGTGTTCAATGATCAAACTTCGCCCTATTTTTATGAACCGTCAAGAATTCTGTTGATGAAAATGTGTGCGCACATATATGTATGTATCTCTCACATAGATAACTTTAACTCTTGACTTGAAGCTTCATCTTCTGTAAATTGAATTTATTGTCATTCTTTTTAACTAAGAAGCTCGAAGTGGTAAAAATAGTAAAACTTTTATTTGTTATTATTAGTAATGTTATTCATCAATCATCCTACATTTACGATGGCAATTAAGATACCAAATTGAATAAAACCATCTAAATACCACATCACTCAAAACTATTAATATATTACAGTGATTCGACATATATTAAACTTACACCCTTGATGTCGAACAACGCTTACGAAAACTAAGCATTGCACAATAACGCCAACTACGATAAATTTGGCACATAGTACAACAACAACATATGACCACTATAAATTGACATCAAACGTTCAAGCCAATTCCTTTCCTTTTCCATCGCATTCTAAAATTCTTTTTCCTTTGCGAAATGTTACTTGCACTGATATGTCAACGTCTTGTTTCACGGTAATTCAAGCCAGACTATCAAAGATTCTTGGCAAGTCTTCAAATTCCTCACCGGGCTCATGATTCAACGCTTCATTAATGGTACTCGATTCGCCGCTTAAATCTTCATTTTTCACCCATTCGAAGTATCCGCAGTCATTACTACATGGGAAGAACAAGCGTCCTTTGTTTTCAGTAACCCGTTCGACCTCAAAACATTTTCGAAATCCTTGTTTGCACAAAGGGCATCCTCGTTTCGTTTTGCATTGTCCAAAGTAGTGAGTGGTACTTCTACAGCCATGACAAACTCCGAAATTCCTTCATCTCATTCTACTCAACAGCTGTTGAAAACACAGTGTAGACCTACGTTAATACACATGAAGATTGACAGCGAAAAATTAGTTATGAACAAATCATACCCATTACATTTCAGTCGTGCAATACTACAACTAACCTCCACAATATTCAGGTACAACAATGAATTTTTCCATCCGTCGCACAGATAGGTGTGTGTAGATAGCCTACCACAAATTAATTTTTCAGAGACACAGTTCAAAGAAGGAAGCCTAGAAGGACATGAAGACTAATCCCCATGACTCCCACATCACAAAGCATTGGATTACTTAGCAAATCCCAGACAAGATTCAACCAACAACTCTAAACCTAGAATCACATATCAATCTCACCTTCTGTTAAAAATATCTTGCATGATAAATTAGAGAACAAACCTTTTCAAAGAATGCCTCGGCTGTGAAGGTGGGTCTGCAAATGTTGTCGGTGAAATCGGGATGGGTACACTCGCGAATTTGGTGGGAGAAATGGCCGCTTCGGTGGGAGAAATGGGTGCTTGCCTCTATGAAATGGGGATGATGGGTTTTGGGTGTTGGGCGAAATCGCAACTGGGCTGTGAAGGGAATGGGCAAAATCGCTACTTCGGTGGGAAAAATGGAGGCTTGCCTCTGTGAAATGGGGAGGTTTCAAATGGGTGTCATCGGTGTGTACGCGTTGAAGCGATCGTCGTTGGTGGAGGGAAGAGAAATTGAGGGAAATATTTGCTTGTGCGGGAAGAGAATGAGGGATTCTGGAGGGGTTTGGGAGAACTGGGATTACACGGACCGATTAAATGGGGTGAATGACTAATTGATTAAAATATTGTAAATTTATGGCCACCTCAGATTTTTCAAAACCCTGTATTGTCTTCTATTAAAAAAAAAAAAAAACCCTGTACGCATAGACTTATTGAATTTCAAAAAGGGTTTCTCTGTTGTGACAGGTTTTGAATCCAGGTTTTGGATCCAAAACCTGCGTGGCAGCAGCTGCTTCTTCTTTCTCTTACCTTTTTTTTTTTCCAACTGCCAATCACCAATTGACAAGTGTGTCTGTATTTAAACCCTGGATACAAACCCTGTTTTTCTAGCATTTCTCTTTCAAAAATATCCTCTCTGTGAAACTTGAGGGTAAATTCCAAGTAGGGTGGGCAAAAAAAATAATCAACAAATTGATCAAATCAAATCGAGTTGGATTCTTTTAGATTGGTTTGAACAAAAATAAATTGATTTTGTTCGACTAATTTTAAATATTAAAAAGTCGAGTCGGGTTGCTGACCCAACCCATTAATATTAAAAGTAAAATAATAATAACATATAATTCTTTTTCAAATAATTTGTTTAGCATCTCATGCTTTTTCTACCAAAATTTCAAATTCCAAAAGAAAATAAAAACAATGAGAAGAATTGTTTGTTGTAAACTTCAAATTCCCATTGTAGCATTGTTTTTTTCATTTTAATGTAATTGTTTGTTGATAATATTGAATATATAGGATGATTTTTTTTTAAAAAAAAAAAAAATTAAGCCTTTACTTGGATCAATGTTCAAACCGACTAATTGACCCAAAACGATTTGATTTGGTTTGATTCGGTTTCAACAACTGGATTGGGTTGACACTTACCAAAATTGATCAAGTCGATTTCAATTTCGAATTTTGCTAAAAACTAACCTAAATCGAATCATGTCTAGCCTAATCCCAAACATGTAAATGAAGGGTAAAAATGTCATTAGAAATAAGAGGTAAATGACTGTTGTCGAGGCATGCAATCTCTCGTGGTCTCGTTTTCTAATTATATGGGTAATTTGCAAAAATAAAAAAAATCCACATCATTTGCATTTATTATGAAAATAATCTCTATTGTTTCAAACTTGACATTTAGACCCCAATTCAAACATTTCTTACGAAGTTGGTTGTTTCTGTCATGTTCCGCTAAATCCTTCCATGAAATATGAATAACTGACACAAGACATCTATATCGTTTGCCTTCATTGCATAAATAGTTTAAGTTTTGACATTTGACACTAAGATCAACATTTCTTTGCGCAAAAGGTCCATACCGTTTACTTTCTTCATCAAAGCACTATAAATAATTAATTTACCATCATTTTTAAATAAACAAATAGAAAAAATAAAAATGTATAAACAAATTACATCAAGAGTTTCAAGTTTTTAAAAAAAAAAAAAAAAAAAAATAGTACAAACACGTCTCACTAAAGGCATGTTTGGCATGACCTTGCTTATGCTACTTTTACTTTTTGTAGAAGAGCATTTGAAAGAAAAATACCTTATTTTTTTGTTTGAAAACTAATTTTTAAAGCATTTCTGATTTCGAAGAGTGCTTTTAGAGGAAGTCATATTGATTGATTTTCTCTTAAATACTCTTTTAAACATCGAAAGTACTTTTATAAAATTAGTGAAACATGTGCAAATGTAGTTTTTGGGTCTCAAAAACTCATTTTGACTTTCAAAAAGTCACGTCAAATGAGCCTTAAAATAATGTATAACATTTTAATACAAAAGTCTTTTATCTTCCCAATTAACCCACCTGTCCCTACCCCTAATCCATGCCATATTCTCCACCACCATAAGCAAAATAATTAAAAAGATAATTAAAATTATAAAAAAAGCAATGATTACAAATTAATAAAAAAGTCCGAAAGTGTTCTGTTGCTTACGGTCGGTAAGTTTTATGTTGCCCACTACCACTTAAATATTGTCAAACGTCCGACTTTTTAAACATGACTCCACTAGTCGGACACTTTCGGACACTTGACACACACTCATTGATGGGGCATACATTCTGTTGCCCATTATGGACAACAGAGCAAAATCATATATATATATATAAACAAACAAATGGTGCTTATTTCTTATCCAATTCTCAATGATTTAAAAACCGGCTATATATATAAACAAACCACCACAACCCACTCTCTCCATCCTAGTGTAGCACCATCTAGGAATTTAACTATTTCTCTCTCTCTCTCACCCACCCACGACGACCCATTCTTTCCATGATTCCATCCCAGTGTAGCGCCATCTAAGAATTTAACTCTCTCTCTCTCTACATATATATATATTTCTAACAAATTCTTGTTTTTATCTTTTCATTGTTGAATACATAATGGAAAATGTTATCACGCGATAATAATTTCCGATCCCATTACCTCATATCCAATACCATTCCCCCCCTTTGAAGGACTTTTACCTACTCCCATCCATGGACTTATGCTACCCGCTGCCAAAGAGTTTCGAACCCTCGCCACTGGGCTCCTGGTATTTTCAACTTGGCTCTGATACCATAATGGAAAAGGTTATCACGCGATAACAATTTTCGATCCCATTACCTCATATCCAATACCATATATATATATTTCTAACAAAATCTTGTTTTTATCTTCTCATTGTTGAATATATACACACACACACACATATATATACATATATATATATATATATATACCAATGTACCAGCTTTTGAATTTTATTCTATTTTTGTTCAAGAATATATAATTTCCTATATATGACTTAAAAGAAACTTAGATTGCATTTTATTATCAATTTTTTCATGACAAATATTATTTTTTCATCCGAATTCATACTTCTGTGTTATTTGATGATATTTTTTTCATTAAAAATATTTTCCTACTTTTGGTCATGTCACCATTTTTTCTTTGAAAACAAGGAAAATATTTTTTTAGTAGGAATATGTTTTTATTTTTCAGGTAATAAATTTTTTCTTTCTTTCTCATCTATCTTCTTTCTCTTTCTTTCCACCAATAAAAAATAGACAAGTATATCATTTTTAGGTAGAAAATAAAATCAATCAAACAAATTTTATTGACAAATTTCATGCAAATAATTTACAGGCAATTGAATTACATAAATTTTATTTTTCTTTCCATAAAATTTTCATTCTCAATCAAGCACACCATTTGATCGGAAAGAAACACAATTTTTTTTTTATATAATTTTTTATTCTTTTCTTACTTGTCTTATCTTTTTAATTATTTTGGTGATTGTGATGGAGCTTAGGGGATGGGCATAGGGGTAGGTGGATTAATTAGGAAGATAAGTTTTTTGTTAGAATATTTTAAATTGTTTTACTTGAGATTCAATTATACTTTTTAACAAATTTGAATCTCTAGATGCAATTTTTTTATATTATTTATTTAAAGAGTAGGATAAATTAATCATTTTACAATGTTTTAATGGAGAAAATAGATGATAAGGACCTTTTGCAAAAAGAAAGATCTATTTGAATGTTTAAATGTCAAAATTGAAAAGATATGGACGATTTTTACAACGACGACAAACAATAGGAACATTTTGTACCAATCACACATGTTTCACATAATGATTTAACGAAACATGTCAGAAATGACAAGTGTTGACCTAAAAAATTGCACCTATGAGCTGTCAACAGATCCCAGAGCCTCTCACGTCCGGTTCAGCCTTTGTTCCTGCACACTAGGACAAACCGTCAGTTGCACGTGGCCTTCTCCAAAGATGGGGGGGGAGCCGGCCGCCCGCACTCCGACGATCAAGTCAGTTGGAGTGGAAATATATGAGTGTGGGAAGGCTAAAACGTGAGCCTCCAAGAAGTATAAGGGGGTCAGCCTTGGGGAGAACAGTAAAATATAGAGAGAATTGCTAAGTAGTATTGAGAAGTCAATTTAGCATTATCTTCAAATGACACAATGTGTGAGCTTATATAGTAAGATAGAGTGAGTAAGAACCGTTGGATGAGTGGCCACGTGGCCTTATCTCAACGGCTGAACTTCTTGTCATAGACTTCAGTGCATTTAATGCTCTGACCTCCTATGTTTGAACTCTGACACGCGGGATTGGTGCAGCCGTCATTGCAGCGTGTTGTCACATCATCCACTTGTCAGAAGATCTTTTACACAAGATCTTCTATTGGAGAGCCATACTGCCTACTATTCACGTGACATGAATTCGGTACCGCACAAGAGTTCGGTCACAAGGGGTTCAGCAATGGAGGTTCGAGACTGTGGGTTCGTCCTCACCAGTTCGACATGGAGGGTTCGGATGGACGGAAGGCCGTGGATTCGGCCACGTGGTGTGTGTGGGGCCATTTGAGATTGCCCGTAACAACAAGTTTCGCAATAAATGTTTAAATGAAGGTGTAAATGCTAAGTTTAAAATGATAGAAACTATTTTCACAATGAGTGCAAATGATATGAAGAATTTTTGCTACAATTGAGACTTTAATGACTTTTTGGGATTTAAAAAGTTTAGGGGTATTCAATGTAAATTTTTCTAGACTCTCTAAAAGATTAGTGTATTCAATTGATACTTTTATAGACTTTTAAAAAATCTCTAAAAGTTATGGTGTATTCAATTGAAACTTTTATAAATTTTTAAAAAATCTTTAAAAGTCGCGGTGTATTTAATTAAAACTTTTTAAAAGTCTCTATAAGTTTTGGGGTATTCAAATTTTAATGACTTCTGAATACTTTTATAAAAATCTCTGGAGTACTAACTTTTAAATAGAAAGTACCCATATAGAATCTCAAAATTTATCTCTCATTAATCACGAGATTTTGGGAGATTTTTACATTTTTTTTCAATATTTTTTTTCATTTTTCCTTCTACGAATATTAGAGGTATGATTAAATTTTTTTTTTCTATTGATTATATCTCTCTCTCATTCTTTTATCGTTTATTTCTATTTTCTCTGAAAAAAATTTAATAGAATTCTTGTAACTTTTTTTTAATTCATTTTTTTGTGAAAATATTTATTTATTTTTATTAAATTATAAAATTTTATACGACAAATTTATAATTAAATTTAAATATATTGATTTATATTTTTTAAAAGTATATTTATATTAATAATTTTGAATATTAAATTTAATTTTTATCATATACATGTATAATTTTGATTATTACTTATTTAATTATGGTCTTAAATTTTTATTTTTTTTAAAATAATTTTTAATTATATGAGGAGGGGAAGTAAAATGAAAATTGTGGGATCTACAATTTCGTATGTGAGAATTTCATATTATTGCACTAGATTCACATGAATTCTATTTCAAATGAAAGTCTTTAAGCCCCGTTTGGTTCCCAATTTTTCACCATAAAAATGAAAAATATGACCGTTATTCATCACATTCAGCGATCATATTTGATTTTACATCTCTTGTATGGGGTCCATAACTACTATATTTTTTTCATTCTCATTTTACAAAAAATATATATCAAACGGGGTATAAAAATTCTTTTGAATTATACAAAAATCTATAAAAATTTTAAAATGAAAATCTATAGAAGTCTACGAAAAATTTTTTACTAATTTTATGCAAATTTATAAAAAAATTCATGAAATTTACGAAAGTTATTATTTAAAAAAAATCTATTAAAATTTTTAAAAGTTTCAATTGAATACACTCTCTCTGAATAAATAAATAAATATGTTATTGTGTATTTGCGTTTTTAAGTTCCACAAGAAGGACAGAAAGAAAAGGAAAAAGAACAGGGGAAAAAAAAAAGGTGAACAAAAATGCATGCACGGCACCGGTAAAGGACAAACCGCTGCTGACGCTAGTGGTTGCGCGTACACCAGTACCTAACACGTCATCATACTGGGTCCCTTCAGTCATCTCTCTCCTGACCGCAGTCCCAATTTCTGTTTCCAAATTCTCTTTTTCTACAATTTAACCTTCTATTTACATGAACGTGGAAATAAAAGGGCTGTTTGAGGGGGTATGTTTGGTATTTCAACTCCTTACCCGCGTTCTCCGGGCAGCTCTCCACTTACCTTTTTGGTCTTTGATTCTATTAATAAAGTAGGAACCGATAATTCACATATTTCTTAAAGAATTTATTTTATTTTCTTTTATTTAGCAATAAATTTCATTGTTGCAGGTGTAAATATATTCACATTGCAATAAAAGAAAAGAAAAAAGAAAATAAAATTATATGCCGTAAAATATATAAACTCTGTTTGATTCATGAAAAATATAGTCAACTTCACATAAAAGATGAAAAATAAAAAATAATTGTTGAATGTGATTAATAAAATTTAAGTGTGATATTTTAGTCATTTTTTAATTTATTGCGATTTCATAAATGTTTTAAAGAACAGACTTTTATGTAGTGGTGTCTAGGAATAGACAAAGAGCTTTGCTATGTGTACTTTTGAACTGGAATTTTTATAAGAATTATTAATCTGATTCCAGCCGTACTTGTTGCACAGTGGCAAGGGCAAAGTTTTCTTCTGCTTTGAAGGTCAAGAATGATATCTGTAATCTTCGAGTTCTTCTAAAGGAGCGTAATGTGTTTTTCTGCTCATCTGGGTCTGAGTTATTTATTTAATCTAATTTTTCTGTATTTTGTTGAAAACATTGTGCCTTGAAGTGGAAAAGATATTGTGGAATCTTTGAAGCTATCTGGGTTGTCTTTATTTGCTATTTTAGCTGATGTTTAGAACTGGGTCTGAGCTATTTTGTTATACTTTGATGTTTTTTAATAGAACTTAGTTCTTGGAGTGGAAGAGATATTGCTCTATATGGGTTTTCTACAGAATGGCTGAAAAGTACTTTTTTTTTTTTTTTTTTTTTTTTTTGCCTACATTTGACTGATCTCTGAAATGATTTGAGTAATTTTAGGTGATTCTTGGGGCTAGAGGAAATAATACTGGAAGTGAAGGGTTATTTGGTAAAGCTTTTTCCAGGAGGTGGGGGTGGGGGTTTGGTTTTGGGTTTTGTAAAACATGGGATTAGGTGGTGATGCATTGAAGAAGGAGTCTTGGGATGTGGGGAAATCAAAGGGGAGGAAGAAGAAAGATGGTGATTCTGAGGAGGAAACCGGGTGTTGGATTAAATTGAGGTTTATTGGCAGCTGTATGTCATCAAGATCTAAAGTTGATAGCTCTATTAGTAGCATCAGCACTCGCTATGGTAATGCTTTAACTTGTAGTTTATTTTTTTTATGGTTTTGTGATTTTTCTATCTCGAATGGCATGCGTTTGCTTAATAGTATCTTTGTCTTCTTTTATGTTGCAGTTGTATGTGATTGCTATATTTGCTAGTTGTATTGGTATTACTTCTGAATATGATATGGAAAAAAACGATGATTCCTATTTTCTTGACAAGAAGTTGCTGAGCAAAATATACTGTTTCTGCTACTATATAAGATAGATGATATTGAACTTAACGAATGTTGAACTTTTGAATTCATGGAAGTTCCAGTTAATCTGCTTCCCTCGGGATTTGTTGCTCGCTAATTAGAGACGATTCCAAATAGTTCCAATATTCATGCAGTTTTTTGTTTGATCAAGAAAAGAAGGGAGGAGGGAGGAAGTGGGGATACTACTTAGCAACAGCGTAGGAAGATTGATTAAAGATGCTAATGTTTGGGATCTAAGTGTGCATAGACCACTTGCATTTTCAATTAGTCAATTCTAAAATTTGAAAAGTGAAGTTCAATCATTAGCCAAGGTTGTGTATCAGAACTTAGTAAACAAGTTTATAATACTCTCATTGGAGTTAAATGGTATCTAAAATATTTTGATTTATTTTTAAAATTTAATGGACTTATTGCTGTTTCATTAGTTTGTCTTCTTGAGGAGAAGTTATTGCATTGCGTATGTTAAAACTTAAGATGGTTGCCCTTTCCTTTGATTAGTAAAATATCAGTACAGTGAACTTGGTGACTCACTTTTAGTGTAATATTTTATCTTATATGCATGTGAATGTTAGGTATATGACTAACAGGAGATAATGTGTAGATACTTTCCAAATTGTGGTTGGATTGTGTAGAGTGAATTGTGTTTGTGTTATTATAAGAACTATTCTTGATTTCCAAATGAATTTAATCTGGACTATAATGTGATTGGAGTTGTAGTACTTATCGTAATGCTAGTAATGAATAAGATGAATGAAAAATTTGAATGGGCAAATTTAAGAACTAAGACTCCTAGTTTAACCTATAGGCTTGAACTTTGAAGGGACATAATGAACCTTAGGGTTGGCTAAATTCATTGGCTCTAAAGTGGGTGATGGGAAGAGAGAATCAGATTTGTTTGGATACCTGGTGCTCTGACAATGCTTTGAAAGAGGTTTTTGGTTCTCTCTTTAGAATTGCAGTGAATTCTGTTTCTTTTAGAGGTATAATTTTCAGATTTTTCATGGGAGTGTGACAAAGAATTTATGCTTTTGGAGTGGGGTGCCTGAGGGTCTGGACGGGGAGTTGAGTCAGCCCAAATCTCTTGCTAAATTATGGTCATAATGGTGACGGTTAGAGGATGATCTGTAGAGGAGCAAGTGACGGCATATTCTTCACCAAAACTGTCTATTATCATATGCTTAAACTGGATGCTTTGCTTTTCTGTTGGAAAGTAATTTGGGTTGGTAAAGCTCCTGAATGCTCCCGGAGAAGCCATCTTCATAGCCGATAACCTGAGGAGGAGGAGAAAACTATGCATTAGCTGATGTTCAACATGTAAGAAGGCGAGGGAGGATGTTAATCATATTCTGGTTGATTCTACTGGGAGCTGATTTTAGGAGTTTTTTGGGTTGCAAAAGGTTGTGCCAGGTTTACATTTAGAAACTATAAAGGAAAGATATAACTCCTCGCTGTTTGATGTGGGCTCTTGACAGAGAGTATTGTGAGAGCTTTTAGATACACTGAGATCTTGCCTGTAGGTTAAATAATTTTTCTTTGTTCTTTTTTAATCTTTAGGAGTAGTCAATCCATTCTTAGTTTTACAAACACTTGGATGGATTTTTTTGTTACTTGGATAGTTCAAAACTGTACAGTTTCAGTTGTATGTGCAGGAGTAAGGTTAAACCTCATATACTAATTGTCGGGTAATTGCCTCAAAAGTCAAAAGTTGGAAGACTTCTGTTGCAAATAATAAAAGGTAATGATTGTATGGAAGACTTCTAATTAAAGTTGAAAGCAGAATCCTTGCAGAATTTGTTCTCCAATTTACAGCCGATTTTGGAGTCTTGCACATGAAATAGTCCTTGTTTGAGTTGAAATTGAACTCTTCTACTTGATTATTGATCCTATAAATAATGGATGTATTTCATTATTTTGGGGGGTGGCCTGAGAGTTGATCTGAGAGAAATATTGTGAGCCTAGCATCTTGAGAGTTTTCGTAAAAGGGTAGAAAAGTGGGTGTGGTAAAGCTTGAATTTAAGTTTCTTTTTAATACTTAGGGATTGGGTTGGTGAGTGAAATTTTATATGGTTGTAACAATTTTCGCGTAGTGAAAGGTTTTGACAGTCCGTTTAATTTGTACGTTATATTCTTTATTTTTCTCGTTTGCTAATATTCTTTTGAACAACGAAAAATCTTGTGGATAAATAGAAATAAAGGGAATTGGCGTAAAATTCCGAACAAGGGTATTAGAGCGTTAGATGGTTTGGAGTATTGGAGCAACAGAAAAATATGTCGTCGTTTAAATATGACGTGGAGAAATTTAACGGGAGAATCAATTTCGACTTGTGACAAGTACAAGTTAGGGATTTTTATTGATTCAAGTTAGACTCTACGAGGCTTTGAAAGGAAAACCAACTAAGAGTTCTGGCAAGGAAGCTGAATCCAGTATGAGTGATGAGGATTAGGAATAATTGGATTTTGAAGGTTGCAAGCACGATACGTCTCTGTCAGGCTAAAAACGTTCTTACAAATATTCATGGGATATTTGATGCAAAGGAACTATGGAAGAAGTTAGAAGAACTATATCAAACGAAGCCTTTCAAATCGGTTGTACCTGAAGGAGCAATTTCATTCATTGCGCATGGAGGTAGGTACGAAAATCTCAGACCATCTGAGTGCTCTCAACGGGATTGTTTCAGCACTAGATGCTATTGGAGTGAAGATAGATGATGAGGATAAGGCACTACGACTCATTTGCTCTCTTCCGTCTTCCTATGAACATATCAAACCAATCTTGATGTATGGGAAGGAAAATGTGAGTTTGGTAGAAGTGACAGGCAACTTGATCTCAAAAGAAAGAAGAGGGACAAGGGGGACATAATATTCCTTCTGACAATGTGCTGCATGTGACTGAAAAGGAGAAGGGCAACACCAGGAGGAAGAAAACTTGTTGGAACTACAGTCAGACTGGTTACGTGAAGAGAAGTTGTCCAAAAGGTGGAGCAAAGTCGGCTAACTGCTTGGGTCAAACAATGCGTCTCTCTTGGTGGAGGAAGATACGCATGTGGTGTTGTAAAGTAAGATGTGAACTTCCTTGTGGCATGTCGCTAGTTTCCACGATAGAGGTGTTTTTTTACTTGCGCGGGTCAGCATGTTTGCACATAGCATTAACTGACATTTGATGCAAGGTGTGTAGGTATGTGGTGGTGTTGTGATGTCAATGGCTGATAATCTCTCTGGAAAGTCAGTGGGAGAGTTGCACCATAACTATCAGCAATGTTGTTTCGACATATAGCCAATGAAATGCTCGGAGTTTGCGGATAATTTTGAGTGGTTATACTCATATGGTGGAGTATGGGACTGTTAAAGTGTGTCAAAGGTTTACCTTTTTTCAAAAGTATTGTGATTAAAAGTTGTAGAAGAGATGACGAGATTTTGACTCGTTTTCGGCAAGGTGAAGATTGTTGGGTAATTGCCTTAAAAGTCAAAAGTTGGAGGACTTTTATTGCAAATAATAAAAGGTAATGATTGTATGGAAGACTTCTAATTAAAGTTGAGAGCAGAATCCTCGCAGAATTTGGTCTCCAATTTACAGCCGATTTTGGAGTCTTGCACATGAAGGAGTCCTTGTTTGAGTTGAAATTGAACTCTTCTACTTGATTATTGATCTTATAAATAGTGAATGTATTTCATTATTTTGGGGGTAGCCTGAGAGTTGATCCAAGAGAAAAATATTGTGAGCCTAGCATCTTGAGAATTTTCGTACAAAGGGTGGAAAAGTTGGTGTGGTAAAGCTCGAGTTTATTTTTCTTTATAATATTTAGGGATTGGGTTGGTGAGTGAAATTCTATATGGGTGTAACAATTTTCATATAGTGAAAAGCTTTGACGGTCCGTTTAATTTGTGCGTTATAATATTTATTTTTCCTATTTGCTAATATTATCTTGAACAACAAAAGATCCCGTGGGTATATAGAAATAGAGGGAATTGGCATAAAATTCCCAACACTAATATTTGTGGTTTTCACGTTGTTTTGTTATTGGTAATTGGTGTCTCTCATGTGACTCGATACAATACATATATGGCTATTCTTTTCACACTCTTGTCATGCATATATGGAAATATTCTTGTCGGTCTTACATTGTTACTAACACTTTTCTGCATCTACTGATTGAGTACATGGAACCCTATATATCATGTGTGATGCCTGGCAATGCCTGTGTAGATTTTTGCTACCGTGATAATTTGTATCTCATTTTTATCTACTGTTTCATTGTGCTTGTAAGCAGAAAGCAAATCTACGAATGATACAAGCAGAGACCAACCAGTTGCCCCCATAATCTCTTCCTCTACAACGAGCATTGCGGAAAGCAATTCTTCTAGCTCCAAACATGAAGATGAACTTCAAATTTCTTCTCGGCTTCGAAAATTCGCATTTAATGATCTTAAGTTGGCAACAAGAAATTTTAGACCAGAATCACTTCTTGGTGAAGGAGGTTTCGGTTGTGTGTTTAAGGGATGGATTGAAGAGAATGGAACAGCACCGGTTAAACCTGGGACAGGACTTACTGTTGCTGTGAAAATCCTCAATCATGATGGGCTTCAGGGTCACAAAGAATGGCTGGTCTGATGCTTTCTTTATTTGATTTGCTCAACATGGCTTGCTTGTGTATGCTATTTTCTCCTATTTTGTGTCGAATTATGCTAAATTAAACTTTTATTTGGCAGGCTGAAGTAAATTTTCTTGGTGACCTCGTTCATCCTAATTTGGTTAAACTAATAGGATCCTGTATTGAAGATGATCAAAGGCTGCTTGTGTATGAGTTCATGCCTAGAGGAAGCTTGGAGAACCACTTATTCAGGAGTAAGTATCTAACATTCTTCAATGTATTTTTCATCAGTGAACAGGTTTTATCTACTCTCATTTGTTTTGCATTTCATTCTTATCGTAGTTGAACCGTGATTATCTGCACATATATATTTTTCCTTAAATATGTCCAATGTTTGGCTATATTTTCCATTATTGTTTCTAGGGTCTCTGCCTCTACCGTGGTCTATTAGGATGAAAATTGCTTTAGGTGCTGCAAAGGGTCTTGCTTTTCTTCATGAGGAAGCAGAGCGGCCAGTGATATATCGTGATTTTAAGACATCTAATATTCTGTTAGATTCAGTAAGTTCCGATGTTTTACAAACTACATTTTCTACTCGTGTATGTAGCTTATCTAATAGCTTATTATTCCAGGAATATAACTCCAAACTTTCTGATTTTGGACTTGCTAAAGATGCTCCAGATGAAGGAAAGACTCATGTTTCCACCCGTGTGATGGGAACGTATGGTTATGCGGCCCCTGAATATGTCATGACAGGTAGCACTTATTTGCCTTCGATTATAGTCTTGCCTTTTCTTAATGCAAATAGCAAATGAAAAAGAGATAATAGGTAACTAATATACGAGGTTGAAAAAAAACGAAGAGAGCAAGGATTAGAAAGATATTGGAGAAAAGTAACATACGAGGGGTGTGTGGGGTGGGTTGTGCTAGAAATGGCTTTAGAGGGAGGAAAGTTGAAAGTGTCAGAACACTGTACTACTCTCTTTGTGGGTGCTACCTGTAGAATCCCACATTGTCCATTGTGATGTCAAATTTGTGGACCTTGATGAAGAGGCTTTAGGGATTTAGTCCCTGGAGAGGGCGGGGATTATGAGATACTTTCCTCATACAATTTCTATGAATGAATAATGAACACAATTTTTTGTGTTGGTGGTGTCTTTTGAGTACGTCTTTTGGTTGCATGGTTGTGAACAAGCCAACTAATAGGTTCCTTCAATCTACGGACTCCTAGTCATGTGCAGAGACCTATAGCCTCGGGTGGGGACAGTCAGTAGCTTAAAATGCAACACATCCACCTGGTTGTGTTCACGAATTAATAAGGAAACAATATTTTTTTCCCACAAGGGGTGATGTATCATGTGTGCATCATATTTTGTAGGCATCATTACAAGCATGCAAATTTTTGTGCTTAGAGCAAATCATTACAATCTTCCTAGCGTACTAACTTACCTGCAAATGATCACATGTCACATAATGCCACTGTGTCCTACCAGTGTCACAAGTTTCGTTATTTTGATAAACATGTTACAATGAAACTCAGAAAGGTAGATGTTTCATCACTTTCCATTTTCATTCACATAAAAAGGGTTTGCTATTTAATTTTCCTATTTAGTTTAATTATTGTATGTCTTAAAACATGCTTCGTCATTTTCTGGTTCATCCATGCAATTACATTTTTAAGTGTTCCCACTATTTGTGACCACTTCAGTACTTTTTTCTTTCCCATAATTCTGTCGTAAAGGGGGTAAAAATAGGGGTTTGTGACAACTCCTCTTTTGATGCAGGGCATCTTACATCAAAGAGTGATGTCTACAGCTTTGGTGTCGTTTTGCTTGAAATACTCAGTGGAAGAAGATCAATGGACAAAAATCGGCCTAATGGAGAACATAACCTTGTAGAATGGGCTCGGCCTCATCTGGGTGAGAGGAGACGGTTTTATCGTCTACTAGACCCTAGACTTGAAGGTCATTTTTCTATAAAAGGTGCCCAAAAAGCGGCACAGTTGGTCGCACACTGTCTTAACAGGGATGCCAAAGCAAGGCCCTTAATGAGTGAAGTTGTCGAAGCTTTAAAGCCTTTGCCAAATCTCAAGGATATGGCCAGCTCGTCGTACTATTTCCAGACGATGCAAGCTGATCGTGTGGGATCGAGCCCAAATGCTAGAAATGGCCTTAGAACGCAGGGCTCATTCTCGAGAAATGGTCAGCTTCATCCAAGAAGTCTCTCATTACATAATGGTTCTCATGCTTCTCCGTATCATCATAAGTTTGTCCAATCACCAAAACCCAATGGTAAAGCATAGAAATGGATCAGCAATTATGGTGCTTCTTTTTAGAGTGGTCGGACTATTCTTTTCTTTTGCCCGTATGTACCATCGGTCCATTATCCTTGGATAACTTCAAAAGGAACGGGAGAGTGCATTATTATCTTGTCACTGTAAAAAGTTGAACTCCCACTGGGGAAGATTGTAATGTAAACAGGAGCTGAATCTGGTGGAGTAAATGTTTAACCATCTCTCTCTCTCTCTCTCTCTCTGTGCGTGTGTTTAGTGCAAGTGATATTACCACACATGAAGTACAGGTAATTTCAAAGACACCTGTAAACAGACGATTCTTCTAGGTAAGTAGCCCCGGGAATGATTCTTTCTTGCTGACCGCATATTTATGTTATGTTTGGTCATGCTTGAAAGTACTTTTTTATAAGTGGACAAAGTAGAAGTTACAATTATTGCGTCATTGCGTGGGTGGGTTTTGATTGATTTTATGTCCAGAAGCTTTTGAACTCATCGTTGGTTGTTAAAACTGTATTACAAACAACAATTTTGCATGTACAGGGGATTTTACAAGTCAGATTGACAGATTGCCAGTTGTCGCAATTTTATTGGATGTTGAACAAAAAGCAACTTAAAACCAGTGAAGTTAGTGTTGCCATCTGATCACTTGTAAAAATCCTTGGCAAAAATCTCTTTACGACGAGTTTAATTCTGCAAAGAATGTATGTGGTCGAACACTTAAAAGGTAAAGTTAGTGGGTCAACGGACATGCTAGATGCTCAGGGGTGGAGGTAGGGGGGACTTGCTGGGCTGTAGTCTTCCCTCCAAGGCTAAAAAAAAAAAAAAATTTGGGTAGTTTTTTTTTTTTTTTTTTGTAAAAACTATTCTTTTGTGTAAATTTTTTTTTTCACGTATTAGCCCAACTTGAAATTTTGCAGTTCAGTATTGGATTCAATCCTGACTCCGTCCTGTAGACGCTTAACCTTTCATGGCTCGACATGATATCCATTAGATCAAGGAACAAATAGAGTCAAAAGAGAAGAAGCCATAGAAGATAGTTATAGAAAAATGTTTAAACGAAAAGTTTATGGATTCAACAAATAAAAAGAGGTAAATTTGTCTCAAAATTTTTGAATAATAAGAGGCCACTACCACTTTCAGCGACTAATGTTTTAACAAAAATTGCCAGTTTCAACTACTGGGTACACGAAATTTGACTAGTTTAGTGGCATAACGATAGTGAATTAAGCCAAGGTAATAAAGTTTACCAAACATGCTCTAAATCTTAACTTATCCATATTCTATAGCTACTTGATAACTTAACATGTGGAAACCTTCACTAAGACAAGGTAAAAATGTACACAAGGTACATCCATTTGCTATGGCTTCAGGCACCATATTCTCCACCCGAATCCCTTCGAATTCTGATTGCAATTTATTGAGTCTTTGAGTCCATATTAAAATGTCAATGCATTAACATGAACAAGTGGAGAGTAAATATTCGTTTCATGATTAAAATATGGGAATTTTTAACTTGACATATCCCGCAAAACAGTCCCGAGCCTGATTTCAAGTTTCGCACTAAAAGGGGTTAATTATATGACAACGATCACCAAAGTTTTGAATAATTACGCTAATAGTCATTAAAGTTTTTTTTTTAATGATAATAGTCATTTAAGTTTTTAAATATTACACAAATTGTCACTCGGTTCCCTTTCTCTTCTTTTTGTCCCTTCGACGAATTGCGTTATCTTAGTCTAGCGCCACCAATGGTGGATAAGCAGGCAGCTCCCCTAGGAGGAGAGCGAGGTATGCCAAGCTCAGATTAAATATGGATTTTTTCCAACTTAGTTCAACTGTGCCCGAACCCAACAAGGTAATACAGTCCGGTTCATGAGGTCAAGTTTCGCTAATTATTTTCTTGGGTAATGGTATATCTGTACAATAGATCACCAGAGGTTTTGAGTAGATTAGCTAATAGTGTCTATCTAGCGGGAGTTTTTTTTTTTGTTATAAGGCAGCTAAGGCAATCAGTTAATCTCTTTATGAAATAGATCTCCCTTCGTCTGGCAGGAATTAAAGTCAAATTCACACTCGTACGAATTTCAGGGAAAATCATCCCAAAATTAACATTAAATCTTACATGGTACCTTTTAAGTGTGAATTTGTTACCTATTAAGACAAATAAGCAAAAAAAGGAAATTAGGAATTGCGAATTAAACAAATTCAATGAGTAATGAGGCTTTAGTTTTGGTCAAATGTTTTTGGCTTGTATCGTATGGAAATTCCAATGTTATAAAAATTCATTCGAGCATCAACCTGAAAAAGAAAAGGGGTCAAGTGTCAAACTGGTAATTTCCAATAAAATAAAATAATAATAAATAAAAAAAGTTTACAAAGAAGAACGGATGAAAAGCAAGTGTTTTTTTAAAAATCAAATCACAAAAATTGCATTAGCAACTCGTAACATATAATTAAAGAAAATAATCAAATACAATCAACAAAGTAAAGTGCTGCTCAAACCTTTGTAACCAGATAATGGAAGGACATGATCAGCCCAAGAATTGGAATATGGAATCAAGAATCAAGTGGAGAAATTTGGAAGAAATAATATTTTTGATGAATGCGGCACAGAAAAGAGAAGAGACGAATTTATGGAGGTTATAATAAGAGTTTTAGATAATTCAATTAAATCAATTTTAAACCGACTAAACCAGAAGTGCGTCAAAGATTCTCTTTAAACAAGCCGATCCGATGGGTTTCTAGTAGGGGTTTTAATTAGAGGTGTCATAAGTTAAATCGGCCCGACTTTGGGCCTAATCCTCCATTTTCTTGACTATATCGATCGGTACGAGCAGATTTCTTAAACATCGTATAATTATGTGTTTATTTCAACCATGATTTTTGTTGACTTGATGTGATAAATAACACCAATTGATGCCTTGATACTTAACGACGCCATGTAGGACTTAACATTAAAGTGGTTTAATCATGTGAACATATATATATATATATTATATTATATTATATTATTATACACTTTTAAAAAGATAATTATATTATGGTCCCGTTTGAACTATATTCTCATTTTTATTTTTATTCTTCTACTCATTTTTAACCATACATTCTTCAATAAAATAATATTTTCTATCAGATCAATAATTTTTCTTTCTTTTTCAACCACACATTTCTCATCATATCACTATTTCAAAATTCATTTTTTCCCAATAATCTCCATCAAACACACTATTTTTAATCTTATATAAATTTACTTAAATAAATATATATAAATTAAATAAAAATATATTACTCAAAATTCATCCACTAATATTTAGTTTCATTAAATTTTCTTGGATCTTTTTATATTCTTTTAGAATTTGTGTTTAAATAAAATTCTAATAGTTATAAAATATCATTTTCAACTAAAATCAAAACTTAAAAATGTAAATCTAAACATTAAAAAGTTAACACCTCATCAATTTGGCCACTTAAAAATTAAAAACACCTGCAAATGGTGGCTTCAAGCCTTCAACCTTATTGCAAGTAATTTTTCAGGGTTTCATTTCTTTTGCTCTTTTTTTTTTTTTTTTTTTTTTTTTTTTCCTTCTCCCTTTCAAGAATCCAACACGTTTGTATTGATACTAATTGTTTGATAATTTTCTTCCACTTTTAACAGTTAATTTTAATGGGCTTGTTTTATATACCAGATTTTCACATACGATAAGAATAAAAAAATCCTTAATGCGAAAAGATGCAACACCATACTACTACAGCCCTAACGATGAAAATGAATGGAAATCAAGAAAAGATACATGATATATGTGTTTTTATTCTTGGTTTATTTGGGTTTCCAGGATCTGGGAACATTTATGAGCATCATAATTACGAAAGAAAATCAATAAAATTCGAGCACCACAAGTTTTACTTCGGCGAACTGAGTTAGTGTCCGAACTATATCACCACCACAAGATCCGGACATAATAAAAAAGACAGAATGATGTATGCAGATGAATAATTTTCGTGTGTTTTGGACTATAGGAAATGGTTATTATTTATAGAGTTTTTTTTTTCCCCTTAACAACCAAAACTATCCATAAGTCATTGGCAATAAGTTTTGGAGTTTTGGAAAACCAAAAGTCAGTTCTAGAAAGCAAAAAATTTCAAAACATAGGCCCGCCCGAGAGGGCCAATTTTTGGTCAATCCAGTCGACATTTGTGTGCGCAGGTCGTGCTCGCATACGAGTTCAAGATTCGAAGCGCACGTGGAGAGAGCCTCTATGCTTCACTTGATCACGCTCTTCTAAAGTCCAATCCTTTAAATAGTGGTTCTTGCTTTCATAAGCTTCCTATGTGGGACAAATGTTATTTTTCATCTTTCCACCAACATAACTCCTTTCAAGTGGCACACTTTGAGCCTCAATTTCTCATTCACCCGAGCATCAATTTTGGCAAGTAAGTATATGGTTTCGTTGTACTCACGAAGGAAAACACAAACTAACTACGGGTACCGCTCAAAATTAGCTCCAAAGTCACTACTTAACCATTTTTTTTCAACAATCTCCCCATATGAATGAAAATTGGGAGCGACTCATGCATGTGACACATGACGACTTGGTAATACAGTTCAACGGTTAAAACCTATATAGGATAGGTAGGTGTTACCCTTTGAACATTCCCTTGTGAAAGGATATTTACTTTACTAGCTGACCAGTAGACGCGATGTCCTTGAACTGGTCTTCCGTTTATGTAAACGATGATAGACTCCACACAAGATTTTTCCTAACACATTTCAGTGTTCTCATTATTATGTTCTTTTTGACCATGAACATATGCCTGGTTCTATAAGAGTTCATAAGAATTGCGCCCCACACAATTACCCTAGAAGCAGCCCCACTTATCTATCACATAGGCGATTTCTTATTTCAAGTAACCTGTATTACTTGGCTCGATTTCCAATGCATAAGAATCATTAAAAGCTTAACGCTTATCCTTCATCGTTACGGGCATCACTATCGCATCACAGAAATGGACATGAGGTAATATCCCCCACAGTGATTCTATTAAGTTTTTACAATTAAGTTGTCCCTTTGAACTTAGATCTTGGAATCTTCAGTCAACTAGGTTGGATTTTCTTTTGTACTAACTTATCCATTTAAGGGCTTAAGTCCCATTCTTTTCATTAATTTTTCAACTAACTCTCTATTTAACCCTTTGGTTAGCGGATTCGCAATGTTATCATTTGACCTTACATAGTCAATAGTGATAACTCCAGTTGAGAGTAGTTGACTAATGGTATTGTGTCTACGACGTATGTGTCTAGACTTACCATTGTACATGTTGCTTTGTGCCCTTCCAATAGCTGATTGACTATCACAATATATGCAAATTGTTGGCACAAGCTTTGACCATTTTGGAATATCCTATAAGAAATTGCGTAGCCACTCAGCCTTTCACCACTTTATCTATAGCTATAAACTCAGATTTCATAGTAGATCTGGCTATCACGATTTTTTTTAGAGGATTTCCAGCTACACCTGCTAATGTGAACACAAATCCACTCGTGAATTTTGAGTCCTTCATATCGATATCCAATTAGCATCACTATACCCTTCAATGACCGCTGGATATCTTGTATAGTGCAGTCCAAAATTACGAGTATATCTCAAGTACCTTAGTACTCTTACTATTCATTTCCAATGATCGACTTCTGGATTACTCGTATATCTACTCAGTTTACTAACTGTGTAGGCTATGTCTGGTCTTGTGCAACTCATCAAGTATATCAGACTTCTAATAATTCTCGAGTATTCTACTTGAGGTATACTTTCACCTTTGTTTTTTTGGATAGATGTTGATTTGTATCTATCGGTGTTCTAGCCGTGTCAGTATCATCCTTACTGATCTTTTCTAAAATTTTGTCTACATAATGTAACTGGCTCAGAACAAGCCCATTTGATGTCCTTGAAATCTTGACTCCAAGTATAACATCAGCTAGACCCATGTCTTTCATGTCAAATCTCGAATTTAACATGGTTTTAGTAGATTTGACCATCTTATAGTTGCTACCAACAATAAGCATGTTGTCAACATAAAGACATAAAATGACAAGCCATTTTTAGTATCTTTAACATAAGCACATTTGTCACACTCGTTGATTTTAAATCCACTCTCCATTATGACAATGTCAAATTTCTCATACCATTGTTTTGGTGCTTGTTTCAAGCCATACAATGACTTCCCCAATTTACAGACTTTCTTTTCCTGCCCTGGAGATGAAAACCCTTCGAGTTGTTCCATATAGATTTCTTCATTTAAATCTCCTTTCAAGAAGGCAATCTTAACATCCATTTGATGTACTTCAAGATTTCGCAAAGTAGTAGTCGCAAGTATCATCCTAATAGATGTTATTCTCGTTACTGGAGAATATGTATCAAAGTAATCAAGGCCTTTCGGTTGTCTGTAACCTTTTATCACTAATCTGGCCTTATACTTTTCAATAGGTCCATCTGTTTTCATTTTTCGTTTGAAAATTCATTTGTAGCCTAGTGGTTTACTTCTAGGAGGAAGATCCACTAGTTCTCATGTATGATTTTGCAAGATGAAATCTATTTCACTTTTAATTGCCTCTTTCCATTGAGGTCCTTTTGAGGAGTTCATAGCTTCTTGATAGCTTTGAGGTTCACTTTCTAACATATAGGTCAGGAAATTCGGACCGTAAGGCTTTTCTGTCCTTTCCCTTTTGTTACGTCTTGGTTCAACCTTAACCTCCTCTTCTAGTTCTTGATCCTAACTATTTTCCATCGTACTCTCATATGTCCGTTTAGAAGAGCTTGCCTCTTTTTTGGACCTGTATGAAAATACATGTTCAAAGAACGAAGCATTTCTCGATTTCATTATCGTGTTTTTGTGTATATATGAGATTTTAGATTCATAGACAAGAAATCGATAAGCACTATTGTTTTGTGCATATCCAATGAAAATGCAATCTACAATCTTCACCTTCTTTGGTGTTGGGATCTTTAACACACTTCTTTCGTAAGTATGGGAAGACAGCCACTTTAAACTCATAGGGGTCTTTTCCACACTTTAGGGACACCTTATTTAAAAGGTAATTTGCTGATAACAAGCCCCCCACATGTTCTGAGGTAACTCAGAACTTACTAGTATAGCATTTATCATTTCTTTTAAGGTGTGATTTTTCCTTTCAGCAATGCCATTTTGTTGCGGTGAATAAGGTGCGGTGGTTTCATGTATGATTCCGTGTTGTGCACAGAATTCAGCAAATGGTGTTTCATACTCTCCACCTCGATCGCTTCTCAATACCTTAATTTTCTTATTATGTTGATTTTCAACTTCTGTTTTATAGAGAATGAATTTCCTATCGCTTCATCCTTGCTTTTTAGCAAGTACACATAGCAGTATTTTGTGCTATCGTCGATAAAAGTAATAAAAAACTTGTTGCCACCTCTCGTTTGTACAAATTTTAAATCACATGTCACTGTAAATTAACTCAAGTGGTTCAATATTTCGTTCAATTGATTTAAATGGCGACCTTGTCAATTTTGCTTCAGCACAAGTTTCACACTTGTGTTTCAAATAAATAAGGAACGCGGGTATGCAATCCAAGTTAACTAGTCTAGACACGTAAAAAATCATAGTTAACATGTCCTAGTCTACCATGTCATACATTGAAAAACTCAAGCAAATAAGCAGAAGAATTCACTTTATTCATTTTTGGTTTAACAACCATTACATTGAGTTTAAACATACTATCGGAAACATAACATTTTTCGACAAATATTTCATTTTTCGACAGAATGACTTTGTCTGACTCAAATACAATGCGAAAACCATGCTTATTCAAAAGCGACCTGGACACAAGGTTCTTGCGAATTTTCGGCACATACAACACATTGTTAAGAGTCAGTTTTTTTCCCAAATTCATCTTCAGAACCACCTTTCCTTGACCCTTGATTTCAGAAGTTGTTGAATTTCTCATGAACAACTTCTCTCCATTCTCAGTTACTTCGAAAGCAACAAACAGTTCCTTATCAGAGCACACATGTCTCGTAGTTCCGGTGTCAATCCACCACTTTTTTGGGTTAGAGCCCACCATGTTCACTTCAGAAATGATTGCTGCGAGATTCATCTTCAATACATCATGTGCAATGTAGTCAACTACATTTGTTTCTTTCTTCTTCTTTGGCAATATGCACTCTGAAGACTTATGACCCACATTGTCACAATTGAAGCATTTTCTTTAGAATTTCTTTTTAGAGATTCTACCTTTAGGTCCAAACTTGGTTCCTTTTCCACCGGATGGCCCAACCCTATTCTTGTAGGCCTTATTGTTTTGACCATGATCTACAACATTGGCTTTAGCAACACTAGAATTGAACCACTTCTCGGAACCCTTGTTGTCTTCTTTAATTCGAAGTCTAACAATCAATTCTTCGACGTTCATTTTCTTTTGTTTGCGCTTTAGATAGTTCTTGAAATATTTCCACGCAGTAGGAATTTTTTCAATAATTGCAGCCACTTGGAAAGTTTCACTCAACTTCATCCCTTAGGCATGGATTTCGTGAAGAATCACTTAGAGTTCTTTCACTTTGATTGATTACTGGTTATGAGTCCACCATCTTATAATATAAGAATCTGTTGATAATGAACTTTTTAGCCCCGACATCCTCAATCTTATATTTTCGGTCCAAAGACTCCCACAATTCCTTAGCAATTTTCATAGTGCAATACACGTTGTATAGCGAATATGCTAAACTGTTCATAGTATAATTTCGGCACAGAAAGTCCGAGTGGTTCTAAGCATCAAGTGCACTGATCGCTTGAATATCTCATTCACCCTCATTCAGGTTTGGAGCACTTTTAGTCAAGAATCTCACAAAATTCAAGGTGGTCAGGTAAAACAACATTTCTATTGCCACCTTTTGAAATTCAAGCTGTCGAACTTCTCAGGTTTTTTCACCATTATTAACCAGTACATTAACTGGAACATTAGCCACAGTTTGGCTCATAACACGACTTGGCACTTGTGCCACAATCTGAGCCATAACAAAACTAGGCCCTGTAGCCATAGCAGCGCCTATAGACACAGTTTGGGTACTACAGCTTGGGACACATCCATGTTGGTGGAATCAGTTGCCATTTTTGAAATGAAACACAAACAAACAATTAGTTTCTGAAAATAATAATATAAGGGAAAACAGAAACTCCAGTTTGACTACTTCGGTCAACCGAATTGAACTGCGGTTGACCAAAACTCTACAGGGTAAGCTGCAGGAAGGTTCGGTTGAGCGATGGTCGACTGAAAGTATTTCGATCTCTCGATCGATCGAAATACGACAAAAATCGGTATACCATATTTGTTGAGTTTTCGGTCGATCACTCGGTCGACCGAAACGTGGAAAAATTCGGTATTTGCACTTGGATACTGGATTTGTAAATTAGATACCGTATTTGAAATATTTTTTAATAAACCAAATAAAACTTGTCTTTAACAACGTAAAAGTCCGTTTTTCATTTGTAGGACAAGTTTCACCGATCTTTACAACAAAAATACATAATTATTGAATAGTAATAAACAACATAACGAATTATTGAAATTGCAATAATAGAAATCTCAAATCGAGGCCTGTGTAGCACACAGTTTCCTTAAAACAGATTCGTCCCTTCACCGTACGTGCTTGAGATATGAACCGAGCGTCTGCATCCTAGGATACAACCGTAAACCAGTAAAATTCGAGCACCACAGGTTTTACTTTGGCAAACTGAGTTAGTGCCCGAACTATATCACCACCACAAGACCTGGACATAATAAAAAAGACAAAATGCTGTATGCAGATGAATAATTTTTGTGTGTTTTGGACTGCAGGAAGTGGTTTTTATTTATAGAGTTTTTTTCCTCTTAACTCCCAAAGCTATCCATAAGTCAATGGCAATAAGTTTTGGAGTTTTGGAAAATCAAAAGTCAGTTTTAGAAAGCAAAAAATTCCAAAACGTAGGCCCCCCAGAGGGGCCAATTTTTGGTCAATCCGGTCCGACATTCTTGTGCGTAGGTCGCGCTCGCATACGAGTTCAATGTTCGAAGTCCATTTTGATCCGTGATTTGCACCCCCTCCGCGCGCACGTGGTAAGAACCTCTATGCTTCACTTGATCTCACACCCTTCTAAAGTGCTATCCTTTAAATAGTGGTTCTTGCTTTCATAAACTTCCAATGTGGGACAATTGTTATTTTTCATTTTCCCACCAACATAACTTTTTTCAAATGGCATACTTTGTGCCTCAATTTCTCATTCACCCGAGCATCAATTTTTTGGCAAGTAAGTATATAGTTTCGATTTACTCACGGAGGAGAACACAAACCAACTTTCATCTTCCAAAATAGCCAAGCGGTTACCACTCAAAATTAGCTCCAAAGTCACTGTTTAACCATTTTTTCCAACATAGTCATGAGAGAAAATATAGTAACATATACTAAAACTACATTTGACATTAATTTTAAGGTATCATCAAATATGTAGCCAAGCAATAGCAAACACATCATGTCATTTCCATGTAAGAAGAAGATTTTTGATATTGGGTGACATTAACAATCGTCTATGATGACTGACAAGATGAGGCACTCTACGTCTATGTTGGATCGTCGACCCCCCGTAGGCATTCTACGCATATGCCTGATCGTCGACCCCTCATGGGCTCTCTACGCTTATGCTGGACTGTTGACACCCCGTGGGCGCTCTACGCCTATTCTGGGTCGTCGACCCCCCGTGGGCGCTCTACTCCTATGTCGGGCTGTCAACCCGCGGGCGCTCTATGCCTATGCTAGGCCGTCTACCACTATAAGATCTTCTGCTACTACGCGGTCGATATGACACTTAATCATAAAACCACCATTGAATTGGAAAGAGGTTGTCAAACGGTTATCATGAGCGCAACCAATCGCTGAATAGGTGGAGGTTCTCCACTCAGAACGTGGGGCAGTGGAAGGGCTACGTGGGACACGTGGCAGTGTAACCGCCCAACGGTTACCCAGCTCCAGTCACATATAAATACCCCTAGGGCGGAACAGGTATGTCTCTCGAAATTTTGACTATCTGAACACTCTCTATGAATTTTCCTCATAAGTATATATTTTCAAATTCCCTGCTAATTCTCACACTGGAGGTATAACGGGGGAGGAAGCCCCAACCTCATTTTGCAGGTAACATTTGCTCATCGGAGTAGCAGAACCACCTTAAGCCACCAGGAGGGCACGAATGTTTATTTCACTACCTTTTCAATCTTCTTCCCTCTTTAGTCCCCAACTTTAATAAAATCCGCACTTGTATACATTGTTCTCTAGGCAGTAAAGAAGCAATTTTATGGATTTGGTTGGAAAGTACACATTGGACATCTTTCTACAACATACTTTTTCTTTTACATTTTGTTTTTCCTGCATTTAGGAGGTTGTATTAACTTGTATATAAATGTAGATCGATATTTCCAAAAACTGATATCTATGACTATAGAAGTTTATTCATCTAACATATTGTTTTTAAATAAGTTTTAAAATTTTATTTTTCATAATGAATTCGTCAAGAAACACCTTTTGGAGGCTTATACAATGTAATATGGAACTTCTGACAATTATTCTTAGCATGAAAAAATATCTAAATATATAAACAAAAACACTATTAATTTTGATTGAATTAAAACCCAATACTACATTCTGATTGGATTAAATCTCGGAGAGAAGTTCACAAGTATTCATAAGATAATACAACATGATACATCAATGCAACAATTGTGACTTCCCTGAAGAGGAATTCAAAATGGCATTTGAAATGGGGGAAAAATACATTTGAAATGATATGTAATGAATTGTGAGAAGGTTGATGTTGTATGTATGAGGATGAATACAATATGTTTTTTTTAACAAAAAATTGAAATTGTATTAGTGATGGATTTAGAGTGACATGAATATATAAAATTAGGGTGGATATAAAGTATTTAAATGAATGAATTTAATAAGGACAATATTGAAATATGACGTGGATGAAAGTAGTAATTTTTTAAAATTTTAATATTTTAAAAGGAATAGATATAGAATGTGATGGATATATAACTTCAATGGATGTAAATAACAACTCGCAACAATAATTTCAATAATCATTGACGTAATTATTAACAGCTTTAGTCATGATTATCGTAATTAACCCCATTAAAGAAGCAGGATTTTTACCTTGTAAAAGGGTAATAATATTGTCACTACGAATTTTATTAAGTCACCAAAATTTTTAATATCTTTCGTATTTACTTAAATAACATTAAGTAAAATTACATAATTAGAGTTTTGATATATTTTTTTAATAAAATAAATTATTGTTCTACCACAAATATAAACCTGAATTTTTTCGTTATTTTTTCCTCAACATCTGATTGTGCTTAGCCTTTTTGTTGATGGCAACTTGTGCTTTCTTCTACGACAGTAAGATAATTTTCTTTTCGTCAGGAATTTAGGAATTTATTCTTAATGTGAATTTATCATAGAGGATCATACCAATAAATAAAATTTAACCCAACAAAAAGAATGTGTATCCTTGTTCACGATGACGATAGTAGCACAGACTTCCTTTGGTTGATATTTACTATTCTGTGGTTAACTACTACTCCTGATGTAGCTGCCATCGACACTTGTGTTTTCGATCATTGCACCTTCATACATGAACACAACTGTGAGGGAAAGAGAAAATTTGATGTACAAATATGAGCTTAGTATTTAGGAGCATAAGAAAATGAACCTACTACCTAAACGAGAGATCATTTGGCTTCAAGCCAAACCTTGCGGCTACAACATTTGTCAATTGAAATACTTTTGATTGAATTATTATGCCGATGTTGAATTATTATGTTAAAGATGTTGGGGGTAGAACGAGGTTATATGACGCGATATAAAGTATTGATTACAACAATAAGATCAATACAAAGACAAGAATTTAATTTGGTAGAGAAATTGAAAATTTTATTCAATTATAATGGAGAAAGAATTACAACAATTATGTTTCTCACAATTATTCTAACTTCTGTAATAAACTAGCTTGAAAAGAAAAGCCAACTATATATAGAGAATATATCAAAACCCTAAAAATATTCTTAAAGACGAAATTAGTATCTAAAAATGCGTGGAATAAAGGAAAAATATATATTTTTCCAATAAAAATGTGTAGAATAAAGGAAACAATATTTTTTAAATAAAAAACGCGCGGAATAAAGGAAATAATATTTTTTCAAAAACATTCAATCGAATTTCTTTAAAGAACCCAACAATTTCCACATTAACACAAATTACACTACAACAAACGAAGCTCCAAAATTTATCCACTTGAAAAAAATTCGACTCTAAGGAATTAACTGAACTCTTCAAGAAAATCAGCATCTCCATACTTATTTTCACTGGATCAATTCTTAGCAATTGAATACTATGTCACCATAGGTGGTGGCAAATCGGTATTACCCATATCCTCCGAACTCGCTGAGATGTATTCTTCAACATGGACCCCAAATCAAATCCTAATGGTAGTGTACCAAACTAAATATCCACCACGATACTAAACCTTTGTTAATTGTTTTTCACGAATTCTGTACAAACCTTGCAAGATGTATAATTAAGACATTTTTAGTCTCTTTAATACAACACATACACCTTTACAAACCCTCAAAGCTCCACCTCCACCTCCACTTCCACCTCTACCAAAGAACTTGTATCATTTTGAATAAAGAGTACTCAATGAGATGTGATTTTTCTTCAAATTGGAACATGTCGAACTTGATTAAGTGTTCTAATTGTGCCATCCACCAACTTTAGTATGATTCTACCAATACCAGTTAGCCGACAAGGTGCGTTATTTCCATGACCATGACACCTATCGAAATGTTTCACATGTTAAAAAAAATCCCGATTGTGACATATATGAAAAACATAAGCAGTATCCAAAATCCAATTCTCATCAGGTTTGGACTCATCGTCGGAAATAGCCAACACATATCCATTACTCAAGTAGTTTTCTGCGACATTGGCTTCACATGTAGTTTCTGATTGCTTTTCCTTCTGATTTGCAGCCAAATTTCCTTTATTCTGCAACTTGTTGCAATATCTCTTGACGTGTCATTTCTTCTTAAAATAAAACATATTTTATTACTAAATTAGATTTTGCCTTGCCCCTTCCGTAACCATCATGAACAACAAGACCTTTTCCATCTCTACCCTCACATCCAACCATATGTTTTATTTTCTCATTTGAAAACAAAACATCATACGCACCTTCAATAGTGAGAGTATCACGACTACATAAAATCCTGTCTCTAAACGAAACATGCAACGAACACAAAGAATTGAGGCCAAATCTTATTTACTATACTTTACCTCTAAAGTCTACAAATCAGTGACGATCTTTTTAAAAATAGCTAAGTGATTTTCCAGCGATCCGCCTTTTGTCATGTGATGAGAATACAAAAGTTGTTTCGGGTGCAATTTGCTAGTTAGACTCTTAGTTATGGACAATTGCACTAACTTCAACCACAATGCAATTGTCGTTTTCTCTTTCAAAAGGTCCTAAAGAATGTTATTCGAAAGATGAAGATAAATTTTTGAAAGTGTCTTTCGATCCTTTCGTTATTTCTCCTCCGTTGACCAAGTTTAGGGTTGAGAGCCCAAGATTGGCTAATCGAGAGGAGGGGAGGGGGGGTGAATTGGTTTTTAAAAACTTTTTCGTAAATAATATAAGTTTTAATATAATAGACAAGCCAACAATAGAATACAACTAAAACACAAATATGCAAGTAAATAGAATAATGTAATTTGCAAAAAGTAAAAGTGTTAAGTAAAAGGGATAGAGAATGAAAACGATATAATTATGGAGGTTTGATCCAAATCAATGATCTACGTTCCCTGTTACCAAATCCTCCGGCACGAGAAAGGTCTTTTTCACTATGTTGATCGACTTATGGTGCAATCCAACTCTTTACAACGCTTCCGGTGTCTTATAACCAAGGAGCACCGATTCTTTTACAATGTTGAGCTTTCCGGGACCTCAACACGACCCACAAGTTTGAGTTTACAATTTGAGACTATTCCTCTCAATAAATGATATCTTCAAGGTTGAGTGCAATGAGAGAAAATAGGCAAACACTTTAATGAATGACAATGAATGAAACTCAAGTGTTTGGTGAGAAAAACTTTTGATAAAATGATTTTCAAATGTTGAATCACTCAAAGGTTTTTCAAGTGTTTGGTGAGAAAAACTTTTGATAAAATGATTTTCAAAGGTTGAATCACTCAAAGGTTTTTCAAGAATAGATAGGTTAATGAATATGAGTAAAGAGTAAATATTTAAGCTCAAGAGTATCTCACTTTCATGCCCAATTCCGATCGACCAAAATGACCGTTTGTACAGGAAAAATCAGAATTCAGAATGGTTAAGTTTTTGGACTGTTGGCATCTCCGGTCGACCGCCGATTTAGCCGGTCGACCGGCCACTCAGTGCCGATCTTCTTTTCATTCTTTCAAATATCAAAAATAATTTTTTTTTGTGCAAATATTTCAATGACGTGAATTTTTATCACGCATAAGAAATTCACCACTTGAGCTTTCAATATGTTTATTGTCAATTGTTAAAGCGTTTTATTCAAAACATCTACATCTAATATTTTCAATGTTTGACTTGGCGAGCACACTTTCCTTCTTTCTTGACTTTCATTTGATCGTTTCTTGCAAGCGTTCCGATAGCAATCTTTTTGTCTTTGTTTGATCGATTTTGTCGTAATTGCTATAACATTCAAATATATTTGTTAGAAATGAAAGAAAAACGGGTTGTTTGTTATAATCAAAACATGAAAATAAGCATAAGTCAACAAGGGTATCTTATCAAATCCTAACAACGCACCATCCAAATCCATCTACTTGAGTACAACGTGCACCTTCATCTGTCACAACAAGAATTTAATGTTGCAATCCAAAAACAAAATATTATACTTCATGGTTTCCATAAAGAACAAAAACCTCGAACAAATAAAAAAACCTAATACCACTTGTTGGGAACGGAACGAGGTTATACGATGCGATATGAAGTATTGATTACAATAAGATGAACACAAAGATAAGAATTTAATTTGGTAGAAAAATTAGAGATTTTATTTAATTATAATGAAGAAAGAATTAAAAAAAATTGTATTTCTCAAAATTATTCTAACTTCTATAATAAATCGACTTGTAAAGAAGAATCAACTATAAATAGGGAACATATCAAAACCCCAACAATATTATGAAGATAGAAATAATATAAAAAAATGTGTGGAATAAAAGAAACAATATTTTCTCAATAAAAATGTTTGAAAAGGAAGCAATATTTTCCAAATAAAAAACGCGTGGAATAAATGAAATAATATTTTTCTAAGAAAATCCAATCGAATTTGGATGACAAACTCAACAAAAAAGAAGTTGACATCTAGTATGAGGCTTTCTATCAAGTTTGTGTCATTAAAAAAAAAAAAAAAAAAAAAAATCTAAAATGGGTGAAAATGATGAGAAAAATGATGAATGAAATTGGGTTGACGAGTACATCACAATATTTTTTTTTTTCCTATTTTGATTTTTATTGAATTAAGAGTATACTCGTAAATTTATTTTGATGTATTTATTAAAATTATATTTTAATTATGTTGTGATCATAACTTGGTGTACCAAGAAAATTTTGTAAAATTATGGCTCGTTAAAAGCGTCTGTATCTTTTCAAGTGGCGCTTAGAGTACACTTCCACAGAGCAAAGAAACTCAAGAATCCACGAACTATTGAAGTAAAAAAAATGCTAAACCTCACTCTTTCAACTCCAACAGGAGGGAGCCTCTCACTCAAAAATCCCATCAAATTCTCATTTTGCAATTCCTTGACACCCACTGCTCCTCTTTTCAACAGAAGAAAAGCCTTTTTCCTATCTAGACAGAATGCAAATGGCAGTAAAGATTTTTCCTTTGAAGTAAAATCTCAATACTTTGCATCCCAAGGACAACACCAGCAGCAGCAGAGGTCTTCTTTTGATTCTTCTTCACAATCTCCGACAGGTAAATCAACGGTTTCTCCAAAAATGAGGTTTTCATCTTTTTTATGCTTCAAATGTGATTTTGCTCAATGGGTTTAGGGTATGAACTGTTTTTTTGCTTGATTTAGGTGTCATTGTTATTTGGGTATAATTATTCTGTCTGAGAACTTTAAATTCTTATTTTAGGTGTTAGCTTCGCCGTTTTCCATTTATTATATAACAAAAGGTAGTTTATGTAAAAGTTTTTTTTTTTGTTCTTAAACGTGATTTTCGTCCGTCATTTTGCAATACTTCTTTCATTTTCTTAGTTTCAAACCAGAGCTTTCTTTTATTTTCTTTTCAAATTAACAGCTTAAATGGGCTTAATGTGTTTCTGGGTTTTTTTTGGCCTTTTGAATTCGATGCTTAGGTGTAATCTGTACTAGGATTGGATGTACTAATTTTCTAAGAAGCGGTAAAGAGGGTAATTTCTAAGTTATTTGCTGAAGGGTTTTACTTTACTCGCGCATCTGGGAGAGAAGAATAAGACACTGTCAAATTTAACTTTTGTGCTTAATCTGGTCATTGTAAATCAGGGTGGTTTTCATTTTCCTTGGTTTAATTTTTATATCAACCCACTGAATTGAGTTACTGTTATCAATGATTCGTCAACGGTAATATTACGAATTACATGTATTTTGGATTTACTCAATGAGTTTTGTGCCTGGCAGGGCAGTTGCCACCAAGGGTTTATGTAGGATATTCTGTTTACAAAGGGAAAGCTGCTCTTACAGTGGAGCCTCGGCCTCCAGAGTTCTTTCCTTTAGATGTATGGTCCTCTAATAATAATTGTTAGAAGCCTGTTCCAAGTTCTTGTTTTATAATCTGTGCATTGTTCTTGAATATAGATATATATTATGGTTTATATATGTAATATGTTTGTTTAAGGAGCAGTCTGGGGCATTCAAAGTGTCAAAGGAGGGTTATGTGTTGCTACAGTTCGCACCTGCTGCTGGTTCGCCAATATGATTGGAGTCGAAAGCAGGTCACTACTACTTCAGCTTTTATTCATTCATTGCATATGTGTCTGCAGGCATGTGCGTAAATGTATCTCTGTTTTAGCACAGATCAGAGTTAACTTGAAATTGAATTCCTGGAAATGGAATTATTAAACTAATAAACTCATGCTTTACATGTGCTAATTCTTGGGATATCGTCTTTTGGTAGTATAACTTAAGAATACAAGTCATCATCAATGATTGGTGATATTTTTGAAGTTTCCAAATTTGCCTAAACTTATCCTTTACAAACAATCATGTTTTTACTCTGTAATAGAAAAAGTGAGCCTTTATTCCATTTTGAAACCACGAGGATGGGAGGAAGATGATACTATTGCATTGCCTTGAGCTTGGCCTGCAAATTTGTGTTTGTTTAGCTGAATGTATTTATTTTTGCATATCTTCAGGTATTTTCATTGTCGGTGACGGAAATAGGAAATCTGATCAGTCTTGGGGCAAAAGACTCTTGTGAATTTTTTCACGATCCTTTTAAAGGAAAGAGGTGAGATTATTCTCCAAAAAACTAGCTAGCAATTTCTTTCGAGTCAGGAAATGGAAGCCCTAGTGTTTCATAGTGCAAACTATGGCTATCTTTGATTTGTTGCTATGCATCAAGGGGGAAATCCAAGTTAGCTAGGATTTGTTCTTTCAGTGCATGTTTGGTACATTTAGTGGACAACATAATTTACATAATTTTTGTTTTTTTTTCTTTTCTTACATTTCACAGGGTTATTTAATTATCCATACCAGACATACGATAAGTGAACCCTTGGAAATGCTTTTTCTTTTTTGGTCCCTGCTGCTCTGTAGGTATCGAGACTATTGAGCAGTTTGAAGTTTTAGCTGTTAGCATACGAGTCTTTAGAAGACTACTTGACATAGGAGCGCATAATTTGTTAACGAATAAGAAAGAGAATGGGGTCTAAGAAGAGAAGAATTGAGGGCAAAGAAAATATTTTTATCCATATATCAAGGGTTGAATATTACAATGAATAAATCCTTTATTTATAGAGCAAGAAACTGAAAAGAAACTAAAGTTAAACGGAATTTGTACTAAACTAGAATTGTATCAAAATATCAAAACTAATTTTATTTAATTTAATTGGAATTGAACTCTGTTTTAAACTTCTATCCAAACTATAACTCTATCTTTATCTGTATCTGTATCTCAATCATATTTTTCCGACTGAGAGAACTCGACTCCGACGAGGTAGTCTAGAATTTCATATGCTAAAGAGATCAATATTTTGTCTTGATCAAATGTCGATATTAAACCCTTGATAGTAACATGTATCAAAACTCATTCCAAGGAGGCGATATTTCTTATGAACCAAATATTAATACTAATCTTATCTAATCTAATTGAAATTAAACTCTAGTTTAAACTTCAACAATGAACAAGACAAGGAACATAAAAGAAAGCGGTGCAAAGAAGAGAAAAATTGATGGCAAAAGAATATATCAATTTATTCATATATTTAAGGGTGGCTGTGCATGCAGGTGGTTGTAGGGTTTGGATGGGTGGTGGTGTGTGTATGGATTGGATGGAAAAGGTTGGTTGCAATGTATAAAAGAATAAGGAGAATAATTTTTGTATATTGATACAAGGGAAAAATCAACACTTAAATAGGTTACAAGAAAAAGAGTCTTCCTAAAGTTATGGGATATTTTTTCCATAAAATAATATTCTATCCCTAATAACAAATTGATAACAATATTCTATCACTAATAACAATAGATAAAAAAATCCTTATATGATTTGATTTTGTCTACTCCCCTCTCAAGCTTGGCTGTAGATATTGATGAGACCAAACTTGCTTACAGGAAAATCAAATGTTTATTCTGTTAGTCTCTTTGTGAGTATGTCAGCAAATTGTTGAGCAGTAGGCACATATTCAATGCTGATGATATCTCTATCAAGCTTTTCTTTGATAAAGTGTCGATCTACCTCCATATGTTTAGTCCTATCATGGTGGACAGGATTACGAGTTATACTAATAGTTGACTTGTTATCACAATAGAGGAGTATAGGTTCCTCATATTTGATCTTCAACTCTTCCATCACTCTCTTTATCCAAATAAGTTAACAGACTCCATGAGCCAATGCTCTATACTCAGCTTCTGCACTGCTTCTTGCAACAACGGATTGTTTTTTACTACGCTATGTCACTAAATTTCCCCACATTAAAGTACAATACCCAGATGTAGATTTCTTATCATCAATGGAGCCAGCCCAATCTGCATCAGTGAATGCTCTTATTTTTCGATCATCAGTTCTTGCAAAAAATAACCCCTTTCCAGGTGTTTGCTTCAAATACCTCAATATTCTGTATACTGCATCAAGGTGACCTTGACATGGTGCATGCATATACTGACTTACTAGGCTTACGGCAAAGGCTATGTCGGGTCTTGTATGTGAAAGATAGATGAGCTTTCCTACAAGACGTTGGTAGCATTCTTTGTCAACAGGATCCCCTTCAAATAATTTCACTTTATTACCAAGTTCAATTGGAGTTTTACTTGGTTTACAACCCATCATCCCGGTTTCTTCTAATAGATTCAAAACGTATTTCCTCTGTGAAACTGAAATACCTTTCTTACTCCTTACAAATTCCATTCCCAAAAAATATCTCAAAGCTCCAAGATCTTTGATTTCGAACTCCTGTGCCATCCTCTGTTTAATCCTTTCTATCTCCGTAACGTCATTTCCAGTAACAATGATATCGTCAACATACACAATTAAAATAGTTATCTTCCCATCTTCAGAGTGTTTGAAAAACAATGTATGATCAATTTGGCCTTGAATATAACCGAACTTCTTAATTTACCTTTGAAAAGCGATTGAACCAAGCACATGGGGATTGTTTCAGACCATAGAGTGACTTGTTGAGTTTGCAAACAATCTGACTACCCACTTTTTTCTCAAAACCTGGTGGTTGACTCATATAAACCTCCTCTTCTAGCTCACCATTAAGAAAGGCGTTCTTTACATGAAGTTGGTGTAATGGCCAATCAGAATTTACTGCCAATGAAAGTAGAACTCTGATAGTATTGAGTTTTGTTACAGGGGCAAAGGTTTCAGTGTAATCAATCCCATAGGTTTGTGTAAAACCTTTGGCAACCAAACGTGCCTTATATCTTTCTACTGAACCATCGGCCTTATATTTTACTGTGAACACCCATTTGCATCCTACAACGCTCTTTTCTTAGGGTAAGTTTACCAAACTCCAGGTATTATTTTGTTCAAGAGCATGCATCTCTTCGAATACTGCAAATTTCCATTCAGGGATAGTTAATGCCTCCTCAATAGACCTGGGAATCATTACATTTGACATATTTGAAGTGAAGCTACGAAATGAAGATGTTAGATTGGAATAGGAGACAAACTTGGATATAGGGTGTTGAGTACAAGACCTAACACCCTTTCTAACAGCTATTGGAACATCTAGATCAAGGTTAGGACTCAAATTACCTGACACATTTGGCAAGTGAGGTTCTACCATCGGTTCGACTTGTTGACTATGAGTCGGATTCATGATGTCTTTATTTTTTTGGGGAGCCTTCCTTCTAGAGTAGACATGTAACTTTTGTTGATTAGGCATAGTTGGTTCTTTTCTTGTTTCCAGCACTGGTATACTATTAGATGGTTGATCTTGGTTTGAAATTGGCTCATTTATTTGGACATTGATAGGGATTGACTCTGATGTTGGAATAGTGGTTGAAATTGACTCCGATGTGGGAATAGTGTTCTCTACCCCGAGTAGTGGCAAGTCAAGAGTATCCCATGAACAACAAGCTTCTTTATCTTGATTCTCCCCCTGAAGCGAAGTTGGAGAGAAATACGGAGTATCTTCAAAGAAAGTAACATCACAAGAGACATAGAATTTCTTATTTTTTGGACAATAGCATCGATAACCTTTTTGGGTTGGAGAATATCCGACAAAGATGGTCTTGAGGGCTCGGGGATCAAGTTTGCTTCTATTGTGGGTATGGGCGTGGATGAAAGCAGTACATCCAAAGGTCCGTAAAGTAAGAGCATTTGAGGTGGAGATTTTTGAGTATGTGTTGGTAAGAACAGACAGAGGAGTTTTGAACGTTATTGAGTGATTTGATAGGCGATTTATGAGATAAGCGGCTGTTAAAATCGCATCTCCCCATAAATATTTTGGGATATTATGGTAAACATGAGAGCACGAGCCACTTCTAACAAGTGACGATTTTTCTTTTCGGAAACTCCATTTTGTTGTGGGGTATCAACACATGAACTTTGATGTATAATCTCATTTTTCAACAGGTAGTCTGATGTGATCCAGGATGCGCCGCAAACTATCAAGAACCCGAGGCATGTTGGAGGAAGAGTAGAGCCAAGTCAAGACTTCAAAGAGTTGAAAAAAGTCATACATTTATATGTTCAAGCAACGGAGTCCATAATATTGAAGACAACATGTCAAGGAACAAGTTTGATGTTGGGGTCGAAGGCCGAAAGGAGTTGGAAGGTGCTCGAATCAAGAAGCCGAACTCGAAGCCAAAAATGAAGAACCATTCGGCCGCATGGTTCCTAGGCAATGCGACCGCATACAATGGTCAGAGACTTCTAGGTGCTGAAACTCGATAACCATGCGGCCGCATGGAAATCAACGTCGCGGCCGCATAGAAGAAATCTTGGACGGATTTTTATATTTTTCGCGAATTTCCAGATTTCATTATATTTCTTATTTTGGCAAGTTTTATTATTTTTGGACTCTTGATATTTTGTGCTTTTAGGGTTTTCCATAGTTTCCATATAAATAGGAAATTTATTTCAATGTAAGGGAAGTTTTGATAATAATAAAAGTTGAGTTTTCTCTCCAATGGATCTTCCATGAAAAAATGAACTTATCAAATATTTCGTGTTAATATTTGTGGCGTTCAAACCAGAACTTATCAAAGGATTGGACTACCTTTGTGGCGTTCGCAAATCGGGGTTCTAGTTTCTGCACTTCAATGGGTTTAAGGTTAATATACCTTAAGTTCTTGAGTCGTGAGGCTCGGGTCAAGATCCTATAGTCTAAAACCTGAATCCGGGCTTTCCCGGCGTTTTCGAATTCATTCCGCGAGTTCCATGCGATTCCCCCAACCGAGATTTCATCAAGTGGTATCAGAGCTGGTTCTAGATTCAGGTTATATCGTTTATTTTATTTTATTTTTGTTTTGAGTCTTTTTGTGTTCTTCGTGTTCATGTGTCCAGTAATATTTTGAATCTTAGATCCAAAAAAATTCAAATTTTTTTTTCAAAAGTTGTTTTTTTGCTCAATTTGAGTCTAAATCAACTTCATTTTTCTTTGTCTTTCTTGTAGTCAAATTTTCGAATTTTGTAAAAAAAAAAAAAAAAAAAAAAAAAAAAAAAAAAGGTATTGTTCATGTCCGTACTGTTCACGTCCGAAATTTAAAAAAAATTTATTTTATTTTTTTAATCTCTTGAAAATTGTCCAATAATCTATCATTTGTCCTTATTCCAAAATCCATTGTATTCAATCCAATCTAAACTCCAATTCAAGAACCACTTTCTTGAATAAAATTCTCACTCATCCAATTCTTTTCTTGAGTTTTTGATTACGCCTACGGTAAAGATGGATTATGATTGGGGACTTATTTTTCAAACCCGGTGCTTTGTGGGTGATACGGTGTGCAGTTTGGCCATTGATAAGGAGCATATATTTAATTTGGTCAGTATTACTATGGTAAAAAAATTGGGGTTACCTTTAAAACAACATCCTAGGCCTTATCGGTTGACTTGGTTGAAGGAGTGTGGGAAGGTAAATGTGATCCAACAGGCTTTAGTGAATGTTACCATTGGGGGATATAGTGATAATGTGTGGTGTGATGTAGTCCCATTAAAATCCTTTCATATTTTGTTTGGGAAACCTTGGAGACATGGGAGGAAGGCTGTGTATGATATGTGGAGGAACTCGTATAAGTTTCTTCAGGATGGGAAACACATCACTCTGGTGGGTTTGACACTAGCACAGTCTCATGCAGACCAATGTAAGGTGAGGGGTGAAGTGGAAAGGGAAAAGCAAGAGAGTGAGATGACCATATTGAAAGAGAGCAACGTGGTTGAATTGCAAGAGGGACCTAGAGATAGGGAGGTTGAGATGGAGAATGATGAATTAAAAAATGCAGCTGACATTGAGGAGAAAATAGATGAGGTTGTTCAGTATGAGGGTGAGAAACTAGAAGAGTGTGTTGAGCAAATGGTTGAAAATATTGTGGGGAGTGCGGAGCAAAGTTTCATCGTTCCGCATGATGTGGTGGAGATGATACATCATGAGTACGAGGACCCATATTTTGTTTTTGGAACTAACAGTTTCAACTGTGTTATGCTTAAATCTTTCCTTCAGGCTATACATTGTACGTGTGAGTTCATGCAACAACAATGGGTGATTAAGTTTGTGCTGCAATACAACAATATCTGCGAGAAGGGTGGGTACCGTGTATTGATCTTATGCCATGGAATGAAATTTTTTCCATTTGATCCAGGTGGTGCAGTGATGAGCTGGATAGCAGGTTGGTTCTCCCCTACGTGATCGCAAGGCATGGATTCGAGGACGAATCCTTTCGAAGAGAGAGGGGATGATGTGATCCAGGATGCGCCGCAAACTATCAAGAACCCGAGGCATGTTGGAGGAAGAGTAGAGCCAAGTCAAGACTTCAAAGAGTTGAAAAAAGTCATACATTTATATGTTCAAGCAATGGAGTCCATAATATTGAAGACAACATGTCAAGGAACAAGTTTGATGTTGGGGTCGAAGGCCGAAAGGAGTTGGAAGGTGCTCGAATCAAGAAGCCGAACTCGAAGCCAAAAATGAAGAACCATGCGGCCGCATGGTTCCCAGGCAATGCGACCGCATACAATGGTCAGAGACTTCTAGGCGCTGAAACTCGATAACCATGCGGCCGCATTGAAGAAATCTTGGACGGATTTTTATATTTTTTGCGAATTTCCATATTTTGCTATCTTTCTTATTTTTGGCAAGTTTATTATCTTTGGACTCTAGAATTTCGTTATTTCCATAATTTTAGGGTTTTCCACAGTTTCCATATAAATAGGAATTTCCTTCATTGTATGGAACAAGTTTTGACATAATGAATAAAAATAGTTTTCTCTCAATTGTTCTTCATGAACACCCTTTTGAACTTATCAAATATTGATTGAATATTTGTGGCGTTCGACAACAAAACTTATCAAAGGATTGGACTACCTTTATGGCGTTCGCAAATCGTGGTTCTAGTTTCTGCACTTCAACGGGTTTAAGGTTAATATACCTTAAGTTCTTGAGTCGTGAGGCTCGGGTCAAGATCTTATACTGTTCACGTCCGATTTTTTTTTTAAAAAGAAAAAAATCTTGAAAATTGTTTAATATCCCACTACCTATTCTAAATCCAAAATCAATTTGTGATCAATCCAATCCAAACTCCAATTCAAGAATCACTTTCTTGACTCTATACAAAATTCAAACTCCAATTCAAGAACCACTTTCTTGAATTTAAAAAGTCCAATCAATGTTGTCCAGTTCAAGTCCTTTGAGTTTTTGAGTCAAAATGAGTAATATAATGGATCGATGGGAAATGATGTTGGTGGATATGGGGAGTATGTTGGATAGGTTGGATGAGAAATCGAATAGAACTTATAGGGATCAATGTGATGATGTGTTTAATGTGAGTAGTCGGGAGAGACGAGAACATAGGAATTTTGGTGGAGATGGTGTTAATAGGAGGATGAGAGGTGTAAAAATAACAATTTCACAATTTAAGGGTATGAATGATCCCGAGGCGTACCCGGCATGGGAAGAAAATGTAGAATTGAGGTTTGAGTGCCATGATTATTCTGGGGAGAGAAAATTGAGGTTGGTTGTGAGCTCATTCGTAAATTACGCTATGATTTGGTGGGATCAATTAACAACATCTATGCGAAGGTGTGGTGGAAGGAGTATTGAAACTTGGGATGAGTTGAGGAGTATTATGAGGAAGCGTTATGCGCCTAATCATTTTTGTAGGAGGGATCGGCAGGATCGGGAATGTCGGGAGGAGTCTAGAAGATATAGTGGAGTTGGATATTCAAGAGAGGAGAAAACACCAAGTGTAGAACATGTTCACAATACATCAAGCAGAAAGACTAGGTTGGATTATAAGCTTGAGTTCGCAAAAATTCGTGACTTGATCAACTCACAGAATAATCATAAGAAGGAGCAAATGAGTAAGAGAGAAAATTGTGATATGGTTAGTTGTGAAGAAAAAGGAAGAGAACTACAAAAGAATAAAAGGGAAGTTGAGAGTGAACATCCAGAAGGGAATGTGGAGTTGCAAAAAGAAATTGAAGAAGAATCTTCGGATGGGAAGAAGGAGTTGGAAGTGAACTTAAATGAAAAAAAGCCCGAAGTTGAGGAGGCTGTGGTGAAAACTAACCATTCCCTCCCTATTTTGAATATATCTGTTTTGCAGGTTACTGAAATTTTGATTCTAGAACACACTCCTACGGAAGTACCACCCGATCCAGGAATTAAACTTCAGTTAGATTTTTCTTATTTAGAGAAAATTGACTTTGTGATTCCTCAGGAGACGAAGGAGTTCCAACTGCACTGGAGGAACTACATTTGCAGAGGGTTGACTGAAAAACATGAATTGAGGGACAACGTTGGCACATTGGATCTGCCATTGTCACAAGTGCTAGGGCCAAGTAAGGCAAGGAGAAGACACGGTTATTCATCAAATGAAGTTGCTATTGGAACACTCCATACTTGCAAGATCAAGCAGTCGAGGCAAACACATTTTGATTTATGCGAAGGTGATTGGGTCTACATTCAAAGGAGGCGTACTCGAGGTCAAAGGAGGTCCAAATTGCATCCAAGAGGGGACGGACCATTCCATGTGCTTGAGTTGATTGGAGGCAAGGGTTATAATCTGAGCATTCAAGGTTTGGATTCGAGGACGAATCCTTTCGAAGAGAGAGGGGATGATGTGATACGGGATAGGCAAGCACTTGGCCGAGCTTTCGAGTCCAAGAGGTTGAAGTTGACAAGCCAATGTACAAGTTTGGTGAAGGGGTCGAGGTCCGAATCGAAGGGGATCAACGTGTTAGAAGCGATTGAAGACGGAAGGAAAATGAGCATCTATGCGACCACATAGATGTAATGCCATGCGGCCGCATGACATCAACAGAAGCTCTTCCAGCAACGAAGTTTCCTTCTATGCGACCGCATATGTTTTAACTGTGCGGCCGCATAGGCAAATTCTGAGACGAGTTGTTTGTTTTTCGCGAATTTCCAGATTTCATTATATTTCTTATTTTGGCAAGTTTTATTATTTTTGGACTCTTGATATTTTGTGCTTTTAGGGTTTTCCATAGTTTCCATATAAATATGAAATTTATTTCAATGTAAGGGAAGCTTTGATAATAATAAAAGTTGAGTTTTCTCTCCAATGGATCTTCCATGAAAAAATGAACTTATCAAATATTTCGTGTTAATATTTGTGGCGTTCAAACCAGAACTTATCAAAGGATTGGACTACCTTTGTGGCATTCGCAAATCGGGGTTCTAGTTTCTGCACTTCAATGGGTTTAAAGTTAATATACCTTAAGTTCTTGAGTCGTGAGGCTCGGGTCAAGATCCTATCGTCTACAAACCTGAATCTGGGCTTTCCCGGCGTTTTCGAATTCATTCCGCGAGTTCCATGCGATTCCCCCAACCGGGATTTCATTATAGTCGCCAAGGATAGAATTGAAATATTCTTTTCCATTGTTTGTTCTAAGAACTTGGATATTGGTCTGGAATTGAGTTTGAATCATTTTGTGGAAAGTTTGGACTGTGACAGGTTTCAGATTTTTCATGAAGAAGATAAACCCATGTGGTTCGTGTGTGATCATCAATGAATGTGACAAACCATCTTTTGCTATTGGAAGTTGTGATTTTTGATGGTCCCTATATGTCACTATGGATTAAAGAAAACGGTGCGGTTGGTGAATATGTTCGTGAAGGGAATGAAGTGCGAATGTGTTTGGCAAGCTGACAAATTTCACAATCAAATGAAATAGAACTTTTATTATTGAGCAAAGATGGGAACAAACATTTTAAATACGAAAAACTGGGATGGCCAAGTCTATAGTGCCATAACATTATTTCCCTATTAGAAGAAATAGAAACAGAAGCAACGCCAGAAGCTGTAGTTTGTCAATTCCATGGAAGATCACTCTCAAAGTAATAAAGACCATCATGAACTTTAGCATTGCCAATCGTCCTCCCCGATGATAGTTCCTGAAATTGACATGACGAAGATAAGAATTTAGCAACACAACGATTATCACTAGTAATTTTGCTAACAGAGATTAAATTGCATTTCAAGGCAGGGACATGAAGGACCGATTTAAGAACAAGGTTTTGAGAAAGTCTAATACTATTAATTCCAGCAACTGAGGTGAAAGATCCATCAGCAATTTTAACAGTCGTATGGTTAGAACAGAGAAAATAGGAATAAAAGAGGGTAGATGCACCTGCCATATGATCAGAGGCCCCTGAATCAATGATCCAGGGATCCTTAGAGTGAAGTGTAGAATGTAAGGCTGAATGAAAGTTACCAGATTGAGCCACAGAGCACGATCCAATTGGGGAACCGGATGAAAGATTGACCTGAGAAGAGGATGACTGATTTAGGAGGCAACAAAGATGTTCAATTTGTTCCTTGTTGAATGGTATAGTAGAGTTGACATAACCACCCCTGTCTTGCCCGAACTGATTCTGGTAGCCTTGCCCATCAGATTGTTTACGTGGCTGCCAGTTGGCCGGTTTGCCATGGAGTTGCCAACATTTATCTCGAAGGTGGCCATGGCGTTTACAATGATCACACCACGGTCGTTCTCCACGTCTGTTCATGCTTTGGGCAGGATTAGGTCGCCCACTGGAAGAGAAATTTCTGGACATTAAGGCCGAACCTTCTGGAGCAGAGAGAATGAGTGGTTGGTCATCTGTTAACATCACCTTTCTACGACCTTCTTCACGTCGAACTTCAGCAAACGCTTCCTCTGTGGAAGGAAACGGATCTCATGCCACCAATCGACCTCTTACCTCATCCAAATTTCGATTAAGGCTAGCTAGAAAATCATAAACTCGTTCCTTTTCCAAGTTGCACCGTTGTTTGACACTACACGCAGCACAAGAGGCATCATCTTCAAAAAACAAGTCAATTTCTTGCCAAATATCTTGAAGGTCAGAGAAATATTGAGTGACGGACTTGGGGCCGTGTTTCATCTCTTTCAGTTTTGAACGAAGTTCAAAGATTTGGGAAGCATTGCCAAGGTCAGAGTATATACGGCGAGTAGCATCCCAGACATCTTTGGCGGTTTTAAAGAAGAGATACCGGCGGTTGATCTTGGGCTCCTTCGAATTAATGAGCCAGGTGAGGACAATAGAGTTTTCGGCCTGCCAAATCAGATATGTGGGTTCAGCAGGAGTAGGCACAGAGAGCTCAACGGTGAGATAGCCCAGCTTTCTGCGCCTGCAGATGACGAGCTTGACTGATTGCGCCTACTGTAGATAGTTCTTACCGCCCAATTTGTGGGCTGTGATGTGAAGAGAGGCTGTGTCGCTACCGGAAAAGGAGGCGACGGGCATCGAAGTGACCGGGGTTGGACGTCCGGTCGGAGACGAGCCAGAAGCGAGAGAGATGGGAACTTCTGGGGTTGAGTTTGAGTGCTCGACTTGAGATTGGTCAGACGAGGCAGTGGTAGGGTATTTGTTTGTCATGGTTGTCTCGTTATCAACCATAAGAAATTAGCCATTTGGCTCTGATACCATATAAAAGAATAAGGAGAATAATTTTTGTATATTGATACAAGGGAAAAATCAACACTTAAATAGGTTACAAGAAAAAGAGTCTTCCAAAAGTTATGGGATATTTTTTCCATAAAATAATATTCTATCCCTAATAACAAATTGATAACAATATTCTATCACTAATAACAATAGATAAAAAATCCCTATGTGATTTGATTTTGTCTACACAACGTTAATTTTTGTTTTTTTTGGTTTTGAGAAGGAAAGATTTGTAGGCCAGAGGAAAACAACTTGCTTTGATAACAAATTGACACTGGAGCATGTAATTTGTTAACAAACAAGAAAGAGAAACAGGGTTGAAGAAAAGAAGAAATGAGGCAAATAAGAAATATTTTTATTAATATAATTAATGATTGTATATTACAATTCATAAACCCTTTATTTATAGAGCAAGAAACTGAAAAGAAGCTAAAATTGAACGAACTTATATTAAACTAGAATTATATCAAAATGTCAAAATTAATTTTATCTAATCTAATTGGAATTAAACTCTATTTTAATCTTCTATCTAAAACTATAACTCTATCTTTATCTGTATCTCCATCACTACCATTTACTTAGATTTTGCTGATTGGCCTCAACAGTTAAACAAACTATCTCACAGAAGCATCCTTTACTTGTCTGGTTGTTTTTTAGCAAGCTTTGCACCTTTTTTCTATTGATATGTCTCCAATAAAGAATCTATGGTTCCAAAAGATCTCGTTTGTCATTTGCTTGTTTCTGATTTATTTTATGCAGTGATGAAGGTAGGGTCAGAAAAGTGTTGAAGGTGGAACCCTTGCCAGATGGTTCTGGCCACTTCTTTAACCTCAGTAATCCTTTCTCCTTCTTCTCCCTTTTTCTCTACCATCTACTTTATTTCTTTCTTCATGTGAAACCATTACAATTTTTTTTAGTAGTTCTCTCTCTTTTTTTACATATAGATTATTTGATTGCTATTTTTAAAATTTTTTGATTTGTTGGATGATTTAAAGGCGTTCAGAATAAGCTCATAAATTTGGATGAGAGCATTTATATTCCCATTACGAAGGCGGAGTTTGCTGTCTTTATGTCAACATTCAATGTAAGTTGCAGTTTTTTCTGTCACCTATTTTTTTCCCTAAGATTTGTTGGGAAAATATTCCTTGCCTGTTGCAGTAAGTATAAATAACATAAATAGGTGGAGCACGTTGAAAAAGAAAACTCTAGTTTACCCAATATTAAACGTCTGGGATTAGTCCAATATAAAATATAATGAAAGAGCAATAACAAGAACAAAGAAGCATGCACGCTTGAGGTGGTGGGGGGATGACTACTGGGTTTGCATCAATTTAATTGGATTCTAGCTATGGATAAGACTAACATCTTGCTCTTCATTGTAATCACCATTGTGTGTATAGGGTACATGGAAATGATAAAATGATTTTGGTGGTTTTGTCCGTCCATTGTACAAATTGGTTTTCAATTGCTTTTGTAAAGTTCTCCTTGTTATAGAGAAAACGTTACAGATCATAGAGCATGTTTGGATAAAACCTAATAAAAGTGAAGTACTTTTTGAAGAAGTAAATATTTTCTTTTAGAGCACGTTTGGCAAATAAAGTTATTTAAAATTAACTTTTAAGCTTAACCAGGTCATGCATGTGCATCTAGCATTGAGTTGCCCATCTCCTCATATAGTAACTGTTGTCATATGCATTTCCATTTCTGCATCCCATATAAGGTCCTCATGGTTTCGTGCAGTATATCTTGCCATACCTTTTAGGTTGGCATACGTTTGCAAACTCCATAAGGCCAGAAGGTGAAAGTCGTGCTAATGCCAGATCCGGAGTGGAACATGAATGGAACAGATAGTCTCGCTCACTGCATCAGTATGAGGTTTGCTAGTCAAAGAACAGGACTGTTTTTGGATTTTTGTAATTTCTTCTCTACTTTTCTTCCTATTTTCTTGCTTCTTGTGCTATGTAGTATGTTTGGCGAGAAGGGCAACTGTTCCTGAGAATTTTGCCAATTTAGAGGTTACCTTTTCGCAGAGTTGGTGATAATCCCATATTATATATTGGAACAGAGTCGTGAGATTGTCGTTTTTCAATCTAATTTAGTCCTTTACAGTTTACATCATATTGATTGTGTACCAGTTTACTTTTTGTCGATTTTCATTTTTTCCTATTTTAAATGAAATGAAATAGTTACTTAGCGCGGAAGATTGGTTGGATTGACCCATTTTTTAGTCTTTATATACCTGTTTATGCAGATTTTGTGATCGTCTCTGCATAGGTCCAATTAGCTGATCTCATTTTTTGAGAAAAGATGATCTACCATTTTACATTTCTACTCTTAGGATTCGACTTTGTATCATGGATACTGAAAGGACCCAAACCAATATTTGATTAGCTCATAAAGAATTTTTCATCTACAGAATTTGAATATATTTTGTAGAACATATAATTAGAAATAAATTTAACCCTCACCAATTAGAAACTAATGTCTTTCACTATTTTGGACAGATTTCTTCCTTTAAGCGATTGAGCCTCGAGAAATTGTCTCATGATAGAATAGATTTATTTATTATTTATTTATATGTAAGCTACAGTTTTATCATAAAGGAACTAATGAACGTAGTTTTGTTTTGTATTTGACCGAATTATTGAAGCAATCTTGTTACCATCAAGTGTACACTTGTTATGCAGTATTAAATACGACTGAACACGATATTGATCGATATTTGGCGTCTTTCATTTCTTTAATACTTTGGAGCATTATGATTTATGACATTGTCCCTACTCAAGACACAACAGAAGTGATGTATGGTAACAGGAATCGAAGCAGAAACAGAACAACAGAATTTATCGACAGCATTACAGTTTAGTACCAAGGCTTCCGCTAAGGTTTCCACTAAGGTTTCCACTGCTTGTCCACCCTTCTTGAACTTGAATTGAATACTGCATGTGCCACAGAACATCTTCAACTGTAGGCCGCCTGCCAGGATCTTTAGATAGGCAGTTCATGGTGATCTGAACTACAGTTTTCAGCGAGTCATATGCAAATGTCCCTCGAATTGCTGGATCCATTAAATCTCGTAGCTTTGAGGCAGATTCTGCTAAGCTTCTTTCGAGCTGTGACAAAAAGTTGAACTGTCATTAGACTGAAAATGAATAAGGAAGCTATGTAGAGCACGTGTTTGGTACGTATAGTGAACTGGATTTTAACTTACCTGGAACTTTAGGTCATCTAATTCACTCTGAGAGTCGACTGGTTTGCCGGTGATAATTTCAGTTAGAATAACTCCGAGCCTATAAATATCATCCTTCTCTGAATTTCCAGTACTGAGCATGGAGTTCTCAGTTAGACAAAAGTAAGCCAAAGAAACAAATGAAGTTTAGTAAGTTCAGAGAATCACCATGTGAGCTGATTTGAGTCATCTTGTCCATGAAATGGGCTTTCAATTCCAACCTAAGAATAAGAATTTTGCATATTTGGGCATTTATCTCATTAGTACAAGCTTAAGAATTCGATAAGAATGAGAAGTAAAAATCTTGTCCTTATTCGAATACGTATAGTCTGCATGCCTAATATGCTTGGTGTTTTGCAAGTTCTAACTTGTGATTCTATATGATATTACCTTGGACGGCAAGGATATGTTATAGCTGCTAATTTTTGCAGTCAGACTTTCGTCTAACAGGATCGTCTCGATTTTGAGGTCGTTTCCAAGGACTCCTCCAGTATGAAGGTATTGGATTCCCCTCGCGACGCCCATTGCAATCCCCATTCTCTGTGGCCATTTCAGAACTTCCCTCTTTCTCCAATCTGCCAATTGGGAAACATACACATTTATTAGGAGTCAGGCTTCACTATTTAACAGACAAGAAGGTTAATTAGCCTCTTTGACTCTCTTTAAATTTAAACTCTTTATTTCTCAAACTCATTTTCAATTATACATTTACACAACAAAATTTTCTGCACGTAAACTCGAAACTTTTTCCTACTTTTTAATCACGCATTCTCCAAAAATATCATTATTCAAAACATCATCTTCCTCCAATTTCTCTTTAGAATGGGTATCAGACACGAGCTTAGATTACCGCTAAGATGATCTCTCAGTGACCCGTTGGTGACGTTTTCGAGGACAACAAAAACCGTGCTAGCCATGTTAGGATGGTCGTGGTACGTGGTTATGCAGTGTCCGAGAACGCTGACCAAATGCCGATGCCTCAGCTTCGATATGACTTCCATGTGTTGCTGCAGAACTTGAGGCGAATGCCTCTGTTTGAGCTTCAGGCACTTCACTAGGACCACTGATCCATCTCTAAGCCAACCTTTATAGAGCTGTTGAAGATTCGAAATCAATAAAGAACACTTTAACAAGGCAGAAATGTATACATAAAATTTCAATATTGGCTCGTTTGGTAAGGTTCACTTTACAGTTACGAGCATTATTAAGAAAAGAGAATAAGTTGAAAATTTTGTTCGTTATACGGTTCACTAGGGCAGACCGACTTCTTTACCTGGCCCTGGGATCCTTCTCCCACCAGATTAGATGTGTCAAAGTTGTTTGTTGCATCTTCCATTTCCTCCAGTGTAAAAACATGATATGGTGGAAGTCCCAGTGATGACAACCTCATTGGCCTTGGCACATACCCTAAGAAAATACATTGACAATACAAATTTAATCAGATTGAATGATAAAATGGAAATTTAGAATGCATAAATATTTTTGGATTATTGTTAAGGATCAAGGTCTAATTCTTGCTTACGAGAGCGATACTAAACAGAAAAACAAGCAAAGACAACTCGGATTTAAATGGTTTCATCTTGAATGTGAGAGTTACTTACCGTTACTTAGAACACTCAAAAACTGGCCTTAAAAATACTTTATACAGTAGTTATATTAGGTCGATTTTTAGTCGAGTTGATAAGTATACAATGAGATTAAGTGTGACACATTTCGACGGGACTAATGAATACATGGGGTTATGAACTTACTTCCATTTACCATCGAGGAGCCGCCGCCGACGTTCTTCTCAATTACAAAACTATCAGATTTATATTCATCAGTGCCATTTCTGTGCATTCTTCTGAAGATGGCAAGGATTAAGAACCCTGTAAGGCCTAAGATTGCCACAATTCCACCAATAATACCAAGAACAAGGCCAAGTTTTAGGGTGTATTTCTCCTTCTGGTTTCTTGCAGGTGGCTCCACAGCTAATGCTTCGTTGTCGCAAAACTTATAGGGACGCTGATATTTCGAAATCGAATTCGACAGACAATTCCAAGCAATACTGACCGTTCGATTTCTCGAGTTTGATGCAAGGCAAGAAGGCAACTTCCCAATCAAAAGGTTGTTAGAAATATCCACGAAAGTAAGATTCCCATTGCAAGATACATTGCCTGAAAGTGCACCACTTAACTGATTTTTCGAAAGATTGATGAACTGAATTGATGGCAGAGAAAATAAGAAAGAAGGGATTGGTCCAACGAGCTTATTGGAAGAAACATCGAGTACTTGAAGTCGATTAAGCTTCTTCAATTCCGACGGAATTTCAGATCTCAAAGAATTATTTCCAAACGAGACATGTATTAGATTGTTGCCTAAGGATGGAAATTGGGGCCCGAGTAGATTGTTACTCAAATCGAGTTCTTCAAGTACCTGTAGGCCTTTCAAACCAGGAACACTTCCATTGAGCAAATTATTCTTCAAGAAAAGGCTTCTTATATTCTTGAAAGTGGCTATTGACGGTGGCAGGGTACCAAAATGAAATTTGAACTGATATTAAGAACTTCAATAGATCGAAACCGGTTAATCTTAGCCGGTAATGGCCCCCATAATCCTAATGAAACAAGCGATAATTTCTTCAAATTTGAAAGCTTAGTTAGGACAGTAAAGAATGAATCCAGGGAAAAATTTTCAGACAAAGTTTGCTGAGAAACTGTAAATGTTCCATGTGACAACCTAGGAATCTCAGAAGAAAAGGTTTTGTTTCCAACTATTGTTAATTCAGTTATGTGATTGTCTGAACAGATTATAACAAGAGAAGGTGTTTGAGGCAAATAACAAAAGCTTGTCCAGTTACTCCATTCTTGAAGAACTGGTGGATATTCAAGAAGCTGTTGAACTTGGAATAGGATTCTAGTTTCTGTTGGTACTAATTGCGCAGTCGAAACTCGAACCGAAAGAAGAACAATGAAGAAAATACTGAAGGGAAGACAAGAAATTTCCATTTTTCAGGAAACAAGCTCAGTGCCAAACTAGAAAGATCATCTGCTACACCAAGACTAAGACACGACCCAATCTCCTACGGCCTACGGGAGACTTCAATGAGAAATTTTTGCAATGGCAAAAGCTCGACAAAGCAATGCAGCATAAAAGTAGAAGGACTTGGATTGCAAATCTTGCAATTATTGTGAGAATAAAGGGGCTAGGATTTCACCTGATTAGTATACAGTATAGAAAATAAGTGACCATGGATTGTTTATAAAAGTTTGTGACACAAATAGTGGCTTTCCTCTTGCTTTTTGTACCACTTACTAAGACATGGAAAAAATCTCAAAAAACATAAAAAAGCCAAAAGAATAAAAAAAGTAGGTCACATTGTGTACCGAGAAGTCGAAAACGCTCGTTTGACAAAGTAAGCTAGTGACATTGTATTATTTTAAAGTAGAAAAAAAATGTAAATTATTTTTTTTATATTGTCTAATCATGTCCTGTCTAATGCTTAGTATTAAATATGTTATTATTAAATTGAACTACATAACGTAATTAACAAGATTTTAGCTTTTTTTGTTCCCGGATTAATGCACGTATATTACAATTTACGACATGTTTGATAAGCAATATTCTACGAAATTAAACAGTATAGTACGCAAAATTTTAACTTTTTTTTAAAGTTCGTGTCATTTAATATTATCAAATACCGTGTACCGAACCTTGAACGTATGAAATTAGTGAGAATAGAATTTAATGTGGTTGACAGAGTCTGAGAGTCAGAGAACTAAATTTGAAGTTTCCATGCGAGTTGAGCTAAAATGCATTTACTAAATAGAGCTGTCTGGGGATGCCTCTGCACAAAAAGAAGGGAAATTAATTCCCCGTCTTGGAGTACGTGGACCACGTTATTAAAATCCAGTCGGTGTTGAAATTGCATACCATTCGACGGCTGTGATGCAAAAGTCAACGTGGAATATTTAAGATTGCAGGTATCCTGGATGTTTGACTATTTTAAATTTGATAGACTAGCATGCACTGGAAGAGTGTTCACAAGCCATATGGCACGTGAGATTGAGGAAATCGAGCTAATTAATTTGTAATAGAAGTCTCAGAATCCTGCTAACTGTAAAGAGTCTGTTTTACAGGTCCTGTATAGGACAGATACATGGACAGGGAGATGGGTATTTTTTTTGCCATTTTTTATTCAGGTGGGCCCTAGCGGGGCCCATCCCATTGTTTCACAACCTGTAAAAGGCCTGGTAAATTCAGCCTAGTAAACCAACATTATTCAAAGTCTAAATCAAAGGAGTCTTGGGTTGAGATTAAAAGGTGTTTAAAGTGAATTTTTTTGGACACTATTCATCTGTATATTTTGAGAGATTCACAAGTACTATTCATTTATCCATCACTTATTTATAATTTAAATTCATATTAAACAACTCCCAAACATCTATTACGAATATGTAGATGTTCTATTGCAAAAAATTTTAAACTATACATATGTTCTCAGATTGGAATAACAAATAGGCTGCCAAGGATGTAATTATAGTAATTTTGCATGTTTACTTTTAACATGACTCGCATCATGTTGGAGTTCATGTATGTTATTTGAATTATGTTTATCGTACAGTGTTAGTTGACAACTTTTTTGACAGCACTCTATGTGTAGGAAATTTGGCCATTAATTGAATTTTTTTTGGTTAAAATTAATGTACAAATTTTTTTTCAACTCACATGATATCAACCTTGATGTAAAACACGATGTACATGTTGCATGATTGATGTTATTTTGGATCTCAATAAAAATTTGTAACTAACGAACTCAACGGAAAATGTACCAACTGAATCATTAGACATCGACTCAATAAAAAATTTTAAAGTTATTTTATTGAAAGAATTTGCATATTCCAAAAACTTTCAAAATATCCTATAATTTCATAAGTTTTTGTAAAAGATTAAAAAAAAAAAAAAAGGAAAGGGGATCGGTAGAGGGGAGTCAAGAGCATTAAATGATTTGTTAAAGAGATGATTACAAAGATTGGCATGTACATGTTACATTGAATGACCTTTGTACAAGAATCCTTTTCCTGCCTCATAAGTAATTCATGAATAATTATTAACATATAAATTTCATTTCCCAAAAGGGTTGAGAAGAGAACCCTATCGGTAAAGGCACATGTCCTCAAATGGGAATAAGGCATGTAAAGTAGTAACGAGTTGGACATATGATCATTGAGTCTAATTGCTCAAGATACTGATTACAATATACCAATCTAGTATAAGTTCTTACATTAAAAGTATATGAATGTTACTTGAACAATCATGTAAATTTACCGTTCAAAACTTCATATAAGATTTTCACATTTGAGTCATACATGTCCATATAAATTTTGAATTATGCTAAACGAATATTATGGATGATTGCATGGTTGACACCGCTCTCACATGAGTTGCACGGGTTGTTCCTAAATAAAAAAAAATGTTTTCCCTCATGTGTGCTTATGATGTCAACCGAGGTGTTAATCATACAAACACTTTAGCAAAGTCCATGAATTTTATGTTGAAATGTTAGATATAATATCCCTAAAGGGTTTAGAAAAAGGACCGTGCTACACGTACCGAATTTTTTACAAAATCTCTTACTTACTACTCACATCGGAGGTGGGGCCGCGGTTCAGAATAAATTAATACACGTGAGGCCCGCTTATTTATGTGAGAGGGAGTACACAATTCGATACTTCCTCTTAGATACATATGGCTTCTTCCTTAGAAAAATTATTGGTAAGGGTAGTGGACAGTGAAATGTCCTTCATTGAGGCATATGACAGACAAATAATTAAGGTTTTCTGTCGGTGGATAGACAGTGTCACTAAACAAAGTGCTAACACTAGAGACAACCTTCTCATTACTTTAATGATGAATTAAGTACCAACTACTCCATGGTTCCCATCAAAACTTCATACATTTTCTCTTTGGATTTTAGTTGTGAAAATATTTTCTAAAATTTTTGGGCCCCAAGACAAAATATTCTCATCAAGAACACAGAAACAAATATTACTGCAATGATTCCAAGTTGCAAAGATGTGATTGATATAAGACAGTCATATAATTGTTTCTATCGTCATGTTTGACTTTGCTCACTTCGATATATACATTTATGCATTCTTTATTAAGATTGAGTCTTCGATTTTTTTCTCAAGAACAACGTTATAGTTGTTAACACGTAATGTGCTTGATCTATGGAGTGCGCATTTCGGCAAAGGTTTGCTTCATGTCGAACAGATATTAGTTTCACTTAATTTGAATATACTCCTTTAAGTCTTATTCGGTAGAGATTTAAATCTAATTTTAATTGAAAATATAGATGTTATGTTTGACTTTCATCTCACGCATGGGACCCACTAACGGTTTATTTTTCAATTAAAATCTAATTTAAATCTCTCACTTAAGCATTAATTCTTTGAGACGTTGAATGCTTTAAAGTTTAAACATGACGTAGCTAACTATTCATATTATATTCGTTCGAATCGTGGATCCATTCACAAGATTTAACAAACACATGCAATCAGTGAAACTTATAATAATTAATAGTTTCAATGAAAATAATTAATCATGAAATTCATAAAGGCTAAAGTGTAGTAGGTATTATCAATTGAATCGCTCTTGCTGTACACTCTCGTATACAGCAAGGGTGATAGCCTCGACACAATGAGAGGGGCCCGTGCCAATAAAAAAGAGCGCGGGCCCTCTCATTCACATTGTGAGGGGGCTCTACCTACCCTTATCAATTGTGCATGCCTCGAGAAAGCAAACCTATGAATTAAATAGTATTATCCTTAAAAAGTAAAGCAGCATCCATTTCATATCCTCTTAATTAATGAAGGAGATTTTGTCATGATTAATTTAATTGTATATTTCACTTCTTTATGTAATTTTAATTCGAATCTATGAAGCTGGCAACATTCGACAGTCAAGATTATTGGTCGATTAGAGATTAGACGTATTTATAATAATATAGCATAGAATATTTTTTCCTTGAATAATTTTGTTATCACTTTTTTTTGTTTATTTAGTTTTGAAGAAAATGTACCAAACCCATGTTTAAAGTTTAATTGGCCATGCCCCTTTTTTAATCCTCGTGGCATCGAGCAACTCAGACACTGTTCCTCTAGTTCCAATCTCAATGAAACAAGATAGTCACTGTTCCTTGTTTGATCCTGGCACCAAAGCGGAAACAACGAGTCGTTGCTTCCACGAATACCGCATAGATAAATCTTCTTCAAGAGTTTGTTTATTTGAAATTCACCAAAAATTAATGACGTTCGTTCATATCATAGTTAAATACCTTACAATTGAAAATAAACCCTAAACTATGAAAAGACAAAAATAACCTCAAAATAAATTACCTCTAGTCTTTAATAACTTAAAACAAGAGGATTAAACAAAGCCTATAGTTGCACCACACAGCTCCAGACTTATGCTCGCCTAAGTCCTGATTCTGCTGTACCATTCCAATCAGGTGGACACTAGTCGCCTGAAAAATGTGATTTTACACTTATGTGAGCTACCAAAGTTGAATTTTGTGAGTACTTTTATTGTTTAGATACTTAACTAAACAAAGAGCATTTTGGACGATAAAGAGTGAAAAGGAACAAGTTTGGATAAAAGAAGGATTGAAGTTAGAATTCCAGAATCGGAAATTTGGCGACCAACGTGATAATTTTGAAAGTTGAAGGGCTTAAAGTGAAATTAATGGAAGACTTATGCTGAATATGAAATAGAAAACAAGGACTAAATCGCACATAACTGGAAGTAGACCCTTGTGCTCACAAGGGGCATCACATGCGATTGCACAAAAAGAAATTTTAGCAACAATATCCACGTCAATTACACTGCGATTGCAAAATCTGTAAAGGTGCCTTACATAGGCTTCACAAGATCATTACGTAACGATTATATAGAATATAATCATATCTCTATCTATTATAGGAGTTGCTCATTATCATGTTTGTAGACATAAAAATAAAATGGATTTGGTCGATTTAGTGATTAGTCCAATTAAATTAAATTTTACCAAGGTCCATAAAAACGGCCCATCTCACTTTTTCAAAAAAATAATAATAATAACAATCATAATTACTCAATTATTCATTTTAATTTTTTTTATTGAGTGATTACCAATATTAGCACAAATTTTTCCCTATAAATTGGACCATAGGTCCGTAAGATTTCATAAGTGAAAGTGCAGAAGAAAATCACGAAGTACTAAGAAATCCCAAAATCGGAGGAAGAGAAGAAATCATCTCAAGTCTAAGACCGGCAAACACCAAGAAGATCAAAATCTTCTTTAAATCAAGCTAAGTTTAAGAAGATCAAAGTCTTCTTTAAATCAAATCAAGTTCAAATCCAAATTCCGAAATACAAATCCAAGCCCTATAATTCAAGTGTCGAACAAATCAAGTTCTCGAAAAATTAAATTATCAACAAATCTTGAAGTCCAGGATTCAAGTCACGTGGTTCCTCGTCTTCAAACATTCATATCATTAATTAGAGGATCTTACAATTTTGCAGTTACAAGAATGTTAATTTTCATTTGTATTTCTCAAAAATACAATTTGTAACGATTTTTGTATTTTAATACACGAAATTTGTTGTACACATTTCTTGGCATGCACAGTGGGACATTCTTATCCTCTCATTGTTTGATCTCAGAATCTTCAAGTTTCATTCACTACGTCAGCAATGGTAAGCGAAAAATTAAAGAAAACTATGATCATCTTAAAGAGACCCTTACTGAACTCTTCCATACAACCAGGACAAACAAAAACTGGGAAAACTCAACTGGTCACAACACTAAAGAAGTTCTCCAACAAAGATAAAATGAAAATTGCTTTCAAAAAGTCAAACTCTCGTTCGGTAGAAAAGACTAAAAGCTAAGCGAAAAGCTCTCGTTCTGGTTCTGTCTCCAATAGCAGGTCATTGTCTGGATCCTCTCATGCCACTTCTCTGCAAAGATGTGGCGATTATACTTCATCTGAAGAATCACTTGATCCAGTGATGTTCACGGAAGCAACATTTGGCTCAGATGACTGAATTCAACAAATGAATTTAGTCATTGAAAAATTAACGAAGTCACCAGAAGACAAAGATGCACAAATTGCTGCACTCATGCACATGCGAGAGTTACGAAATCTATCGGTTAAAGAAGATCAAGAAAATTCAGGATCTTCTAAGGCTAAAGAACTAGAAGTTTAAGAGCGCTAACAGAAGCAGGTTATGCACGATCGAATAGTTATTCAAAATGTGCTACGTGACACCACTCAACTCTCTGTTGGCTCTCTATCCATCCAACAACTTCAATATATGATTGCGGACATCATTCATGCCGAGTATGGTGGTTCATTGCAATCTTCATTAGTGTATGCCAAACCCTATAGTCGTCGAATTAACGAAATGAAGATGCCTAGGTTATGAACCTCCGAAATTCCAGTGTTTTGATGGAAATGGCAACCCAAAGCAAATTATTGCTCATTTTATTGAAATATGTAACAATGTAGACAGATACTTACCATGACACCATGATGAAGTAATTCGTACGCTCCCTCAAATGTGCCGCATTTGAATGTATACCGACTTACCAGCTGGGTCAATTGATAGTTAGGATCAACTCGAACGAGAATTCCTAACACACTTCTACAGCACCAGGCGAACTGTTAGCCTTCCAGAATTGGCTCGAACAAAGCAGAGCAAGAAAGAGCCCATTGTAGAGTACATTGAATGCTGGAGGAACTTTGTGCTTAATTGCAAAGAATGAATCAACGAAGCATCGTCATTGATATGTGTGTACAAGACATGCATTGGGGATCACTCTATAATCTCCAAGCAAATATGCCTCACTCTTTTGAAGAGTTGGCAGCACATGCTCATAACTTGGAGCTCCAAATTGTAAGGCATGAGAGTTATTTACCCAATGATCTACGTGACTAGAAAGATCCTAAGAAAGAAATAAAGAAGGACGTTAAGGAGGGTAAGTCTAAAGAAGTAATGACAATCTCCACTATCTCTGCAAAAGTAGCCTTCCACAGGTCGAGCTCAAACCCAAGACCAAAACTAGAATTCAAACCTAACAAAGGACAAGTCCAAAGCAGAGGTCATGTGAATCTGAAAGAACTTGAAGAGAAAGAGTACCCATTCTCAGATTCTGAAGTTTCTGGAATTCGGGATCAACTCCTCGAACAAAAGATAATTGAAATTCTAGCACCAAAGAGACTTGAGGAAGTTGGTAAGGTTGATCATCCTAAATATTGTAAATTTCATATAATCACCAGTCACCTAGTGGAAAATGTTTCATACTGAAAGATCTTATTATTCGCCTGGATAAAGAAAATAAGATCAAACTTGAAATCGTATAAAACCTAACAGTCGCCTGGTCGATGGTTTTGTCTGGATCATTTGATTCGATCTCCATTGCAAAGAAGGAACAAACATTTTCTCATACGTACAATACCAATAAATCCTCAATTGAGGAGTTTGGACCGCAACTTTTAGAAGGAGCCATCACAGTGAAGTTTGAGGTAGAGGAGGAAATTACTATCAATTACGTCTATCCAAAGATGGATGGACTGTGGGCACCCAATCGTCCAACCTTCGAAGAAATAATAACAGATGATTTGAATGTTTGAGATTCTGATTCGGAGTCAAGAAACAAGATTGGTAATGGTTGGCCTACCTTCATAAGTGAGAAAGATAGATACCGAGTGTCAAACAAAACAGGTAAAATATCATCTTCTATGCCTCTTGCAGGATCAAAATTGGGGGCCTTGGGTATGAGAGTTCAACCTAATAAAACAGTAACACTAGAAGAAAATCAGGGGGGATTGACCCTTGTTAAAAGACGTCATTGAAAGACTTCACAATTCCCAAGTCCTAGCGTTTGTGATGAGAAACAGAGACCAATAAACAACCAAAGGAGAAGATCTTTAGCCAAGTCAAGAGTGTCTACTAAATCAACGGGAGTAGAATCTGCTTCACGCGTTCTTCCTAGACTACCAACCCTGGGTGATTATTTTCCTAAGGGTTTCTTCAACTATGAATGTTTTACCTCCAATGTTATCAATGTGGAGGAGAAAAATAAAGCAAAGAACGTATTGAGAGATAGTTCAAAACAAAAGAGAACTATCTCACGACTCAACAATATTTCTTCTAATACGATTTTAGCATAACGTCTTAGACTTCCTTTTGATGATTGAATGGCTTTAGTTGCAACAATGATTGATGTAGAAGAATATGAAGGCAAAGTCTTAGAACATATTGGGTCCACAACCTGACAAGACAGTTATGACCACGATCACATTTGACGATGAAGATTTGCAACTAGGTTCTTGTTTACATAATAGACCACTGTATGTTAGTGGTTATATTCAAGAATGCAGGATAAATCGCATAATGATCGATTGTGGATTTGCCATAAACATTATGCTAGACAAACAATGAAGAAAATTGAAATTAATGTTGATGATCTGTCCAAGAGCAAGATCATGATTGAAAGATTCAATCGGAAAGGTCAATGAGCTATTGGCATGATTCGACTCAAGCCGCAAATAGAAGAGTTAATTTTTTTAGCTCTCTTCCATGTCATTGATGTTAAAAACATCCTATTAGTTATTCCTTGGATGTGTTCGGCTGTATGAAATCCAAGTAGTACCTTCGACTTGGCATCAATACTTCAAATATAGTTGAGATGGAGAAGTTAAATGTGTGGTAGCTGAGTTCAAATTATTTATAGAAGAAGAATCTCATTTTGCTGATGCCAAATTTTATATAGAAGATGAGGAATGTAATTCTACAGGATTGTCCATGTTTAGATTCAAAATTAAAGGAGATGCAGATGATCATGACATGTCTGGTGCTGCTCCACCTCATCAACTTATCAAAGGTAAATCAAAATTCATATCTGAAAGATTCTCTAGAGGTAAAAAAAAACCTCAAATAGAACCAATTGATGTTGAGGTATTGAGAAAATAATTAATTACTCCAATATATAGTATTCCAAAATTGCTTCTGTCCCACCAACTCATGGAGGCTTCGGGATAACGTAAATCTACATTGGAATCTTCAACATCTATTTCAAACATATCAAAACTCAGTATTTCTTTCTCTTTCAAAAAGACATGCCAAAAACTAAATGAGCTGATAAGCCGAAATAGACTTTCAAAGGGTGTTACAATCCTCAAGTCAAAAAGTTATTTGAGAACGTCATATTTAGGAAATGAGAGCTTCACAAATTAGGTGATCTTGATGCTGTCCTTTCGGGTGGGCGTATCCCTTCTGGTTCTAATGGAACCCTTATGTCGCGACCTAAGTATGGTTTGGATATGATATGCCACTGAGAAAAATTAAAGTCAAGAAAGTTTCTTCAAACCCCATCATAATTCAAATTTATGAAGTAGCAGAAGAGAAATCTGAACAGCCAAGACCTTCAGTGTTCGATCGAATTGAAAATGGAAATGACAAAATTTCAGTATTTAAAATTTTAAAAGGAGAACCCTCTCCAATGGTTGAAAGAAAAGGTAAAACTTTTGTCTTTCAAATGTTAAGTGAAGATCTTTTTTCTTCCTACCCAAATTGATGAGAACGCACAAGCTCCCCAGAAGTCATCTCAAAGGCAATCTGCATTTTCTCGACTTGAAATTAAAACCTTTAATCCAAGTCCGAAGCCTCAACTATTAACGAGAAGACAAAAACATAAAAAATTACCCTTCTCTACAGAATAATGAAGATAAAGAAAAAGTCTATGTTTATCACATAACTTTTGAAGAAGCTTCCAACTCATAATCTGAGTTTGAAAACTTTGCCACAATAGATGAACCTGAACCAGTCCCACCTATATTTGAAGAAAGAGGAAAAGTTATTGTAGATGAAATGAAACAATTGAAGTTGGGGACCGAATAGACCCGAGACCAATGTTTGTAAGTACTCTCCTCAGTCAAAACGAGGAATCAGAGTACATCTATTTGCTTTAAGAATACAAAGATGTATTTGCATGGTCTTACAAAGAATTGCAAGGGTTAGATCTAAATGTTGTAGTGCATCACCTTGCAGTAAGACATGGAGTTCGATCGATCAAGCAATCTCAAAGAAGATTCCAACCAGAGTTGATTTATTAAATTGAAGTGGAAGTCAACAAACCTATTGAAGCTAAATTCATACGCGAAGTCAAATACCCAACTTGGATCGCGAACGTTGTTCCTGTCAAAAAGAAGAATGAACAATTATGAGTTTGTGTTGACTTTCGTGATCTAAATCAAGCATGTTCGAAAGATGATTTTTCGCTTCCGATAACAGATTTTATAGTGGATGCAACTACCAGGTATGGGGTCTTGTCTTTCATGGATGAATTTTTGGATACAACCAAATACGGATGAATACAAAAGATGAAAAACTTACATCATTCTGTACTCCTAAGGGCATTTATTGTTACAAAGTATTTCGTTTGGAAAAATTCGGGGGCAACCTACCGGCAAGCAACGTAAAAGATCTTCGATGACATGCTGCATAAGAACATAGAATGTTATGTAGATGATCTTGTCATTAAAACAAAGAATGTGACTATCATCTACAAGATTTACAAGATGTTTTCGAAAGACTTCGACAACATCAACTAAAGATGAATCCACTGAAGTGTGCATTTGGTGTCACTTCGGGAATTTTTTTTGGCTTCATTGTTCGACATTGGGGCATTGAAATAGATCAATAAAAAATTGATGTCATAATCAACATGCCAGAGCCAAAAAAAGGTGCATGAGTTGAAAAGTCTTCAAGGTAGACTTGCATACATTCGAAGATTTATCTCAACATTGTTGGATGTTTTCATCAATTCAATAAATTGGTGAAGAAAGATGTACCATTTGAATGTGGTGATACTTGTTGAAATGCTTTTCAAAGTATTAAGCAATATTTATCTCATCCGCCAGTACTCACCACTCTAGTCTCATGGAAACCATTTACTCTTTATGTTGCAGTACAAGAATATTCTCTAGGAGCACTTATTGTCCAAGTTACGATGAAGGAAAAAAGACTGTACTCTATTACTTGAGTTGAACACTAGTAGGCGCTGAAATGAAGTATTCACCTATTAATAAAATATGCATTGCATTAAACTTCGCGGCTAAAAAATTGAGACACTGTATGCCAGCATACACAATCAATCTTGTTTCAAAGATTGATCCATTAAAGTATATAATGTCTTGACCAATTATTTTCGGAAGGATTAGAAAATGGGCACTACTATTGTCCGAGTTCGATATCAAATTCATTCCACAAAAGGCAATCAAAGGACAAGTTTTGATAGATTTCCTTACTGACCATCCAATTCCAGCAGAATGAGAACTTCAGGAAGACCTATAGAAAGAAGAAGTCCTATTTACTGAAGTTAAACTATTATGGAGGCTATACTTCATTGGGGAAACCCGAAGTTATGGTGTCGAAGTAAGAGTTGTCTTTGTCACTCCCCATGATCTTGTTATACCATACTCTTTTTGCTCTAAAAGAGAAATGTTTAATTAATGAGTAGAATATCAAGCCCTTATCATTAGCTTATAGACAACGTAAGATATGGATATCTATCAAGTAGAAGTTTTTGGATATTCTAAATTGATAATCAACCAACTTCTAGCAGAGTATGAAGTTCGTAATTCAGACTTGAAGCCATATCATGAATATGCATCAATGCTTATGAAACGATTTGATTTGTTAAAAATCAATTTTGTATCTAGAAGTGAAAATAGAAAAAGCTGATGCTTTGGCTAATTTGGCAGCTGTTTAGCTAGGTCGGATGAATTTTTTTTCGACTCCATATCAATTGTTCAAAGATGGGTGCTTCTGTCATTGTTACCCAGTAATTTGAAAGAGAACAGTAGTGTAGAAGTAATCGAAGACGAGGAAAGAGAAGATTGAAGACAACCAATAATCGATTTTCTTCAAGTTCAACAGCTACTGAATAATCTATAGTGAAAAATTGAAATCAAGAGGTATGCATCCCGCTTTGTCTTTTATAAAGGACCACTTTATCGACGATCTTTTGATGGAGTTTTTCTTCGATACTTAAGTAACGATAAAGCAACACATGTCGTGAAAGAAGCCCACTTTGGAATCTGTGGTTCTCACCAGTCTGGACCCAAAATCCTTTTTCGAATAAAGATGATGAGGTACTACTGGCCGACTAGGGGTGTAAGCGGTCCGATTTTATCGATTTTTGACAGATTTTCAAATCAAACCGTTTAAACCGATTTGAGAAAAATTCAAACAGAAATCAAACCATTTTGAATGGTTTGAAAAAAACTCAAACCTAAATCAAACGGTTTTGTCCGATTTTATACCGTTGATTTCGCCGTATATTTTTTTGTCTGTATAATTTTATGCCATTAATTAATTGAATTCAATATATATATTTATATCTTAATAGCAATAAATATAAAAAACTAAATATATCTATTTTAAACTTAAATACCAACTAAATTAAAGTGAAATCACAATAAACTAAAACATAGTTGTTTGTTCGTCTTTTTTAGGCTAATGACGTTATGATAACATTACAATATAAGTATACTAAACTAAATATAAGACCCAAAAAATACAATGATGTCCAACAAGACCTCGTGGTCATCATGTTTGAAAAAAGGTTACTGAATAGACGGAAAGAATGATCAACCACAATAATAAAACAATTGTTTATAATATCTAAGCATAACAATTACATAAACTTACCATTGTATAGTATTGCGAACTCAAATTTTCATATATACTCAAACATCAATTTGTGTGACACAAGATTCATCATCTGCATAGCAAAAAAATGCATTCATTGCATCATCATAGTATTAGATACTAGATAGATAAAAAAATCTTCAAAAATATGATAATAGAAAATATAAATTACCTGCTACAACTTTCATTGAATCATCTAATACCTCTACTTCATCTAAATATTGGCGCAACACTATAGGTTCCTTCTTAATTTACAACCAATTCTTTCTATCATCCTAGAAACCGTAAAACTAGAACGGAATGACGGGAAGAGAATTGTTAGGTTTTGAGTTTGATAATTAATACTTTGATTTCCAATTCAAATGGGTAATGTATGTGTTATAAGTTATGCCGTTATGGGTGTTAGAAAATTATTGGACTGAAAAACATAAAATTGAGATTATTATAATTTATATATAAAGTATAAATTAGGATTATTGAGCAATTATAATATATATATATAGTAGAAAATTATAAATTGAAAAAAGTACTTACAAATGACAAAATTATTAAATTTTACATATTTGGAAGTTTGGATGAATTTTTAAAAAATTTCATATTTTTTTTTATTTTTATATATTTTTCCCCGGTCCGATTTGGTTTTAAACTGCAATTAAAATTCTCAAACCTAAACTAAACATTTTTTGACCGGTTTGATTTGGTTCAAAACCATTTCGATAATGGGTTCACGTGACACCAAACTGACAATTTCTAAAATGCGATTTTGATTCGATTTTTCGGTTTGGTAGTTTCTGCTTACTGCCTATGGCCGACTATGATATAAGACTCCATGGATTATGGAAAAAAATGTGAAGCTTGCCAAGTCCATGCAAATTTCATCCATCAATCTCTAGAACCGTTAAATCCGAAGGTAGCTTCATGGCCATTCGATGCATGGAGTCTTGATATAATTGGATCTATAAATCCAAAGTCTTCAGCAAGGCATGCATACATCTTCGTCGGGACGACTAAGTGGGCTGAATCCGGACCATTGAAGGAAGTAAATAAAGAAAATGTTGCATATGTCATCTGTATCCAAATTATTTATTGATATGGGGTCCCATAATATATCATCACTGACAATAGAAAACCCTTTTGTAATAGCCATATAAATAATTTATGTGTAAAGTTTGGATTCAAACAATACAACCCATCCATGTATGTGCAAAGTTTGGATTCAAAAAAAATAACTCCCTTATACCTTACCATATGGAGTGAAATCTGCACATTCTTTGGAGTGTCAAATCTCGTCACTTCGAATTGCCATCCAACAAGGTTTGACAACGAAAGAAAATGCTCATCTCGATTGGAAGAGCTAGAACCTTTGTATGAGAAGAGATTAGAAGCGCAAATGTACCTGGAGTGCCATCAAGCTCGAATGACGAAGTCCTTCAACAAAAAATGTACGACAAAGATCATTTCAAGTTGGAGATCTAGTACTTTTCGTACGCAGACCGATCATAATCACAAGAAAAATCGGGGGCAAGTTCCAGCTTAAATGGGATGGTCCATTTCTTGTTACTCATGCATTCATTAACGGAGTATACATGACCGTCGACAAAGATGGACTGTAAATCGGGTCTATCAATGAAAAATTTATAAAGTATTTTTACACTTGAAGTTAATTTTTCATTATAATAAAATGTAATACTCCTGGCTCGTAAGATGATAAGTGAACGGTCCCTCCAAAATAAACAAACAAAATTGTATTCTTGTAATGAATTACATTCGATTTGATCCCTTTTGGGTATGTAGGTAGCTTGAATAAATTATGAATTTAAGTTCAGTCATAACTAATAAATTCATTCAATTTGTTTACCATTTTCTTTAGTAATAAAAATACACAAGAAAAATGAAAAAGAAAAGTTCATAAAAAAAAGAATGATGGAAAATCGAAGTTCATACGACATGGTCTTAAAGAAGATCAGAAAGTCTCAACTCTATCAAGATCACTTACCATTAATCACTTTCAGGAAACTATCTTCAATGCTCTTTCTTTTTTGGTCAATGGATGATGTGATAGTGATATCCATAGTCCGTGATTCTTTTGATGAGGCCTTTTGCAGTTCCAAGCATACTCTTTTGTTCTTAATGGGTTTGAAGTTCATCACGGAGTCTGTCTAGATCTGAAGTTAGCTGACTAATTTTATCTTCTAATGAAGAACACATGAAATCCTCCACTTCCAATTGAGTATTCAAAAATTTCAATTGTTCAGTCTTTTATTCAACGGTTGGACACTTTAAATGCTGCTTTCTTTCAGATAAATAAAGGTCAACTTCTTTGAGAAACACATCCATACTTTTCATCAAAGGTGTTAGATCTGTGCGAAATGAGTTGATAATCACGTTTTGAAGAATTAAATTATTTTCATTCCACCAATATCGAATGTTGGAAAATTCATGTTTCAAAACATTGTTAAAACACTTCTAAAGATAATTAGTCATGACTTTTTGCAGAGCAGCCTTCAAGTAAGGGGAGTCTTGAGTTATCCCAGGTGGGGGACCAGACATGAAAGATTAAATTGGCGCAGACAGATGATTTTTTGTCTCTGAAGGCGGAATGTTAACTAATACCAATGATGATGGAGCATCTGAAACTTCTTGATTGATCTCTAAAATGTTAGCTCTCATTGTCTCATAATTCAGTTCACCTTCATCATGGAAATCATATACGTTAAACGTTGAAGTGCCTTCATTAATAGTACTTGGGTATTTGCAAAGTGGGCTGTGAAAATCATGAGCGCCATTATTCCTTGAAGCGCATCGATTCTCCCATCATTCTCGCCAGTTTGATCTTGTAAAAAGTTTGTATTCATCGAGAAATCCAAACCTTCAGGAACGCTTGAAAAACCTACAAGAAAAAAAATGGAGTTAAAAAAAAAAAGATAGACAAAGGAAAAACAAAAAAAATACCCGCGTTTCGTGTTCTAGACGACATGTCCAAAAATTTGCCGTCTGATGGTGTGTTTGGGTGATTGATGTTAATGTGAAAAGCTTCGACATCACCTTTTGAAGGGTTTGAAATAACTTGAAGCGGCATTGGTCTTGCCGATTGTTTAATTTTATATATTCGGGAAAAAAAAGCCTGAAATTGAAGTTTGTTGCATAAAATCAAATATGGGTAATATGTTAAAAAAAACATACCTGATGTCCAGAACTTTCATGTTCTAAAGTTAGAGCTTTTTCGAGTGCGTGAGATACTCGATCCCATGGACTACTGTGGTATGGAATCAAAACTGTTCCAGGTTCTTATCAGCAGGCTCAGAGTTGGAAGCAACTTTGTTGAGGGAACTATAAATTTAATCTTTTTAATATCTCTTTCATTTCGAAGGTTTGGTTTCCTCTTTCGAGAAATCTCTTCAGGAATGATATTAGGAGAGTTTAAAACTTTGGTTATGACCTTGTTCGAAGCCATATTAAGAACAAAGTCATTGCTCTCATTGGAAGATAAAACTTGCACTTGAACCTTGGTCAAGATTGGTAACACTAGGTTATTCCACCAACTTTGGTACTCTGCATCAATGTTTTGACTTGTAACCTTCACATACTCTGGAATATGAAACATAAATCCACTTACCGTCCGAGTCTAAGACAACCAAACGTGTTACATGTCATATGCATTGGGAGCAATATCCAACTTTCTTGATGAATCGGGAAGTTCTATCTAAACCCAAGTTGTCTCTCAAACCTGTGAAGATTATATGCCTCAAGAATGAAATGAGAGTTTCCTTGACGCTAGAAAACAAATCCAGATCGAATATTCATCATAATTTCTGAGGTAACTATAGATCTCGGTTGGTCATCCACTTGTACATCGGGATGGAACGATGAGGGAAATGGATTACAGCAAAAGTCATTGACATCCATCGTTCTACGGATAAGGTCCCGACAATCAACAACACTTTTCTTCCAAGACTGGAAAACATTCGAAGTGCCAGAATACTTTCGGATTATAGGATGCGGATAATTTGTCCACATGAGCATAAATCTTTAGACGAAATAAGTTGCAGCCCAAACACAAAGAAAATGTCCAGGAAATGAATGTGAAATCGAGCCAAGGTCCAGGTTTGACTGATGTTCAACGTTCGTGTAAGTCCTCTATAAATACTCGCTAATATGAGAGGGACCAGGCTGTAAGTGTTCCCACCTGCCATTTTAGAAGACTCTTTAAAAGTCTCAACTCTTATACATTTATCATCAGATGGAAGAACGAAACGACAAAGCCACTGGGAGAGATAAACTGCTATTTTTAATTCATCTTTTTCTTCCATAGACATAGATATTGGAAAATTCATTCCAATGACTCCGATCTCTACACGAAATGTCTCTCTGCTTGTCTGCAACCATGGGCCTCCGTATTTCTTTTGAAGCTCTTTGATGATGACTCTTGAATGGGTTTAGATTCATAGCATTCTTATAATTTTTGTGTTGATGAGAATTCTAGGCACAACCATTTTCGTGAAACCAAAAATTAATCAATTTCTTCATGACTAATGCAATCGGATTCATTCGCATTGGTAATCAATGCGAAAACATTAAAGAGGTACATACAAGACTTGTGAAGGTGATTCGTCGACTCTGAAAGACTTGAGACCATTTTCTCATACTAATGCACCATGATTGAAAGTCCACTTATCTCGCAAATGTCCCAAAGAGAAATCTCAATTTCACCACCAGCTATCACAAGTCTTGGTCCTCAATGTGCAAGAAAAAGTTTGCAATTTCGAGCATGTTGATAAGCAAATATTTTTTGAACTCGTAAAATAATTACAACACAAAAATTTACTCTACACAGAGGAATTCTCGAACCTCAAAATTCTTGACTTGTTTCAAAAATTGAATTCCTGAAGAAAAAAAAATAAAGAATGTTAGTTTCGATTTTATTGAAATCCCATACTAAAAAAAAAAAAGGATGAATGATAATAATAAAATTCAACCCAAAATAAAAAGTCAAGATAAAAAGACAATTCAAAAAAATAAAGTGAAGAAGAAGAAAATAAAAAAAGAAAAGAAACTGAAAAAAGTGGTTTCTGCACAATAAAACCAATTGGTTTTATAAAATAAAATAAAAAAGAATAAGAAAAAAATAAAATAAAAAAGGAGGAAACCAATTTTGGTTTCCAAACAAGTTAACAAACAATTCGTTTAATTGTTTGGTTTCTGCCAAAGTCAGGAACTAGCATTTGTTTGGTCCCCTTTTCATATCATATATTTTCTCTATTCTATTTTCAATTACACAATCTTTCATAAAATAATACTACAAGTTGAAAATTTTTCTTTCTTTTTCAACCACACATTCTAAAAAAAATATTCCAAATACTATTTTTTGAAAAAAAAGGGGCTCAAACAATGAATTGTTTGGTTTGGTATCCGGCGGCGGTGGAAACCATTTTTTTTTTTTTTTTGGCAGAACCCATTAAAAAAAAAGAAACAAAAATTCTTACCTTTATTTGCAAAGTTAACTTACTTGTTTCTAAATCTCAAAATTTGTTATATATATAACAACTTGTCATAAATGATAAAACATAAATAAATCTGCTCAAAATCAAATTAGTTATAGATAGTATAAAAAAAGATAAAAAGAAATAAATAATCGAATAACATTCACGTAAAAAAAAAAGTCCTTATTTTCAAATTCGAAGGATAAATTTTTGTATTCTAAATCAAATTCATAGTTTATTCTCAAAATTTCCATCTGTATCAATTTACTAATGAGAAGTTTGAGTTCAAATCAAATTCCAATTTTTTTTTTTTAAAAAATGAAAATTAAGATTTATTAATTTATTATTTCATAATAATATAAATAAATAAAAATCTTGAGGAGACATTTGTAGACATAAAAAAAATGGATTGGGTTGATTTAAATCATTAGAATATAATTAAAATATCCTAAGGTCCATAAAATTCAACGGCCCATGTCACAAATTTTTTTTTTTTATAATTACTCAATTATTCCTTTTAATTAAATATAATTGAGTGATTATCAAAATTAGCACGAATTTTTCCCTATAAATTGGACCAATGATTCATAAATTTTCACAAGTGAAAGTGCTGAAGAAAATCACGAAGTGCTGAAGAAAATCACGAAATGCTGAAGAAATTCCAAAACTGGAGGAAGAGAAGAAATCATCTCCAAATCAAGTCAAGTTTAAGAAGATCAAAGTTTTCTTTAAATCAAATCAATTTCAAGTCCAAATTCCGAAATACAAATTCAAGCCCCAAAATTCAAGTTTCAAACTAGACAAGTTTTCGACAAATTAAATTATCAAGAAATCTCGAAGTACAAGATTCTAGCCACGTGACCCATCGTCTTCAAACATTCAAATTATTAATCAGAGGATCTTGAAATTTTGCAGTTACAAGAAGGTTAATTTTCACTTCTATTTCTCAAAAATACAATTTGTAACAATTTCTGTATTTTAATACACGAAATTCGTCGTACAATGTTAATTTATATCAAATCTCGCAAAAGTAATATATATCACAAACACATTCTACTTCTAATAATGATCAAATATCAAGATGGATTAAGAGAATAACAAATAATCATCCCATAAAACAAGAATTAAACAAAAATGAATAATTTCAAATTAATTCAAAATAGAAGGACTCGTCGTTAGTCCTATCAACAAAGTGTATAGACGAGCATGATTGAACGTCAAGAATATGACGTTTTCATAAATTTATTACACGGAAGAGTAGATATAAACTGATAAGTATGAGCATTAATTGTGAACATCTTCAATGCTATTTATGAAATGTAGGGAATATCATACGATGTTTCCTAATTATATTAGGCCCCCAGAAGTCTCAAAACAATGTTTGGAAAAGTCAAAAACTCTAAGGTCATGTTCGATAGGGCATTATTTTTCTAGATAGTTGGAAAATAAATTCTAATTTTCACTTTTCGCTTATTTGATTGCCCAATTTTTTCGAAAACATTTTTCTCTTTTCCCACTTTTCATAGAAGTTTTTATTTTATTTTTTATATTTATTTTTTTGACAATTAGAACAAATTTTAAACCCAATGGTAAAAAACTTTATCCTTTATTAGACAATTTTCATAAAAAATAAAGTCAAACGAATGGTATTCGGTAAGAATTATTTATTTATTTATTTTTATGCAATTGGAACAAATTATAGAGCCAATTGTAAAAAAAAAAAAAAAAAAAATCCATTTAAAGGATAATTTCCATGAAAAATAAAGCTAAATGAATACCAAAAGTTTCAAATTTATTTTTATTTCCGGGTGAAAAATTATACCAATTAAACACAATTAATCGTCAATTCTCGGTAAAACAAGTTTTAGGTAATTCAATTTCCTGTAATTCGTTTTTCTTTCCACCCAAATTTCATTTTCCAATCAAACGGACCCTAAAAGATAAGTTCAAAAGATGGATAACGGCGATGAAGCCTAAGTGTTCTATCAACGAAGGACTAGCACGATTCGCCCAAGGGGTGCTAACTTGGCATCTATATGCCTGGTATTTGTAGCTCAAGTCCTTCATCTTTCAACATCGTTACTTTCAGTCAGTCCTTCCTTTCAAGTCCATCTATTTATGTCTTCTAACTTTTAGACTTGGTCACTTTGGTTATCGACTTTTATTTTCTTAAAATTTGGTCCCCTAAGTTTAGAGAATGTATAAGTTAATCTCCAAAGTCCTTATTTCCTCCACTTTTGGTCCCCAAACTCTTCAAATGTTAAGTTTTGGTCCCCAAAACTTATGAATTCATCCAATCAATTAATCCAAGCTTCCAATCAAGTCCTAACACTTTTTTAAAACCATGCAATTTCATCATAAGCTCCAAAACTCTTCCTTTTTGCTCCTCCAAGTCTAGTATAAAAGTAATATATACTCTAAATTACACAGAAATATGCTCGATGAATCAATATTACGCAAGTTTAAATGCCTAGATAAAATGTGAAACATGCTTATCACTACCATCTTCATCAATTAGATTGCCTTGAACCATTAAAAATATCGATATTCTTTGTTTTTCCTCTGGCAGGTATGTTGGGGTTCTTTCAGGGGTGGAGGTAGGGGGGACTTGCTGGTCTGTAGTCCCCCCTCCAAGGCCCAAAATTTTTTTTTTAGGTAGTTTTGTTTTTCCTTGTTTGTAAAAACTGTTTTTTTATGTGTAAATTTTTTTTTTTACGTATTAGCCCAACTTAAAATTTTGCAGCCCAGTATTGGATCCAATCCTGACTTTGCCCCTGGGTTCTTTGTTGTTGTAATGAAGGGGTTGGAGCATCGGAGTGGGAGTGGGAATGGGGGGGTGAGGGGCATGAAGAAGATGACTGAAATTTACATATATATTTTTTTTTCTCTTTCTATAGTTATTTAAAAAATAATAATACACGAGACACCCCTATTTTTTGCAAAACTAAGAAACATCCCATGTAAACAATACTCTTGTCCTATTTACCCTCTTCTCTTTATGCAAAATCTGAAATCATCATTCTTTTTTATTATTTAGAATATAGTTAAGAAGATTATTTAAGATAATATTTTCCCTTTTTTACAAAAAAGTGATTTCATCTCAATAGAATTTGGTAAAATATGAAATTTTTATTTTATAATATGAATATAGTTAAACCAATGTTATATAAATATTATTAATTTAAAAAATATGATTTATCTTAAATAGAATCAATATCCCATCAATTTAAAAATGGAAATTTATAAAATACACCCTCTATTTAGGATTTATTTAAACTTCGCATATCATATATTTTTTAATTTACACTTGCATACTACATTTTACACTAGGCCCGGTCCTGCAGTGAAGCGAAAGAGGCCGTCGCCTCAGGCCCAACACATGAAGGGGCCTTTTTTGGCCCAAGTAATTTTTTTTTTTTTTTTTTTTTTGTCTATGTAATGTAATGTAAACTGTATACACACAACACAACGCTGACTTCCTCTCCTCTCGACGCTCCTGAGATAACAATTCCGTCCAGCGAGTCGCCATCTCCAACTCCAACTCGAGTTATTCGAACCGGCGACGGCCTCATTTTCTGGCCAGCAGCCCTTCTCCTCCCCACTCACTCCCTCCCTTCCCTTCCCTTCCCTTCCCTTAACTTTTCACAAGAACCCTAACTGTGGTCCGCGAGTCAGAGGCCCAAATTCGCCACCGCTGGTGAAGAACTCGATATTTTGTTTCAAAAAGGTAAGAGGCTTTGTTCTATTGAACTTTCATCGGTTTATGGTTACCAGTGAAGGATATAATTGTTTTTTTTATCCTTCCTCTGGTCTTATTTTGTTTGACATTGGATTAGCCCATAAACAGTTGTCTCTTTCTCTCTTCGAAGAACCCTCCCTATTTGCAATCCTCAAGGTTTCATCTCTTTCAATTAATCATTTTCAGTTCTAAGAAAACACGTTTCACTTGTTCATTCTGGATGTTAATAATGATTTTATAATGCAGATGTGCTGGTGGTCAAGAATCTGGCTAGGAGGAGTTCCAACTTGAAGTTTGTTCAAGACATTCTTGGATTTGCATCAACAAAGATGAAATGGTTTTTCCTCTAGTCCTGAAGGTCTATGAAATTCTTGACGCAATTCTTTTCCACATAGAAATGTATAATTGGGCTGGTACAATATAAAGAAGTAGAAATCTAACCATAAGAAATATTGATTCCTATTGCGGAACAAGAAGTAGTCAGTTCACTATATGCAAGTCGGGAGTTGTATTAAAATAGAAGAGAATAGTCTGAGAGTCTTTGCCAGAAGTTGTAATGCTTGGAGAAACAGTCTTAAATTCAAATTTTTGAAAAACATGATCTTCCATGTGAAATGCATTTTGGTCTAAGTTGAAACTTGTAGAGCTATGGTGTCCTTGATTCGGTGTTTAGGCATCATCTACTAATATATCACTTGCCAATTGAAAATGTGCCTAATCTGGAAACTTGTAGTGACTTGATCTCATGCAATTACAATTTGATGTTAAATGGATGAAATTGCCCAATGAAATGAAAATGTGTCTGATCTCACGTAATTGCCAAATGAAAATGTGTCTTGTCTACAAGTTGATAACCTATTAAATTTTTATTTCAGGATGAATTGTGATGGTAGAATTCTTAACGATGTGATTCCATAATTTTCGTCGAAATTCTTCTTCTCAGGTAAGCAATGGCTTACCCTAATTTGTCATTAAATATTTTGGAAATGCTTGAAGCCTTGTCAGTTTATATAATTGCGGCATGGTTGATTTATATGATTGGAACTTGTAGAATCAATTGCACAGGCGCACAAAGTAACTATATTGAAAACTTTAATTGTGAAATGATTGTGATATTTTGTAATTGTCTTTTAGGTTAATCATTGGGCTAAAACTTTAATTTGTATTTTGCATTTACGTTGATTTTTGGGGGCCTAATTTACGGAGTTAGCCTCAGGCCCTGAAAATCACAGGACCGGCTATTTACAGTATGGTAACCCAAAAAAGAAAAAAGTAAAAAAATAAAATAAAAATTGCTTCACATAGAAGAGATGGGAAAAAGTAATGTCAATTCCACAAAACCATGAGCATGACATGGAAGATTGAAAGCTTGGTAACGAATAGCTACCTCTTGAGATTTTTGAAATTCGATCATGGAAAGGGAAAAGTCATACAAGAACCACCTCACACGCCTTCTATATCCAAGAGATAAACCTGATAGTTGGGGGAATGGCAGCCGGGAGACGCGAACTTTTCAAGGAAAAATTCTGCCCTTATAATTGTGGAAGATAAAGCAGACTTGGCAGGAATCACTTACCACCATGATGATGCCCTTATATTCGATGGTAAGTCACAGTAGGTTCATTCAAGATATTTCCTCCAATGATAATGACTTGGCAGGAATCACTTACCACCATGATGTTGCCCTTATAATTGTGGAAGCTAAAGCAGACTTCTATGTGAAGCGGATACTGTAATGGCACTTGATTTGAAACAACCCTATGGGCGAGCCTGAGCATCAAGGTAGAGTCAAGTAGGGCAATAAGTAATCTTAGTTAATTTGTGTTTTTCTTTATGAAATGTCAGCTTGTGACCATGAGAGATCCTAATGGTTATATTCCAAATCGTGCCTCAGTTGAAGTGATCGTTAATAAAACGTTGAAAAGGGCAAATGATGAGGGCGTGCTGGGGAACGGCCTGCACAACTGGGACATTTGGATCACCTGCTATTTTAGATAAATGAAAACAAAATGAGGGTCTAAATGGCATGACACCACCCTTCCTAAAATGGCGAGGTCGTTCCTTGGCCAAAATAGGGGAGGCAAAACATCGTCTGGAAAAAAGTGAGGCCATGCCTAACCAAAAAAGGCGAGGTCATGCCTCGTACACTAAAGGCGAAGCAAGGCATGGCCTCACCCGAATTGCGAGGCCACGCCTCGCCTCGCCTCGCCCCACTCCACTCCACCCACAAAAGGCCCTAAACAAGATGAAGCCTTCACTCTCCCATAGAACGTGACCTCTACCCATACACAATTGTCTTTAAATTGACTAAGGCTACTATTACTCAGCTAAAATTAGCTAATGCCGTTGCCACTTAAGCAAAAACACCAAAATTGGCTAAGACAGCTATTACATCACCAATATTGACAAATTCAGCTATCAATTAGCCAAAATGCCAGAATTGGTTAATGCATCCACTAAGCCAAAATGCAAAAATTGGCCAAGGCAACTATAAAAGTACCAGGGGCTCGACACAGACCTCCTAAAAAATTCGAAAATACTGATAAAGCTCATGACAGACTCTACCTACTTTTGGCGATAAGATCTCCAGAAAGTATAGGGCTTATGATGATGGAAATATTAACAACTACCTCTTTGGAGATGGTAAGATGAAATGAGTTCGAGGGGTTGATAGTTATTACCTTCCTCCGTAGTCGAGAAAAAGTTGACCTAACCAACCGCTTATAGAGATAGATGTAGAAGATTGCTTAACCTAATCTAATCTACATGGATAAAATTTTAAGAAAATTCTATTTGGAGTAGATGAATTGAAAGTTCATGGATACATTGATGCTAACTTCTAGTCAGACTAGAATGATAGCAAATCTCAATCTGGATATCGATTTACTCTTAAGTGGTATGTTGGAAAGGTTCAATAAGGAAACAATCGTTGATTCAATAACAGAAGCCTTATACACCATTGGTTTAGAAGCAACAAAGGTTGTGGTCTAGATCAGGAAGTTCATTGATGAATTTGGAGTAGTTCCTAGCATTGTTGATCACATGCATCCTTATTACGATAACAATGGAGCTATCACGCAAGTGAAGGAACTAAGGCCTCATCAATCATCCAAACATGTGTTAAAGGCGGTATCATCTCATTGGAGAGATATGCAAATAAACGACGTAAAGAAAGAACAAATTTTCATAAGTTATTATATTGCAGACCTATTGACAAAAAGTTGTAGCAGTATAAACATGATTGTCATGTAGATTCTTATGATATAAGATAAATAAGTTATTAGATCTAGTGCAAGTGGGAGTTTGTAAGTGTTATGCTCTAGGTCGAATCGATTTTGGATATAAACACTTTTAATATATAATTGATGCATTATATTTATGGCAGATCTATTATTTAATTAAATTAATATTCTTATAAATTAAATAATAGATTCTGTAGATTCAAGTCTTAGTAACTTGTTAATCATAAAGAGTTGTAATTGTGATATATAAATTACATATGATTGAATCTTTAATCATCCGTGATCGTAAATAATAACAAAATACGAAGATCATTATTACAGTTAGATAATCACTTGTGGCATTTTTCATTTTTGAAGTGAGTAGCTAATCTCATATGCTAAAGTGTGGTGACACTTAGAAAACACGTGAACGTTTTGTTATAGAACAAAATATTGGAGACCCTCTGGAGAGATTTCATATGAATAACTATCTGAGTGTCAGTGGTTAATTTCAAAAGTTCGGTACTGAAATTGGTCCTTCGACTTGAGGTCATTGTAGTGTCTTATATGAGGACAATTATACTTTGGTGATATTGAATGTTGCTCTGTCAAGAGTTACTAATACGACACCATTCGGGTATGTCAAGAATCATATGAAGGTTGTGAATGATCAACATCGGGTTTTTTTTACTTTTAACTAGTAAGAGATTATGATATTCTTTTCATTCAGTTAAATCAATAATGAAATCCTTGTCCAAAGTATATTCATAAGTCGAAAAGAGTCTTTAACTTACATTGACTTAATTGTTGGATGAAAGTTATGATCGATAATCAAGATTGACACACTTGCATATCTCGCAATTGATCGGATCATATTGACGAAGAGATTATAGTTCCATGGTAAACGAACAAGTTTGATTTTGTCATACCACGTGACATTTCACATCACATCTATTGTCTTGACACATTGTTAGATGTCAATTTGAGACGGATGATGTGAATTGATGTTAAATTAAAAATAAGTATTTTAATTTATCGATTATGAGTAGATCAAAACAATAATTCACGTCATTAGGTATCTTGATCGGAACCTAATGAGTCACACATAAAAGAAGAACTAGAAGAGTGATATTTACTAATTAATTAATTGACAAGTATTTAATAATTAATTAATTGAATTACTTGTTAATGTCTCGAATTAATTAATTGGATTAATTCATTTAAGGACCAAATTTAATTAAATGAATTAATTAAATATTGGAGCGGGTTACATTTAGGAGACATGCCAAGCCCACTTGAATTTCTATTAATAGGCTGCGAGCCTTTGAGAAATAAAAACACATCATAATTATATTATTGTTGTCACAAGAAAAGAAAACTTTAGTTCTCTCAATCTTGTTCCCTTGTGAATTTTCATTGAAAGTTGGATAATTAGATAGACGTGGATTGCAAATCGTAATTGTTCGTGTTCAAGAAAAGTAAATGAGTTTGCAGAATTCAATAAAAGTATAATTCCTATCACATTTTTATATCTAAGTACAGAGCAGATCCATGGTGAGAATTGAAATTAATTTTATTTTCGGCTATGCATGTTAAGTAAATTCCCAAAAAACAGTAAAATCATGTTGGTGAAGCTTTGTGTTTGATTAAAATTTTCAGGGAACAGAAAGCAATTTCCTCTTAATTGTTGTTTTGGTCCTTATAAGACAAATTGTCAAATCGAAATAACTCAAGTTAAAAATGTGATCTCCATTAAACAAAAGAAATATACTATTAGTCCCGTAAAGAAGTTCAAGATGGAAGATCACACAAGACTATAGCAACTTTACTAGATAAGACCAAATCACTAAAAAAATAAAAATGTACACTCAGGCATGGTGATGGACCGAGCCAGCCCGGCTCGGGCCTATTGCCCACAAGTTCGTCCTTTTTTTTTTTTTGAAAATTGTCCTTATTTTCTGCGGGTTTGGGATCGGCTACTTAATTTTTGCGTAGACGAAGTTAAAATTGTATACAAATAACTTCTTACGTGTACAATTATTTTAAAATACAAAATATTATTAAGAAATTAACGAAGAATAAATATGACAAAGTTAAATATCATATATTACTACACGCAATTTCGACATGATTATTTTGTATTCGAAAATGAGCATCTTGCTAAACCTTTATACACATTAAATTTTCCAAAATGTCTTCTTTGAGCCCACTCTTGAAATCGGAAATAACTCGATTATCTACACTAAAAGCAGACTTCGAAGCTATAATGTTAACCAAAAGTATTAGTAAATCACGAGCAATATAGAAACAATGTGATATTTGTGTTTGAGACGTTGCCAAAAATAAAGTAAATCAAATGTCATTGCATCTACAGGTTCTATAAGCATTTGATGATTAAAATATCTATGTAATTCAGTAGGTATTCTAGTTGGAGCTGGACCTGTGTCTGATATCCTGATTATATGTTGGAGACATACTAGAAGAACATACATCAAATATTTCATCTCTAAATTAAGTTTTTAAATAAATTAAATATTTTCTCATCATCTTGAAGATTAGCATTAGAGGGGCTGTGAAGGGTGCCCGATTAACATTAGCACCCAATCGCCGTGCATACAATTCATACATTGAAGTTAACATGTTTTTCAAATTAGAACAAGTGATGAGAGTATCAAAATTTAAAGCATTTGTGCTTCTTTTAATGAAATGTTTAGCACCTTTAGAAAAATGTACCTAGGGTCGATTACGCATGCTAAAGAAAATAACATAGTGAAGTCATCCCTATATTTTCTAAGTTTAGTTTCATAGAAAATATTATTGTAGTAAAATTAGGATCATTTATATATTTATTGAAACTTCTTGTAATAACAAAAAGATGTTAAAGAATTCTAGAACTAGCGGGGTAGTATACCCTAAATAAGATGTTTGTAGAATCATAAAAATTGTCAAAATCTTTGTACTTTAAAAGCCAATTCTCAATCAATATCAATCAAAACGTACTCACCACATCATTTCCTCTATGTCTAGAATTATAGAATTCGGTTATTAATGCTTCATATCCTTTACATGTTTTGAGTAATAAGTAGATGGAGTTCTACCTATGTCCTATGTCGGTTACATATTGTTTGGTTTCCATACCATTTTGAGCACAAAAATTTTCAAATGCTTTTTTTTTGGATTACGCCCCATTATTGGCGCCCCCACCTATCTTGTCCTGAGACTTGGTGAAGGAAGTAAATCACATATTATGCCTCAAAGGGTATAAGGTGGAAGACTGCTTGTACACTTGCACTTACCCAAAAGTCAAATTCATATTTCAGGATTCGAACTCTTGACGCTATAGCCTCAAGCAAAGTTGGATTTCTCCACCTTCTCCTTTTACCACTTGGAGATGTGCCCTGGGGGTTCAAATGCTTGATGATATGGTGATATATACTAATGCGTCTCTAATTCTACCAATTTGAACTTTAATATACTTCTTACTGTTTTGCACAATTAAATTCAAGATGTGACACACACACACACACAACGAACATGAAATAGAAAATTGCCGAAATCAAGATTAAAGACCCTACACAGTTTATCGATAACATTTTTTTAACACTAGCATTATCAAACGTAAAATTGCAAATTTTAGATTTGCTACGGTATTTTTTTTATAATTTGCATAATAGCATTAAATATGTTCTTAGTGTTGCGAGGAAACTCAATTATTTTAAAATTATTTATTCTTTTATATATAATGTGCAGTTGCAATTATATAACTTTTTTTTATTAACCCATTCCCATATATCATACGTAAATGATATAACATCGCTATATTTTTTTTAAAATCATGTATCATTTATTTCTTGTGCTTAATGAAATAATTTATGCATTCAGAATGAAGAGTTTTCAACTTATCTCAACGTACCTTGGTTGAAGATAACTGTGCACGAACTTTGTAAAACGTTGGTTGTTCACTATGCTTAGCGACAATTTAGCTCCGACAACGAATTTAACCACTCCTTCACGGAAATTTTCTTCCGAATTGATCCATGTGCTAAGTGTTGTAGAATTAGTACCAAAAAGAGTACCAAATTGCAGTTGTGTTTGTGTTCTACCAACAAGCCCATGTTTGATCATACATTTCATGTTGTTATGGTTGAGGTGGGTAGAACTGATTCCCTTTTACCATTTCAATCATGTTTGGAAATATGTAAACACTACTTTACATTCTTGGACTTCGTGGACTGTACGACCCATTGAAACCAATTTAAAGTGTTCCCAACAGTTTTGCAATTTTTTTACCCTTTCGCTTTCCTCTTGAATCGAGAATTTCTAATTTTGGTTCCGTTGCTTCTTCATCAAGATCATCTAAATTAATTGGATGACTACTCCCGTGATCATCATTATTGCCCAAATCGTCGGTCATGAGGATGTCATTTAGACCGAAAAATTGATTATGAAATTGAGATTGTCGCGTCACAAGTGAGTTGCCAACGAACAAGCCCTCAACACAAGAATTAGGATCCATTTTTACGAAATAGAATTGAAACGTATAAAGATGAAATAAAATTATAGTAGTATAGAGTCTATAGATGATGGAATGTATATATGTAATGGATGAATTATAAAATAGAGATAAAGTGAGAAAATATGAAGAATGAGAAATGTAATGGATGAATTAAATTGAATTGAGATTTGAGAGTGAATACTTTGATTGAAGAGAATGTCGAAGATAGCTGTGGTGGTGTAAAAAATAATTAAAATGAGGAGTATTTAAAGAATTTTTAAAAATAAAAAATAAAAATTCAGTGACCGTTGGATCCCAACAGTCACATTTAAAAGTGATTGTTTGGTCACTATTTTAGGTGAGCTCGATGAGCCCAGCCTTGCTCGGCATACGCTTTCCAATTTTTCCATTGACTCTTATCGAAATGAGCTTGAGCAGCCCATTGGCCGAGCCCCCATGAGCCAAGTAGGCGAGCCAACGAGCTACACGACTCATTTGCCATCCCTAGGTACACTGAAAGCACGAAGCTCACAATTTTGAAATTTCTTATTAGTAACTAGCCTACTTTTAAGTTCACTATGGAGCCGCAAAGTGGATATTGGGAAACTTTCAAGGAATAAAAGACTACGACATAAGGTATCGATCCACTCTTGACTCAAGACTACTAGGCTGTACCATCAGCTATTGGGTAGGTTTGGTGGACAACATGAAAAGAACATCAGGCTATGAATTCACGCTAGGTTTAGGTTTATTTTCTTAGGCGTCAAAGAAACAAGCAACGGTTGCAAAATCATGAGTTGAAGCAGAGTGTATTACAGCAACAAAGATGACAAACCAAGCTATATGGCTAAAGTGCATACTTGAAGAAATGAGAAGGTAAAGTTGTAGAGATATACCGTGGCAACAAATGTGCCATAGCAATAGCTAAAAATCCTATGTTTCACTATCGACTAAACACATTCGCATCAAGTATTACTTGATCACAGAAGCTCAAACAAATAAAGAGAGAATCAAACACTGCAACATTGAATAACAATTAGAGACATATTTATAAAAGTGCTACCAGAGCATAGTTCAAAGTATTGCAAGACATGACTCGAGTTGCGAAATAAGCATCAAGGAAGAGTGATAAACATTGTGATGCTCATTCTAGAAGTATTTCTAGATAAAACTAGAAATACTTGGGCAGCAACAAAAGTTAGTGGTGATAATATTTTTGCTTAAAATAGAATTTTTGAGAATAACAATTATTACCACATCTTGTAAGTCAGGGTTGGAAGGTTTCAAATTGTAATCGACCTGGTAATTTGTGTTAATTTCAGATATGGCCTTGGTTTTCCCAGCCGATCATTGGTTTGGCCGAAATTGAAGCTTTTCAGATGTGGCTTCTACAAAAAATCGTATGATTTAGGCCTCATAAGAAGCCTGCATTGAATAATATAATAATTAGTCGTGTGAACAGCCACCTAAATAGCATGTTGCATCAGTGGCAGATCCAAGATTTTGAGTGAGCATGAGCGGCCGTCGACTGTCGACCGTCAGCCGCAATAAAATATTAAAAATTTAATATAACAATTATTTTACTAAAATGACATAGTGACCAAGTTTTGTATAATTCAAAGAAAGAGCATAGATTCGAATTTTTCCAATTGCATTATAACCACTAAAACTGAACATATTTTTTTTATTTTTAACATTTAGTGTCAAAATTCAACAAGTGCGAAGATGGTCAAGCTCTCAATAATCTTAAAGATGGCTCATAGGTTTGAATCCACTCCCTATTACATTAGTTTTGGTAAAAATTGTAGAACTAGAAAATTGCACAATAAATTGGTTTGACAAAGATTCGATACCAGGACTTCCAATTTGTATATGGAAGCTCTAACCAGTTGAGCTACAAGAGATGTTTAAAAATAAAATAAATTACCAAATAAATACCTAAACTTTTTATCTATTGTCAACAAAAAAATTGTTCCCGACGGATCCAGCATGCGCAGTCTCTGGTGCTCGTCGGGTGCTGGATCTGCCACTGGGTTGCATAAGGAGATTATTAACCAACATTAGGTGTTCCCTAGAGCTCCTCTGACTGCTTCACGGTGGCTTTTGGTAGCTGCAATAGCACCTAATGTTGCATAAGGAGAGTTGACCAACATTAGGTGTTCCCTAGAGCTCCTTCAACTGCTTCACGATGACTTTTGGTAGCTACAATAGCACTGCAGTCATTTAACCTCTTCAAGTGTTTGGGGAACTCCATGGTCCACTTGATATTTCATGAACGAACATGCTTGATATAGTCTAATAGCACGATACTAGTATCACTCTTAATCATGATCACTTCCCATTGGATATAAGAAATAAGAACAGAGTGAATTTGTGAGAGAGTACCACACAACGAGCAGACAAATGACTCTTAAGTCAATCATCAATCTCCAACTCAAAGCTAACAAGTGCAAAACAATGTGTTACCCCCATAAACTTCGTCATACTCTGCTTATTCATCTTTAGCCGACCTATTTGTACCTGATTATAATCCATTCCCTTGGGCCCAAGGGCCCCTCGACTAATCCTTCGGCTAAAAGGAAAAGGGCAAAGATCAAATAAAAATTAATCTATAATTTAAGAAATAGGTATGAAATTATATATATGTATGATAATTAAATATTTGATTTTGTTTGATAAAATGATCAAGCTACAGAATCTATATTTTCAATGGAATAATTCTACTCGTACATTATGGGTGCCCGAATGTACAAGTGGCAGCTCCCTATTGGGGGGCGCCTGACGCACTGCCACTTGTACATTATGACATCAATTCGAACACTCATAATGTACAAATAGCAGGACTGATTATTATGGCATCCATTCGGTCACTCATAATGTACAAATAGCAGGATTGATTTTCAATGATATGCATAATCAACGATAAGAGAACCTAACGAATAAAGATCATCAATGTAGATCAACACATGCAATCATAGCATTATTCTGCGGAAAATGCCGAAAGTCAAGATCCCAAATTAAATTTTAAAAGATAAAAGTCGTTTACTGTTTGTAATATAATTCGGCATACAATATTTTCCAAATTCGATGCAAATCTCATAATTATTAATTTCTTAAACCAGCATCACCGTTCCTTTTGATCGTAGTTGTTTTCATTTTTCCCAGTAACAACATCTCAAATGAATTTGCAACCTTGAGATGCGCAATTGTTTATTGAGATTTAGCTAGAAAATCAATAATTACACATACTTAAAAATATTAAAATAAGAAAACGACGTAATTGATCACAAAGTCAGATCAATCATTCATTAACCCCAAACAAAAAAATTAAAAAGTTCAATTAAATAAACACAAAATGTACCACGTATACTTCATACTTTAACCGACAATTTCAAACAACAAAAACACCGGTCAAAATACAGAAGGGAAATTAAGATTAGATTTTCACTTAATTAATATATATTTTGTAGTTCTCACCACAAGCTATTTTCTGGGAAATGGCTATTTCTCACTTAATTAATTCATTTCAAACTCAAACAAGACAATTTACCTAATTTCAAACCAAGGACAGCTGACACATTGGTAGCACAAAGTCATGATTTCCATGTATAATGTCGAGAAAATTACCCAAAATATATTATATAATAGATCATTCAAACCTTTGAAAAAAAAAATTATTTTATCTTTTCAATGTAATCTACTCATTAAAAACAAATCATAGCCAACTAAAAAAAAAAAAGCATGATACATACAGGATTTTATTAAATGGGCGGCAGCAAGGGTACAACTTAGAAACTTTGCCTTCTTTGATAAAATAAGATGGAGGATTGGAGATGAGAAAAGGAAGAAGGTGAATGTAATTTAGAAATATAACAAATTTGACTTGGTATCAGGAGCAATCTTCTTAGCGAAGACCATTACTGTTCTTGCCCTTGTTTGTTTTCCCAAACACAATTAAAAATATGATATGATGGTATGATTATTTTGATGCAAGAATTGATATTTTTATTAGGGACTGTGTAATGCTCGTGTCCTATTGAGTATTCTCATATCCTCACTCATTTTCCCTATCTCTTACAGGTTAGAACGAGTCTTTGGTTGGTGAGTGATTAAGTGTTGCTGTTCTGCTTAGATTCAATAAAGATAATAAATCAAATTCGGTGTAACATGTCTAAAATTTTATTTTCTTATGTTATGAATCCCTATGCTTGTAGAATTTGAAATATATATTCTATTTGGTTATTTTTATTTGTCAAATCAATTTCATGTTTGTTGGCTAGCTATGATGTAAAATAAAATGACAATTTGTGCGATTTCATCACATGAACTATGATTTGTAGAAGTTATGAAATAAACATATGTAAAACTCTCGTCGAACTTCAAATTTTGAGACACTAGCAACAAGTAATATTTTTGGACGTCTCCTTATCATTTTTTGTTTCCTTGCAATTCTAGGAAATATCTTTTGGTTGGATTTACATAATATACAATCCCAGGAAAATAGCTTGTGGTGAGAACTCCTTATCACTTTTTGTTTCTCTTCTGTATTTTGACCGGCGCTTTTGTTTGAAATTTTCAGTTAAATTGAACTTTTAAATTTTTTTCTTGTTTGGGATGCTAAGGAATTGTTAATGAATAATTGATCTGACTTTGTGATCATGTCTTTTTCCTATTTTAGCCTTTTTTAAGTACATGTAAGTATTGATTTTCTAGCTAAATCTCAATAAACAATTGCGTACCTCGAGGTTGAAATTCATCAGTTGACAAAATTTGAATTGGGATCTTGATGATCTGATTCATCAGTTGACAAAAAAAAAAAAAAAAAAAAAAAAAAGGCCCCGTGTAGGGATTTTGGCCACAAAACAATTGCTTTTAGTACTCTTACAAAAGAAAATGGATTCTCTGGTGCCTTCTTTTGTTGACTACCTCATTTCCCTCCAACTTAAATTTATGGGTGGAAAGATTATATCACCCCTAATATTATTAAAAATTACTTGTACACATTTTCACCAGCCACCATATTTGATTATGTCAGAGGGTATATTCGTAAATGAATTTTTAGACAATAATTTATTGCTGACAAAGTCTTTAGAAATGGCAGCACTGGGACCCACTTCAACGGTCCAAAAAGGGATTAAAATCTGGCCACAATCAGATCAGACATGCCCTTAGTTTATTCTTTTAAAAATAAGGGATAACTTTCGGCATTTTCTGCAGAATAATGTCGTGATTGCATGTGTTGATCAGCAATGGTGATCTTTATTTGTTAGGTTCTCTTATTCGTAACATTGAAAATATGGATTCTGTAGCTTGATCATTTTATCAAACAAAGTCAAATATTTAATTATGATAATTCAGAGACTTTAACTGGAGATTGTAGTAAAATGCAACAGGTCATATTTGGCAGCTTGACGAGCCGCACTTTCCAAAGATCACGACATGACCCTTATGGTTAATTTTCAAAATTCAATATTTTATGGCATTCGGGAGAAGAAAAAACACAGTATAAATAGGCGAACACAAGAAGATTAACATACAGGTTTCCTCTGCTTGAGAAATCAGAAAAGAAAATGAGTTCCTTTTCAAGTTTCGTAGTTCCTTTTGTTTCCTTAAGTTTGTTCACATTTTTCCTTTTCAAATGGTTCTTTAATCTGGCTTCAACAGTGGGGAAAAGGTTGCCGCCATCTCCACGAAAGCTTCCTGTGATTGGTAATCTTCACCAACTTGGCTTACACCCTCATGTCGCGCTGCAAGCGCTATCCAAACGCTATGGTCCCCTCATGATGCTTCATCTGGGACGAGTGCCAGCAGTCGTTGTCTCATCTGCTGATGCAGCTTGTGAGATCATGAAAACTCAGGACCTCATTTTCTCAAACAGGCCGAAAGTGAGCATTCCTGATAAAATTGTTTATGGGTCTAAGGACGTAGCTTTTGCGCCTTATGGTGAGCACTGGAGACAGGTGAGAAGTATTTGTGTGCTACATCTTTTGAGTTACAAGAGGGTTCAGTCTTTTCGTTATATAAGAGAAGAAGAAACGGATCTTTTGATCGATAAAATAAGACAGTCATCTTCTTCCTCCATCTCCGCAACAAACATGAGCGATTTATTGGTATCAGTTACTAATGATACGATTTGTAGAGTGGCCCTTGGGAGGAAATATAGTGATGGTGAAACAGAAGGAAGTACCAAATTTGAGTTAATGTTGAAGGAAGTTATGGAGCTAGCAGGAACTTTTAATGCAGGCGATTTCATTCCATGGCTCAAGTGGATGAATAAAGTTAATGGTTTGGATGCCAGAGTCGATAAAGTGGTTAAAGCGATTGATGAATTTTTGTCGGGTGTAGTTGAAGATCACAGAAACAGAGAGCAAGGAGAGACAGATCGTGAGGACAGCAGCAATGCAGCAGATATTGTGGACTTATTGCTCGAATTTCAAAGGGAAAACAAGTCTAGTTTCGATCTTGATGATGAGTCCATCAAGGCTGTCATTTTTGTAAGAATATCTCAGTTTCTTTCCTCTTTATGGCCCCGTTTGACCCACATTTTCATTCTCATTCTTCTACTTATTTTCAATCATACATTCTTCAATAAAATAATATTTTTCATCACATCAATAACTTTTCCTTCTTTTTCAACCACACATTTCCAATCATATCACTATTTCAAAATTCATTTTTCCCAAATAATCTCTGTCAAACACACTCATATTTCTGTGTGCATGAGTCTGATTAGAGGTCGTATCAAATTTAATTATCTATCTAAGAATTCAAGGGGATGTATTCAATTGAAACTTTTGAAAACTTTGATAAAAAAAAATTAAGTGATGACTTCTATGAATTCTGTGGATTTTTCATGCATAGAATTAGTGGAAGCCTTTTATAGACTTCTATAGACTTTTATTTTAAAAATTTTATAGATTTTTGTAGAATTCAAAAAACTTTTATTTGAAGTAGAATTCACGTGGATCAGTGCAAAAATATGAAATTCTCATATACGAGATTGTAGTTCCCATATTTTTCTTTCTACTTCCCCTCCTTATATAATTAAAAGTTATTTATTAAAAAAATTTAAGACCTTATTTAAATAAATAATAATCAAAATTACACATATATATATGATAAAAATAAATTTAATATTCAATATTTTTAATATAAATATACTTTAAAAAAATATAAATCAATATATTTAAATTTAATTATAAATTTGTCATATAAAATTTAATAAAAAAAGAAGAAGATATTTTTCACAAAAAAATGAATGAAAAAAAGTTACAATAATCCAATTTAATTTTTTCATAAAAAATAGAGATAAACGATAATAGAGAAGGAGAGAGAGAGAGAGAGAGAGAGAGAGAGAGAGAGAGAGAGAGAGAGAGAGAATCAATAGAAAAAAATAAATTTTAATCACACATCTAATGTTCGTAGAAGGAAAAATAAAAGAAATATTGAAAAAAAAAAAAAAATATATATATATATATATATATATATATATATTTTTTTTTTTTTTTAAAATCTCCCAAAATCTCGTGATTAATGAAAGACAAATTTTGAAATTCTATATGAATACTTTCTACTTAAAAGTTAGTACTTCAAAGACTTTTATAAAAGTTTCCAGAAGTCATTAAAATTTGAATACCCTAAAACTTATAGACTTCTAAAAAATTTTAATTGAATGCACCGTGACTTTTAAAGATTTTTTATAATTCTATAAAAATCTCAATTGAATATACCATACTTTTTAAAAGTTTATAAAAGTCTCAATTGAATACACCAATATTTTTAAAGAGTCTCAAAAAGTTTACATTAAATACTCTTAAACTTTTTAAATCCCAAAAAGTCATTAAAAGTCTCAATTAAATAAACCCCCTAAGGTTATATAGGAGGTGGTTCAACCAAGGGAAACCAATTCATTTAGTTGAACATATTTTATAACATTATCGGTTTAACTTCATTCAATGAACTAACCCTTCCTTGTTTATGACAGGATATGTTTGGTGCAGGGACTGATACAACATATACTGCTTTGGAGTGGACATTGGCCGAGGTTTTTAAGCACCCAGAAATAATGAAGAAACTGCAGAATGAGGTGACACAAGTAGTCGGAAGCAAATTAAAGGTGACAGAAGATGATGTAGAGAAAATGCCTTACTTAAAGGCAGTGATGAAAGAGAGCCTTAGACTACACCCTCCAATTCCATTGCTGATTCCACGAGAATCGACCCAAGACAGTAAAGTAATGGGGTACCACATTGCAGCCAGAACACAAGTGATCATCAATGCGTGGGCAATCGCAAGAGATCCCACGCATTGGGAAAATCCTGAAGAATTTAATCCAGAAAGATTCTTTGCGAACACGGAGGTGGACTTTCGAGGGTTTAATTTTGAGTTCATTCCATTTGGTGCTGGTCGAAGAGGCTGCCCTGGTATTACATTTGCCATTGCTGTTAATGAGTTGGCATTAGCAAAATTGATGCTTAACTTTGATTTTGCATTGCCAATTGGAGCAAAAGATTGGGACATGATTGAAGCTGTTGGAAGCACTGTCCATAAAAAGAATCCTCTACTTGTCGTCGCCACTCCTCGTTCTTTCTAGTTCGAGTTGAAAGTATCGTCCTTCATGTTTCTCTCTAAATTCTATGTCACAATCTTTGCGATGAAAAAGTTTTATTAATCCACAACAATTAACTACCCTGCGGAATTGTGATGACATCAGATGGTTCACAGATCCCGGCTGCAATAAAGTTTCTGAATTCAGTATAGCTTCAAGTTCTTGTAGTTTAATCTTCTCTTTAAATGTATTATTTGCTTTATATACAAATAAACATCGGCAAAGATAAATGATATACAGAAATTATCTTCATTTTATTCTCTCTACATGGTATCAAGGCAGTTCGACACTCCCACGAGTTTATCCTAACTAAATTTCGTCTTCATCATTATGTTCAATCTTAACAGTTCCTCGAATTAATATGTCGCTCGAGCGCTTAGTTGAGCGCCAGACGAGCGATCCCTGAATAGCAATTATTATTTTCATAGTAGCTTTTTCTCTCGATGTCCGATTAAGGTGATTAAAGTATGTTGAAAAGCTAATTCAAAGAATTACAATTCGTCAATAAATAGCATTTCAAATTAGAATGTTTTCCATGTGAAAAACGCATCGCAACTTGTAGTTGGGAATTTGGAACAAAACTTGTGCAATACTTTGACACTCATTTGATTTCTAATTGCATCAATGTGATCTTCTTGGATATCTTTGGCTCCTCCAAGGATTCTGTCAACCCCAAACTATTTTTACTATAAATTAGACTCAATAAATCCTATTTTGAGGAAAATACAGTAGTTAGAATACGCCAAATTTTACTTTTAAGTGAATAATAGACATTATTTTTTTTTTATGGAAGTTAGGTATTAATTTTAAAATAAGTACCATTTTACTTATTTTAGGTGGCTGGTTGACTTTTTCCTTTTGGTAATTGACAATTTAAAAATTAATGACGACTTGGGCGTGCTTGTCCAAAACTCTAGTCAATTTAATCCCCTTTTTTTAATAATAAATATGTCGAAATTCAAGAAAGTTTGCCAAAACTGGTAGCTTCTGCTGTTGCAGAAACTTCGTGAAAGTTGAAATTAAGATTAAAGAATTCTACAAAAGACTGCTGAAAGAATCCACTGATATTTTACGAGCTGAATATTACAGCTCCAAAATAATAATTTTGATTGATTAGCTCTTTCAGACTTATGATACTATACGAATAGATTATCATACAAACTCTTCAATTAAAGCACAATTTACCTATCAAATAAGGTCCCGTGTTTAATTCTTTATGGATGTCATGCAAATAATGCTTTGAGCTCTCTTTTTCGTAGACACAATTGCTCGTTCCATGAATTTTGAAGTGAGGTTTGGAGAAGGAAGATTTTATTTTATTTTTGTTTAAAAAAAAGCGTTCTAAGTGTGATTTGTTTGCACTTTTTGAAACATTTGGGACTCTTACTTTAATTATTCCTTTTATTTATTTCTTTTCTTTTCATTCATTTAGGCTCCGTTTGATAACACATTATTTTTTTTCGAAGTTGGAATTCGAATTCCAATTTCCACTTTTGATTTGTTTGATTAACCAAATTTTTCGTGGAAAACGTTTTCCAACTTTTGAAATTTTTCTTGATTTCAAGAAATTCATTTTCCAACCAATTTGGTGGGAATTGAAATTCCACTTTTTTTTTTTTTTAAAGCAATAGAAATAATGCTAATTGGCATAAAATGTCCTTACCTTTAGAGGTTATTGTGGCTACCGTCCATACCTTTCATTTTTTGACATTTATGTCCCTACCTTCAACATTTCGTGCGCTGAAAGTCATTTTCACCTCTTTTTGACGATTTTACCCCTCATTAAAGTAAAACAAAAAGAAATGAAATGAAAAACGAAAGAATAAATTACAATTATAGGTCCAAACTTTTAAAAAGTTGCAAATCAGTCACAAACAAAAATAATAGAAATGAAAAACTAATTCATTTTCAATTCGGGTTAATTTTAGCCCCTAAATTTTAGAAATCAAATCAAATTCCTCCCACCTATACCATTTTCGGCACCAAAAATTGCCAAATTCGACCACAATACCGCCGTCAAAATCACCGAATTTTTACACCACCAACACCTCATCATCCTCCTCCACGATTCTATACCGACAAGCAACCAAAACACCTCAAAAATCGACCGAAATTCATGTTCAAAAAACCATCCCCACACACGATTTTACCTCCAAACCAACTGCCGCCGCCGCTGCCTCCACCGCAGCACCACCACCAAACACCATCCAAACTCACTGCCGCCGCCATCGTCACCGTACAAAAAACTAACCAAAACCTACCCATGCCGCCACCTCCACCTCCACCGCACCAAACACCATCACCTCCATCGTACAAACCCACCTCAACGCTGTGATCTGCTTCACCTCTTCTACTCTTTATTGCCATGATCTGCAGCAGCTATTTGTTCAGACAATGGCAAACTAACCTCTCCAAACCCACCGCCCTGCCACCTTCACCGCACAGAAAATCAACCAAAACACATTGCCACCGCCACTTCCACCACACCATCATTATCACCACATAAACACCATCACCACCACCACGTAAAAAACCATCCAAACCCATCCCAAACGAATTAGAAAATCTAAAGATGCAGAAGTTTTCCTCCACAGCGTAGTCGACCCTTTCCACCACGAATTCTGGCTCCAACGATGCAAATCACGGTCGCGGACCACCACGCCTAGCGCCGCCCCACCATGACGTATTTACCGAACATATAGGTCTTGGCAAATTGCGAATGAACAAGGACGAATTTCACATGGCAGATCGCGACCACACTTAGTCCATCGATCCCCTTTCAACTGAAGGTTCCACTATGCTTCAATCCGTCGATTTGAAGGTTTCTCTTTAGTAGGAGAAGAAAGTGGTGGAGACTTCGACTTTGCACGTTTTGGGGACTAGGTCCGGCGTGAGCCATTTTGTCTGATTGCATATAACTTTAGGAGGTGGTGGAGATGTGTTGGGAGTGGGGTGGAAGTGGATGGGTGGTGATGTTTGTGACTGATTTACAACTTTTTAAAAGTTTGGACCCATAATTGTAATTTATTCTTTAGTTTTTCTTTTCTTTTTGTTTTATTTGAATGAGAGGTAAAATCGTCAAAAAGAGGTGAAAAGGACTTTCAGCGCTCGAAATGTTGAAAGTATGGGCATAAATGTCAAGAAATGAAAGATAGGGACGGTAGCCACAATAACTTCCAAATGTAAGGACGTTTTGTGCCAATTAGCTTAGAAACAAATTCTAAGATGAAGTGTAAAAAAATTTATCCCTTTAATTGACCAATTTCATGTAAAACAAAGTCAAAGGAACACAAAAAACTTTTCAAATTTTTTATTTTTTTATTTTTTCGGCAATCTAAACAAATTTTTTCCCCAATGGTAAGAAAATTTATTCATTTAATTGACAATTTTCATGAAAAACAAAGTCAAATGGATACCGAAAATATTATATTTTCCAGGTAGAAAATTATATCAATTAAACACGTTTAATTACAATTTTCAATAAAACAAATTTTAGGCAATTCAATTTCCTATAATTCATTTTCTTTCTATCCAAATTCCATTTTTCTATCAAACGGATCCTTAAAGAGAAAAATAAGTTCATTATTTTACAAGGTTTTAATGGAGAAACGGACGATGAGAATGTTTTGAGCAATAAAAGGTCAATTTGAGTGTCTAAATGTTAAAATTAAAATAATATAGAAAATTTGCTCAATAAAGACACTATAGAAATGTTATGTGCCAAGTACTAATTACAAGCTTTAGTGTCTCTTCAATTGAAAAGACTCATCCGATCAACAATTCCACCATTGCATAGCTGATCTTGAAAACCATGTTATATTAGATAGCCATCGGAGTTCCCCCAAACACTTCAGTGAGTTGACACTGATGATTATTCAATGAAGTGGTCGAGGGAACTCTAGTGTAAACCTGATCTGCCTCTTAATTCGACTCCTTTCATCTGTTCTTGTTTGGTAAGCCGATACTTGTATAAGTACAGGTATATATAGTATGTATCCAATAGAGTTTATTGATTTGTATCAAGGCACTATTGACCAAGATTTTAGGGTATGTTTGATAGGCAACATTTTTTTATGGAAAATGAAAATAAAAATTCATTTTCCACCTTTTTAGCTGTTTGATAAGCAAAATTTTCTAAGACGTGACCCATTTTTTTTTTTTTTAAAGAATTCACTTTTCCATGGGTTTGGTGGTTTTTGATTTTCTAGGCAATTAATTATTTTTTTGGCAATTGAAACAAATTATATCCCTAATTGTAACAAATTTTATCCCTTTAATTGACAATTTTCATGAAAAATAAAATCAAACGAACAACAAAAGATAGAAAATTTCAACATTTTCAGGTGAAAAATTGTATCCATCAAATATAATTAATTGACAGCTTCCAGTAAAACAAGTTCTAGGCAACTCAATTTTCTGAAATTCGTATTCTTTCCACTCAAATTACATTCTTGAAATCAAACGGACCCTTAGGCCCTATTTGATTGGGCTAATTTTCCATAGGAAATGGAAATTTTCCATGTTTGTGTTGTTTGATTGCCATCTATTTCCATGGGCTCCACACATGCACATTTTCCTTATTTTTGTTGAATTAGTTTTCCCACCTTTTTGGTCGGGATTGGTTTTCCAACTTTTCCTTTTTTTTTTTTTTTTTTTTCTTTTGCAATAGAAATAAATTCTATTGAAAAGTATGTTGAAAAGTTAATTCAAAGGACTACAATGCGTCAATTAATAGCATTTCAAATTAAAATGTTTTCTATGTGAAAAACGCATCGCAACTTGTAGTTGAGAATTTGAAACAAAACTTGTGCAATACTCTGACACTCATTTGATTTCTAATTGCATCTCGTTCATCATATGTGATTTTTTTGGATATCTTTGGCTCCTCCAAGGATTCTATCAACCCCAAACTATTTTTACTATAAATTAGACTCAATAAATCCTATTTTGAGGAAAATACAGTAGTTAGAATACATCAAATTTTACTTTTAAGTGAATGATAAAGTTCGACATTATTTTTTTTTATGGAAGTTAGGTATTAATTTTAAAATAAGTACCATTTTACTTATTTTAGGTGGCTGGTTGACTTTTTCCTTTTGGTAATTGACAATTTAAAAATTAATGACGACTTAGGCGTTCTTGTCCAAAACTCCAGTCAATTTAATCCCCCTTTTTTAATAATAAATATGTCGAAATTCAAGAAAGTTTGCCAAAACTGGCAGCTTCTGCTGATGCAGAAACTTCATGAAAGTTGAAATTAAGATTAAAGAATTCTACAAAAGACTGCTGAAAGAATCCACTGATATTTTGCGAGCTGAATATTACAGCTCCAAAATAATAATTTATTATTATTTTTCAAGTAAAAAATTGTATCCATCAAATATAATTAATTGACAGCTTTCAGTAAAACAAGTTTTAGGCAATTTAATTTTCTGAAATTCGTTTTCTTTCCACTCAAATTTCATTCTTGAAATCAAACGGACCCTTAGGCCCTATTTAATTGGGCTGATTTTCCATAGGAAATGGAAATTTTCCATGTTTGGGTTGTTTGATTGCCATCTATTTCCATAGAATTGGTTTTCCCCAAAGGCTCCACACGTGCACATTTTCCTTACTTTTGTGGAATTGATTTTCCCACCTTTTTGGTCGGGATTGGTTTTCCAACTTTTTTTTTTTTTTTTTTTTTGCAATAGAAATAAATTCTATTGAAAAGTATGTTGAAAAGCTAATTTAAAGGGCTACAATTTGTCAATAAATAGTATTTCAAATTAGAATGTTTTCTATGTGAAAAACGCATCACAAAAGATAAAATCAAAAGAACAACAAAAAATACTTTGCAATAGAAATAAATTCTATCTCCAATCGTTAAAAAAAATAAAAAAATCCATTTAATTGACAATTTTCATGCAAAACAAAGTCAAACGAACACAAATAATTTTCCTTTTTTTTGGACAATCCAAACAAATGTTATCCCAGAAGTTCTATCCCTTAAATTGACAATTTTCATGAAAAATAAAGTCAAACGAACATTAAAAGATAGAAAATTTCAACATTCTACATGTGAAATATTATATCAATTAAACACAATTAATTGACAATTCCTAAGAAAACAAATTCTAGACAATTCAATTTCTTACAATTCGTTTTCTTTCCACCCAGAAGTCATATTTGAATCAGACGAACCCAATTCTCTACAGAATGAAAAGTGCGAATTATAGGACTAGCCCTTTAACCCAGCCTCAACCATGGACCAAATGCAAGATAGAGAATCAGAATGCCACGGCTTTAGGCCAGAAAAAGGTTTTGTAGACTTCTGTTATCATTATTGTGTTTAGTCCAACCTCTTAATTGACTTAATATCAAGAGTTTTGCTACAGTATCCGTATGATTGATATTCCAATTGACACCATAAACACACATGGAAGAAAATATTATATTATTCACGCGGGATCTACGCATTCCATGTGAGGACGGTGTCATCCGTGCGGTCATCCATGGTGGTCATTTAACATTTTTCTAATATCAAGCATTCTGATATCATTTTTGTAAACTTCTATTATCAGATTCTTGTGCTTCGTCCAACCTCTTAATTTCAAGCATTCAGTTATCATTTTTGTAGACATTTATTATCATTCTTGTGCTTAGTCCAACCCTAATTTCATTATTGTTCTTAGTCCAACCTCTTAATTGACTTAATATCAAGCATTCTGATATTTGTTCTGTTTTCATCATTTTGCCTACGTTCTTGACCCGTTCAAGTACAAAAAAGGTTGCCATCCAAGTTTTGTTCATGTATATGTGTTCTTGTTTGAAGCTTCTTGAATATTTAACCCCGTGAATGTATCGTTACGATGCATTGGTAACGTTAAACGGCCGACTATAATGTATTGGACAGGAAAAAAAATTGACAAATATATCACACGTGTCCCTTAGTTATGCCCAATTCTATCTAGTTCCAAATATCTAGTTGATAAGTTTAAACGTGATAAATCATTGCTGATTAATTGGATTGCTATATAATCTAGTGTAATTTTATTAATTGCAGGTAAAACTCGGATTTGGATGCAATTGGCATGAAAAGGGTTATCTTGAGCTAACTTGAAGGAGTTGAGATTTGTTGTCCAATGTTACTATTCATACAATTAATTCTTGATATGTCATCAATAATTAATATGTTGTCTTAAATTTACGTTCATTTACTTCACCACTAACTCACTAAATTGATGATGTGTCAAAAATTAATTGGATGAATAGCAAAATGAAGATTAAAATTGGACAGCAGATCTCAACTCAACTTAGAGTTAGTTCAGAGCAATTTAAGATTAATTGAATTGCATGGGAGTGAAAAAAAAAAATTATTATTAAGAGAGCAATCAAAAGAAAATTGCAAGTTTTGGGAAGAAATTTAGCTTTTGGAGAGTTTGATGACTAAATTACACTTTTTAAGAACATGAGATGGACCAATTTCAAGTTATTATGATGTTTGGGGGACCAATTTAGAACATTTTGGAAGTTCGGCATCAAAATTTTAAGTTTACAAAAAAAAAAAAGGGACCAAAATTGGACAAAAACTTGAAAAATAACTGAGGCCGCATGAAAAATCGAATTCGGGGACCAAATTGTCAACCACGGTTTGCAAATCGTGGTCTGGACCCCAAGTGCTGTTTGCCGTCTAACCCAATCTAACCGTTCGAATGGATTTATGCTATTTTTTCTTCTTGTACTTTCTTAATTTGACTCATCTTCGAAGCACAACCCCCGAAATTCTTCCATCTCTATTTATAGACCTTGTTTAGGACACAAAAATGGGGTTACGCCATAAAAAACAAAAAAACAGAGAGAGAGAGAGAGAGAGAGAGAGAGAGAGAGAGAAATCAAGAAATTATGGTTTCAAGTTCTTGGCTTGGTGAAATGATTATTGGTACAATATTATTCAGCCTCTGTTTGGTAGTCATTTTTGAGGAGAAAATATATTTTTGAATAGTTGATTGATGGAGAATGTGTGGTTAAAAATTAAGGAAAATTTTTAGATTTGCGTATAATATTATTTTATTGAAGAATGTGTGGTTGAAAATAAGAGAAAAATATATATATTTTAAAAAAAAATGACTATCAAACAGGGGCTCACTTTTCTTGTATGTTTCTCTTTAAATCATTTGTAACTAATTCGATTGTTAAGACGAACGTTGTAAAACAGTTGTGAATCTTTAATTTCAATTATGAATATTCCCGACTTTAATTTTTCATAGATTCAGACCATGTAATAAAATTTGACAATTGAATAAAAGGAAGAGATAATATCCACATATTATTCTTGCGGTCATGAATTGAATTCCTAGGTGATTTGATATATTTAGTTGAGGCTTGTTTTGATTCATATAAAAATATAAAGAATTGACTCCGTCAGATAGAATTGATTTGAACTTGAAACAAATAAATTGATTAAACGAGTGAATTCGACTAAATACAATTTTGAGAACGAATTTGGTAGGTGAATTAAAGGGGATAGTTATGGTGAAATTCTGAATCCCAACACTTCTAACGTATACGTGATAATCCTTGATTTTTAATTGCGGATTTTTAAATTATTTTTAAAAATTTATAATTTGAGATTATAAATATAATTTAATATACATGTGTGTGTGTGTGTGTTAATTATTTTACATGAAATTGAAGTAGGAAATTATTAAATTTAATTAGATAAATAGTCATTGTGAAAACGATAATTCGAACTCTATATCCACTTTATTACTTGATAATCGATATTATACAAGTGCAATAGAAATCACACAACAGTAGTAAATGTCATAAAGGCTGGATATGGATAAGGATGTTAATCGTCGACTTGGACGGCCCGTGGCTTGGCCCGTAAAAAGTCCGAACAATCTCACCTCGCGACTCAATAGAATCGAGCCAAGGCTTGAGCCAAGCCTCATTTTTCTATGTCAACCTGAGCATGAGCGGGCCCGCGTAGCAAGCTAAAATGGCCCTTGTCACAGGCCCGTAGCTGCCTGCTTGAGCTCTCAAGCTACATACCTTGAAGAAAAAAATAGAATAGGTTCGTCTCGATTTTTCGTCAAAGCTTTGGCTCGGCTCGGTTCGACTCGACTTGGCCCAAAAAAATCTGAACAATTTTTGCTCAGGCCGCTCCTGAGCCGCAAACTTCGGCTCAAGAGCCTACTCAGCCAGACTCATTTAGATCCCTAGATATCGATCATTTCACAAGCTTAATATGAATCATGAATTAGGTTGACTCTATCTAGGTCAACAAACATCCCATGATGTTATAAATATTGAACCTGGTCTTTATTGTGTGTATGGTTAAGAGTGGAGAATAATTCTCCGTAGCATGTGCCCATATATTCTTCGGTATAATTCATTTCTGAATCTCTGAAATTTTTTCGTCTTTTTCCCTCTTTTCGAAGGATAAAATGCTGTTTCACTAATGTGAATTTGTGCAAGTTATGTTGATTAATAGACAAACTCATAAATATATGTAAGTAAAACGGAAAGGATTACTAGGTTGAACATCATTATTAAATCGACTATGCTGTGTGTACATAATAATGTACACACTGTCTTACACCCCCTTCCACGGAGGGGCGCCCACACGTAATAAAATATTTGTGGGCCATTCTCTATGTGAGAGGGGTGTAATCTATTTGGTACACCATAAGGTGTACAAATAGATTAATCCTTATTAAATAGTCTTTTTTGTTGATATACTGTCATTGGATGCCATTCATTATTACCAGAACTTACTACATTACCGGAATAGAATCTAGTTATCTAGAAGGCAAGGAAACAAAGAAAAACTGACTGTTCATCAATATTCTCGAACTTGAACATAACCTACATATGTATCCAGGTACAATGCTCAAGGGTTTTCCTTATCAGGTTCATTGTCTTCCTGCACTGCAAAGAAGACTGCATTGAATAATATAAATAGCTGTGCCAAAAGAATTAGGTTACCACATAAATTGTTGGCTGGATAAGGAGAGCATTGACCAACATTAGGTGTTCCCTAGAGTTCCTCCAACCACTTCATGGTGGCTCTTCGTAGCTGCAATAGCAATGCAGTCATGTAGCCTCCTGAAGTGTTTGGGGGAACTCCCATGTTCACTTGATATTACATGTACAAACACGCTTGATATAGTCATATAACGTGATTCTACTATCAGTCTTAATCTCAATCACTCCTTTAAGAATAAGACACAAGAGCAGAATGAATCTGTCAGAGAATATCCCATAACGAGCTGACATAGCACTCTCAATTAATCATCAATCTCCAATCCAAAGCTAACAAGTACAATCATGTGTCACCTCCACGGACTTCATCATACTCTGCTTATTATTCTTTAATCGACCTATTTGTACCCAACTACAATCTATTTACTTGGGCCCAAAGGTCCCTTGGCTACTACATTTTTCTCTCATCTTGTCAAATCAAAAGGACTAGACCCAAAGGTCTGGAACGCAGGGGGAATGGGGGAGGGAGACACACTATTGAGTCATTTTGTTTAAAAGTTTAAGCTTTTAAAGAGGATGGCACATATATCATTTAAATTTTGTTTTCTTAACACCTCCTCAGGTGTAGGCAAGAGTTCATTTTTCTTAACAAAGCCTAATACATACACGATTTTATTGAATGGATGGCAACAAGAGCACAACTCAAAATTTTTTGTTAACGTGAGATGAGGAATAGAAATGAGAAGAAGATAACACCTAGAAGAACTTTGACTTGGTGACAGCAAACTTTTTAGCGAAGACCATCACTATTTTTTATTCTTTCAATTTTAGATTAGTTTTCATTAACATTTCCATTCCATTATCTTTTACTTTGGGAGAGTTAAAAATATGTGAAGTTTTGGCTTATATTTTTCGTGATTGTCTATGATTACTTCTATAATTATACAAGGATAAAACTATCTTAGATTCTTTCAACTTTGCTTTTCAATGTAACACGAGTTTCTGCTGCTCAAGAGTTTTTAATCAATTGATTCTTGACCTTGTTTGTTCCCATGTACAATTAGGACAACTAACTTGAAATGCAGATACCGCACAGCCAGCGAGAAAAAAGCTTTTCTTGTAGACCAGTTCCTGACCTCGTTACCAAGAATTACAAAGCTCCAACAGTTCATGAAAATTCCAGGCAGCTGCTAGCGATACTAACATTAGTATTTAAATCATTCTGTAACTATTTTGATCTCCGGTATGAATAAACAAGGATCCAGCAATGCAGCAATACATAAAATCAACAAAATTTGGAAGCCAATTTGAGATTTACATATAAAATGAGAAAAATAACATACTCTACTAGACTATACATTACTTTGTCCCTCATCCACGTTGAGATTTTTGGTAGGACGGAAATGGAGATGCCAAAGGAGTACCAACAGAATCAGTCGAGGGACGATTCTCAGCTATTGAATGTCTAGATGCAACTTTTGGAGATTGGAGTTCTTCAAGTTTGGCTAAAACCTCTGCCATTCGTGGTCTGAGCTTTGGCTCATAGCTTATGCATTGCAAAGTGATGGAAGCTGCAGTAAACACTCCTTTCTGCGGATACTAGTCTTCCAGTTTTATGTCCATAATCCGGAACAATCTTCTCTTGTCCCCTAAATATGGTTTTGCCCATTCTACAAGATTCTGCTCGATGCCTACCTTCGTTTTATCAACAGCATGGCGTCCAGATAGTAATTCTAGCAAAACAACTCCAAAGCTGTACACGTCACTTTTTGCTGTCAATCGGCCTGTTCATTATCAAGAACTTCAGTTAGTTGCACAGTCCAGCTAAAGCTTAAAAGTAACTTTTTCCATACAGTTTGACTAAGTTACTTTTTCTTACTTTTGACTTTCCATCAAATTTATAAGATTGAATGAGAGAACCCTTGAAAGGAGAACTTATTATCCAAGAAAAGGAGCTAAACACATAGATTTGAATGTTAAATGTTGTCGACCGTTAAGCTTGGATTAACCCATCTTTAATGGCAGTTCTAAGTTCTTGTTTCGATAAAATTATAAGTTGTTGACATCATGATATGATAGAAATGAGTGGTATATAAGTGGATTGTAGTTGAGGGTACTACGAAATGTGTAGTTAAAATTAATATTTGACTTTCTTTAATTATAGGCCCTAACTATTAAAGAAAGAGCAATCAAAAGTAAAGAAAAAAGTTAATTATTTCGATAGTAGAGTAGAAATTAGTAATTAGTATCAACCAACACAACTTCCTTATTTCCAACTTTGATCCATACAGTTACTTAAGAGTAGCTTATGCTTGTGAAAAATGAAAGGAGAGGTTTCAATTTGATGAACCTGTAGCAACATGCTCTGGTGCAGCATAGCCCTATGTACCCATTACTTGTGTCGATACATGAGTCCTATCACCAGTGGGCCCAGCCTTGGCCAAACCAAAGTCAGACAACTTGGCATTAAATTCCTGCATCCCAGTGCAGAATCGACCGAGAGTAACAACGTTATCTAGTATCTATGCAAACAAACTCTTTGGCAGGAAGCCAGTAAAAAAAGGGAAGTGACTATATTAATTTAACATATCCCGTCTAAAAGAATGTTAGAAGCCTTGAAATCTCGATATATCACTTGTTCTTCAGCGTCATGAAGGAAAGAAAGGCCTCTGGCTGCCCCTATAGCCACCTTCAATCTTGTAGGCCAGGAAAGGGGTTGAGGTCCTTCTGCCAGAGGAAATTACAAAGGTCACCACGTGCTTATTTATCCACATTTAAAAAAGGTGTCAAAATTTTTTAGCAAAGTTGAACATGATCTAATTAATCACATATAGGCACATAAATTTAATTTGAATATACTACTTTAATTATGTGGTGTCAATGACATAAAGGTAATTTACACATGGACCAAAAATTAAAGCCATAACCCACTTGGGTACCCCAAAGAGTTGCCAAGATACAAGAAGATCTATTTTTTTCTACCAAATTTCTCATCCTTCTACATCAAATGTGTTCAGTGAAAGAGAAAGGACACTGACATATGCTCAAGTTTGCTTGGAAAAAAAAAGAACAAAAAAAAGAAAAGAAAAGGAAAATAAATAAATAAAGGTTTCCACAACTAATTTAAATGGGCATTAATCAACTAAAGTAACATTAAATTAAGCAAAAAAAATAAATTCATTGTATCAACCTATTCAATTGAATAAAATTAATTGTTATTGGATTTAATCAAATGATTCAACATATTAGAATAAAGATAAACTCTATTCATAGTCAATTATATATCTTTTAGCAAATTGCCATATTATTTCTATTATCTTACCAATTTAACGAAATTATTAATTTATCCCATTGGCAAAAGTTGAGACTAGGAAATTTTATTATATAATAGAGGTTATATTGCATATGACGACACATGCAATCAAACAAGAACTAGAATTGTTGAAGAAGGGGAAAAGAAGAGAAGAAGAGAGAGAGGACGAAGAGATATGGGTGAGCGAGTGAGAAGAAATATAGTTTATTCAATTCATCTTTTTTACAATGATAGCCCACTCATCTCATACTTGTACTAAAAGTCCCTAACAAAATATAGAAAAATTACCTAATAATAGTCAAGGAAAGGAAATAAGGAAAATCACCATAAATAATAGCAAAATTTTTCTTATTCTAATATATGGCAAGTTTTCCATAAACATATATTTATTGATCTTCATCATTTCCCGCTGAAAGAACTCAACTTCAGCAAGATTAAGTCCAATATCATATAAATGCTGTGTTGCTTATAAGGGCATAACGTATACATCATCAGAAAACACAGCTGGTTTCAGAGAACTTGCATGGTGCAGAGAACATGAAGTTGCGTACGAACATACATTGGTTTAATCAAATGCATCTCATATCTGAATATGCTTTTCTACCAGTTCATTCAAGTGTTGTTTCAGCAGAAATGCACACTTATAGGATGGTGTGAAATGTCTGGGTAATTGGTTTTTTCTATAATATCCTATCAAACTCTTTGGACAATCAAACATTTTTAAGGTTTTTGGATGAAGCACCTTTTTAGAGACGTTCTATTTTTCCAGTTTGAATTGTCTAGCAATACATCTAGATAGATCTGTACATGGTCATCAAGTAATAACTCTTTTAAAGATCCAACAAGATTATATAGCACGCGAAGCCATGGAAAGATTTGCAGTCAATGAAATGCTTTTTATTGGATCTGCATACAATGTAAACACAATAATTCATGCGATGCAATTACTGAAGCCTCTGATACACGACAAACAGAATGGAAGAAGGTAAAAAGGGGCCATAGAGAGAAAAATGGCAAAATAAAGACTTGATAGGGCAATAATATCACAGTTAATCGGAATAATTAATAGGATACATAAGAAAAGCAATCCAAGTGCAGTGCATAAAGAGAGTTTAAATAGTCATACACCAAAGAGAGAAAGTTCATTTCCGTTTTTACTCCTGAATAAGTGATTTTCCAGGCTTCCTTTCGGCATGAATTCGTACACCAAAAGACGGTTGTCACCCTCAGAGCAGTATCCAATAAGTTTAACCAGGTTAGAATGATGAAGCTGTCCCAAATAATCAACTTCTGTCTGCAAATTATGTTCTGGTTATCTTTAGGTGTAGTTGGGTCGAATCTCCAGTTTTTCATTAAGAAATAGGTATGAAATTATATATATGTATGATAATTAAATATTTGATTTTGTTTGATAAAATGATCAAGCTACAGAATCCATATTTTCAATGATATGCATAATCAACGATAAAAGAACCTAACGAATAAAGATCATCACTGCAGATCACCACATGCAATCATAGCATTCTTCTGCGGAAAATGCTGAAAGTTAATCCTTAGGTTTAAAATAATAAACTAATTATTTTTATTTTTTTTTGTCAAATGATGAATTAGATCATCAAGATCCCAAATTAAATTTTAAAAGATAAAAGCCGTTTATACTATAATTCGGCATACAATATTTTCCAAATTCGTTGCCAATCTCATAATTATTAATTTCTTAAACTAGTATCACCGTTCCTTTGATCGTAGCTGTTTTCATTTTTCCCACTAATAACATCTCAAATGAATTTGCAACCTCGAGATGCACAATTGTTTATTGAGATTTGAAGAAAGTATTTGAAGAACCGAATCACAGCAAGAAAGAAGAACCGGACCAGCCGGGTCTTTTTCTTTAAGTCGTGTTTCTGGTTTTACATTTTTGTTAATACCATTTGTAATTCTGTTTTCTATTTTTTCTCTGCTATTGCATCTATATATAGATGCAGTCCTTCATTTCTGTAAGCAGACTTTTCCAGATTAAAAAGGAATAAATGATCTTCAATGTTTTAGCTTGATTTTGTACATGGTATCAGAGCCAAGACAATACTGGAACCTAACTATAAAGTAAATCATCAGTTGAAGATAATATGGCCCCACAGGATCTACTGACGTCAGAAACTCGAGATGTACAAACGGCGAAAGAGTATTCAAATAGAGATCCGCTGGATCTCCCAAATTCAGATCATCCTAGTATGATCTTAGTTACTTCGGCATTAACAGGTGGAAACTATCTTAGTTGGAGTAGATCTGTTATTATAGCCTTGGGAGCGAAGTTAAAATTGGGGTTTATTGATGGAAGTTGTGATAAACCAACTATTGAGAATCCTTCGAAATTAGAACAATGGATTAGAGTCGATTGCATGGTTAGGTCATGGTTATTGAACTCAATTGCAAAGGATATTGTTGAAGCATTTATTTACACTAAGTCAGCTAAGGATCTATGGTTGGAATTAAAGGAGAGATATGGAGAATGCAATGGACCAATGCTATATAATTTGCAGAGAGAGATAAGTAGCATTTCACAAGGTGCTTTAACGGTTGAGAAATACTATACAAAGCTGAAGAAACTTTGGGACGAACTCACTTGTTTAATGCCAATGCCTACCTGTACCTGCAATGCATCAAAAAAGGTCACAGATCTGATCACTTTTAATCAGTTGATGCAGTTTCTAATGGGATTAAATGACACATTTGACCATGTGAGAAATCAGATACTGGTTATGGATCCTCTCCCGTCTGTGAACAAAGCTTATTCTATAATATTAAGAATTGAAAAGCAAAGAGAGGTGTATACTATATTTCCAGAGACTAATGAGAATAGTGCAATGTTAGTAAATGCTGCAGATTGCAGAAGAGAAAACAGGTGGTAGAGGATTTATAAGAAATAATTTTGGAAGAGGAAGATCTGGATTTGGAAGGGGAAGCACTAGAAGATATGGTGCAGACAGGGAACTCCAACACTGTGACCATTGCAATATGAATGGTCACACAAGAGATGGATGTTTTAAACTAATAGGATACCCTGACTGGTATGAGACTCCTAAAGACCAGAGGTCCAAAGGTGCAGGAGATGGACGTTTTATGAGTAATATAGCTAGTACACCATTGGATTTTATTGATGATCAAATTATTCAAACCAGAAGGTTGGATATGACTGAATCCTCAGAAATAGCTGATATGGTGAGGCAAGAGGTGATGAAAGCTTTGAAATGAAACACAATGTTGGAAATGGAGAACAAGGTGAACTTTGCACATATCAAAGAATATGCAGGTATGAGCTCATATCATTCCATTCTTGCAGTGCTTGATCATTTGAATCCGGGAACTTGGATAATTGATACAGGTACCAGTAGTCACATTTGCACAGATCCACATTTAATGACTAAAATAAGACCTGCACCACAACCAATTCATGTATGCTTACCTGATGGAACTAGCAAAATTGTCAAACACGTAGGAAATGTTAACCTAAATTCCAAACTATACCTAATAGATTATTTATATGTCCCCAGTTTCAAGTTTAACCTATTATCGGTATCAAAACTCACACATAACTCTAACCTGAAGATGATCTTCTATCCTGATTTCTGTTTGATGCAGGACCTGCAGAATGAAAAGACATTGGCTATTGGCAAGCTTGTAGGGAAGTTATATTTGTTAGATAAGTCCAGTTTTATGTCAAAAGAGAGTGAGGCTAGAAATAAGTTGAATATCCAGTCACAGTATTCTGGTGTTTATTCTCCTTGTAACCAGATGAATGATTTTAATAAAGTCATTGTCTCTTCTTCAATTGATGATTCGCTTTTAAATCGGCATGGTAGATTAGGCCATGCATCACATCATGCTTTGAAGTATTTGAAGTTCCTTAAATGTCCACAGAAAGAGTTAGACATCTTGAAACGGTGTGAAGTATGTCATAAGGCAAAACAACACAGAAATCCTTTCCCTACCAGTACTATTCAAACCAAAGCCATTTTTTAACTTATTCATGTTGATCTTTGGGGACCATATAAAGAATATTCACTCACGGGCACGCCATACATGCTTACTGTGGTCGATGATTTTAGTAGATCAACATGGACATTCCTACTTGTTCATAAATCACAAGTTGCAAAAACTTTGGCCAATTTTTTTAGGATGGTTCAAACACAATTTGATACAAAAGTTAAATCCATTAGAACTGATAATGGAACAGAATTCTTGAGCACTGAATGTCAAAATCTGTTTCAAGGTCTTGGGATAATCCACTATAGAACTTGTGTTTATACTCCTCAACAAAATGGAGTACTGGAACGAAAACACAAACATCTTTTTGAGATTGCTAGATCTCTGATGTTCCATTCAAACCTACCTAAAAGATTTTGGACATATTCTTTGTTGATGGCAACCTTCATAATCAACAGACTACCTACCCAGATTTTGGAATGGCTTACTCTCTTTGAGAAGCTATTTTGTCATAAACCAGATTATACACTTGTCAAAACCTTTGGGTGTTTATGTTACATTGTTAATACTAAACCACATAGATGAAAGTTTGACACAAGAGCTCATAGATGTGTATTTCTTGGTTATAATCCAGGGCAAAATGGGTATAAGGTTTTTTATATCAATTCCAAACAAATTCATGTCTTTAGGGATATAAAGTTTTTTGAGTCAGTTTTCCCATTTAGAGAGGAAGAACGAGTAGATTCATATCCTTCACTCCCTTTAATTCAAGACTTTGATGCGGACCAGTTTGTTCCAAATAAATCAGGTTCTAACACTGAATTCTTTATAGATCCATTTCCTGTACTACCACAGAATGATATGCAAGAAAATGATTCATCATCTCCTGATACTTTATCTGATTCAATTCCTCTTGTTCAAGTACCTTTCTCAGATACTTCTTCCTCCCCAGAAAATAACCATACTTCTGCCCCTCATCCAAATCCATCAATTCTTCCTACAAGACAGAGTACTAGAGCTAGATCACAACCTCTTTGGCTGCAGGACTTTGTTACCAATTTAACTTCCATACAGGGCTTGCCCACAGCTGAGGTCAATTCATCTTGCAAAAAGGTCAGTACCACACTCACAAAATACACACCTCCCACCTTTCCTTATGTTAAATCTCCACATATTAACCCTACATATAGTACCTTCCTGGCAAATGTATCGAATATTCAGGAACCTGGTTCCTATAAATAAACCAGTAAGAATGAGGAGTGGATTAAAGCAATGCAACAGGAGCTTGATGCACTGGAAGCTAATGAAACTTGGGAGTTATCAGATTTACCTCCTAACAAACGCGCCTTAGGTTCAAAATGGATATATAAAGTAAAATTACATCCTGATGGTACATTAAACAAGTTCAAGGCTAGACTTGTTCCAAAGGGATACCATCAACAGCTGGGTGTGGATTATTTTGATAGCTTCTCACCTGTGGCAAAACTTGTTACTGTCAGATTATTTTTGGCCATTGTGTTAGGGAAAGGATGGGCCATGCACCAATTAGACATTAACAATGCTTTTCTTCACAGTTACTTGGATGAGGAGATATATATGGTGCCTCCAGAGGGTTATAAAAAGGGATTACTTGGACAGGTCTGTAAGTTGAAATGAAGCTTATATGGCCTGAAGCAGGCTTCACGTCAATGGAATGCAGAGATGTGTTTTAAGCTTCACGATTTCATTTTTCATCAATCTGAAAATGACTATTGCCTATTCACTAAACACTCTGGTGATACATTTCTTTTCCTTTTAGTATACATTGATGATGTGCTTATTACTGGTTCAAATGAGCAGGATATTTTTGCAACGAAGAAGTTTTTACATAAGGCTTTCACTATAAAGGACCTAGGATATGCAAAGTATTTTTTGGGTTTAGAAATTGCTCGAAATCAGAGTGGGATGTATGTTAACCAGAGGAAGTATGTTCTTGATCTCATTGAGGATGCAGGCATTATTGGAGCAAAATCTGTTCATGTGCCTATACCAAAAGGTACTAAACTTGTGGAGAAGGCTGGACCACTACTTACAGATCCAGAGAGATACAGGAGACTTGTGGGACGTCTTCTTTATTTGAATCTCACTGGACCTGATATAACATATGGAGTGCAACAATTAAGTCAATTTGCTCATGCTCCTTGTCAGTCACATTGGGAAATGGTCATACACTTACATAAGTATCTTAAGGGTTGTCCTTCAAGGGGATTATTTTTCCCAGCACAGAATTCTTTTCACTTGGAAGCCTATTCAGATGCAGACTAGGGCTCATGCCTTGACACCAGAAAATCACTTACGGGGTACTGCATTTTCCTTGGCCCAGCATTGATCTCCTGGAAGACAAAGAAGCAAATCACTGTGTCACGTTCTTCAGCTGAGGCAGAGTATAGAAGTTTGGGAAGCACAGTCTGTGAATTACAGTGGGTTACATACATTTTGAAGGATCTTTCTATACCATTACTCACACCTATTCCCTTATGGTGTGATAATATGGCGGCCTTACATATCACTGCCAACCCAGTATTCCACGAACGAACGAAGCACTTAGATATTGATTGTCATGTTGTTCGGAATCAATATAAATCTGGACTCATCCTGCCTAGATTCGTTCCTTCACATCTTCAATTTGCAGATTTATTTACAAAAGCTCTTGCTGCTCCTCAGTTCGTTACTCTTCTTTCCAAGTTGGGATTGAGTGATCTTTACCAATTCCAACTTGAGGGGGGGATGAAGAAAACATTTGAAGAGCCGAATCATAGCAAGAAAGAAAAACCGGACCAGCCGGGTCTTTTTCCTTAAGTCGTGTTTCTGGTTTTACGTTTTTGTTAATACCATTTGTAATTCTGTTTTCTATTTTTTCTCTGCTATTGCATCTATATATAGATGCAGTCCTTCATTTCTGTAAGTAGACTTTTCCAGATTAAAAAGGAATAAATGATCTTCAATGTTTTAGCTTGATTTTGCACAAGATTTAGCTAGAAAATCAATAATTACACGTACTTAAAAATGTTAAAATAGGAAAACGACATAATTGATCACAAAGTTAGATCAATCATTCATTAACAATTTCTTAATGTCCCAAACAAAAAAATTTAAAAGTTCAATTAAATAAACACAAAATGTACCACGTATACTTCATACTTTAACTGACAATTTCAAACAACAAAAATCGGTCAAAATACAGAAGAGAAATTAAGATTAGATTTTCACTTAATTAATATATATTTTGTAGTTCTCACCACAAGCTATTTTCTGGGAAATAGCTATTTCTCACTTAATTAATTCATTTCAAACTCAAACAAGACAATTTACCTAATTTAAAACCAAGGACAGCTAACACATTGGTAGCACAAAGTCATGATTTCCATGTATAATGTCAAGAAAATTGCCCAAAATATATTATATAATAGATCATTCAAACCTTTGAAAAAAAAAATTTATTTTATCTTTTCAATTTAATCTACTCATTAAAAACAAATCATAGCCAAATAAATAAATAAATAAATAAATAAAATCTCCATGTCAACTAGAAGTACACGTAACTGAATTGGAAGATTCTTAAATCAATATTAACTTAATTAATCACAAGTTAAAATAATATATTTCGACCTCAATAACATGGGCTTATTCGAAATAATTACTTCTTGAGTCCAATGTGCATTATTTAAGACGAGCTACATAGTGTACCCAAAATTTGTATACTAATTCTAGCTCTAACAAAATTTAATTATTTGACCCGAAAAATAAGAATTTAAAACTTATTTCTCTAGTCCGTTAACTTTCACACACACACATATTTATTTATTTACATGGAATGCCAGGGAAGGGGGAAGGGAACACATTTTTGAGCCATTGAATCTAAAAGTTTAAGTCTTAGAGAGGATCACATATATATCATTCAAATTTTAGTTGTTAAACATCCCTTCATGTATAGGCAATAGCTCTATCTTAACAAACAAAGCATGATACATACACGATTTTATTAAATGGGCGGCAGCAAGGGTGTAACTTAGAAACTTTGCCTTCTTTAATAACATAAGATGGAGGATTGGAGATGAGAAAAGGAAGAAGGTGAATGTAATTTAGAAATATAACAAATTTGACTTGGTATCAGGAGCAATCTTCTTAGCGAAGACCATTACTGTTCTATCTTCAATTTTACCCAAGTTTTCGAAACATTTCCAAGCTATTATTTTTTTGTTTGAGAGAGCTAAAAATACATAAAGTTTTGGGTTATATTCCTCGTGATTGTCTTTGATTACTTCTATAAATGCATGAAGATAAAATTATTTTAGATTCTTTCGACTTTGCTTTTCATTGATGCATGAGTTTCTGCCTCATAGGGTAAATTTCTGTCATGGTATTTTTCATTCAGTTCAGGTGTAGCCCTCTATAGCACTTCCATCAATAAGCTCTATACCTCGTTCGACTAATGCTCGAGATTTTTTTTTATTCAATCGATTCTTGCCCTTGTTTGTTTTCCCAAATACAATTAGGAAAATGATAGAACCCTACACCTTTAGAACACTTTAATATGACAAAAGAATCGGATTCAAGTGAATTGATAGGATTCTATTGATGAAACTGTGATTACAAGATGATTAATCTGCTATAAGAAGAGTAGATTGGAATTTAAAGATGACAAACAAGAATAAAAGATATTTGGGTATTCGAGAGACCCAATTCTCTCCCAAGTAACAACCAATTTCTGCCTGCTTCCATTGCTACTGACTTTCTCTATTTATAGGTTGTTTTCTGCTTCTCGATTATTCCCTAACAGATTTGTAACCGTGCACATTACCTGCTTCTCTTTCTGTAATTCCTGTTTTGCCCTTACGCCTTTGGTATGTGATTTGGATTGTGGGTCTATCATTACTCCCCCCCCCCCAACGAGACTCACCTTGTCCTCAAGGTGAAAGGAGGGAAATTGTTGCTTCTGTAGTTCAAAAGACTCCCAAGTCGCTTCCAGTGGCGGCAGTCTCTTCCATTGAATTAAGACATCAATGCCTCTGATGTTACGGCCTAAACCCGAGCACACCCCAAGTACTGCTTCTGATTATGCCAATAGTTCTAGCTCCTCATTTAGTTGTTGAGGAACTTCGTCCACAGCGTGTACAGCTCCTTTTGCCTTACGTAGCTGAGAAACATGAAAAACTGGATAGATGTTGCACGTGCGAGGCAGATTTAATTTGTATGCTACCTGTCCAACCCTCTTCTCTACTGCAAATGGACCATAAAATCTGGGAGCTAGCTTTTCATTATAACGTGCAGCCAATATCTTCCGGTGATAGGGTCTAATTTTCAAATAGACCAAACCACCAACCTGGAACTGGACATCTCTATGCTTAGAATCTGCTATACTTTTCATTTTTGCCTAAGCCCTTAGCAACTGTGTCTTCAGCTCATCCAGAATTCGGTCTCATTCACGTAACTGCTGTTCCACTGCTGAGACTGGGGTGGAACCATTCTCGAACCTAAGTAAGAGTGGAGGATCTCGGCCGTATAAAATCTGAAATGGAGTAGTCTTGGTGGCGGTGTGATAAGAGGTGTTATACCATAATTCTGCCCATGGCAGCCAACTGAACCAAGATTTAGGTCGGGATGATGCAAAACAACAAAGATAGGTTTCCAAAGTACGATTCAATACCTCAGATTGGCCGTCGGATTGGGGTGGTAGGCTGTACTCTAGTTGAGTTTAATACCTTGCAAACAAAATAATTCTTCCCAGAACAGGCTCATAAAGATCTTGTCTCGATCTGAGACTATTGCCTGGGGTATCCAATGAAGTCGCACCACTTCCTTAACAAAAATTCCAGTTATACTTGCCGCTGTAAACGGATGTTTGAGCCCAATAAAATGTCCATGCTTACTCAAACGGTCTACCACCACCAAAATTGTATCCATGGTTCCTGATTTCGGCATACCTTCAATAAAATCCATAGCAATCTCCTCCCAAACTCTACTCGGAACAGGAAGTGGTTGTAAAAGGCCCCTAGGTGATAGGGCGATGTATTTGCTTTACTGGCAGATGGCTCACTGATGAACATATCTGTGTATATCCTTCCTCATACCATCTAGAAGACATTTGCAGCAATATGCTTGTACATCTTTAAAAAGCCAGAATGTCCCCCCCACACTACTATCGTGCCCTTCTTGCAAAAGCAATGTAATTAACTCTGATCTTTTTGGTCGTATTAGGCTACCTTCGTACAACAACTGACCATTCACCAATGATAATCTGGCCTGCTAGAAGGATCTTGAGTGATGTCTTGAATGATATTTTGAAGGTGCAGGTCCGCTCTGACCTCTCTTGCTAAGGTACCGAGTTGCAACACTGTGGGAGCTGTCAGTGCCATCAATTTAGCTGAAGAATTGACTCATGAAAGTGCATCGGCGGCTTTATTTTTGGCTCCCGGTCGATATTGGATTCAAATTGGTATCCCATCAATTTACTTAACCATTTCTAATATTCTGGATTCACTTCTCGTTGCTCCCATAAAAATTTTAAGCTTTTCTGATCCGTATGAATATAGGAATTTTGGCCCAGCAGGTAGCGTCTCCATTTTCGAACAGCGAAAACCATAGCCATCAATTCCCTCTCTTATGCTAATTTAGCCTTCCCATTTGGGTTAAAAGCATGACTGTAAAATGCGATGGGATGCTGTGCTTGCATCAGCACCGCCCCCAACCCAAAATCGGAGGCATCTGTTTCAATTGTAAACGGGTTACTAAAGTCGGGAAGGTCTTAAAGGTGATCCTATATGCCTCTACGGAACTATTTTTCCGGAGAGCTAGGAACCTTTCTTCCACGGTACCCTCTAAGGACAGTCGAAACCGAGCTCGCAACAGTAATTTGAGCTCCTCCCAGCTTCGCAACCCCGTTCTCCTCTGCTCCCACTGATACCATGTGAGAGCCTCTTCTTCGAAGCACAGCGCCGCCGTTTCTAATTTCTCAGCCTCAGTTAACTGATTCACTGTGAAATGACATTCTGCCCTGAAGACCCACTCATCTGGACTTCTTCCTGTGAACAACTAAGTATCTCCCATTTACTTACCAATCCTCTCCACGTCCAGTGTTATCTTAGAGTTCATAGTGTACTCTAATTCTTTTGTTCCTTCTGCCCCTTTGCCTTTTCTTTCTATTTCGGACTCCTCCCACTTGGCCCTCATGAACGTAAGCTGTTTTGAAATAATAGCCATATTCTTCTCCATGTTTTGTACTCTTTTCATCTCAATCTACATTTTGTCGATTCTGTGTTGCATTTCGTCCATTGGTTCCTGCAACCTCTGATGAGTTCCTTCCAAATTTTCCACTCATCTGCTACGATCACCATCAGGACGGTATGGCTCCAATACCAATGATAGAACCCTACACCTTTAGAACACTTTAATATGACTAAAGAACAGGATTCAAGTGAATTGATAGGATTCTATTGATGAAACTGTGATTACAAGATGATAAATCTACTATAAGAAGAGCATAATGGAATTTAAAGATGACAAACAAGAATAAAAGATATTTGGGTATTCCAGAGACCCAATTCTCTCCCAAGTAACAACCAATTTCTGCCTACTTCCATTGCTACTGACTTTCTCTATTTATAGGTTGTTTTCTGCTTCTCACCTATTCCCTAACAGATTTGTAAACGTGCACATGACCTGCTTCTCTTTTTGTAATTCCTTTTTTGCCCTTATGCCTTTGGTATGTGATTTGGACTGTGGGTCTATCAGAAAACGAACTTGAAATGCAGACCAGCACAGCCAATGAGGAAAAAACTTTCTTTTAGACCGGTTCGTGACCTTGTTTGTTTTCATAAACTGTTGTCAATGCTTTGTAATTCTCGGTAACGAGGTCACTAACTTGAGGTTAAAAGATATTACCTTAACTTGTAATTGATTAATTTAATATTGATTTAAAAATCTTTCCAATTCAGCCACACGTACTTCTAGTTGACGTGGACAAATATTGTTTTGGTTAGCTATGATTTGTTTTTAATGTGTAGATTGCATTGAAAAGAAAAAATAATTAATTTAATTTTACTTCAAAGGTTTGAAGGATCTATTATATATTTTGGGCAATTTTCTTGGCATTATACATGGAAATCATGACTGTGTGCTACCAATGTGTCATTGGTTTGAATTTAGGTAAATTGCCTTGTTTGAGATTGAAATGAATTGCAGACGTGTATAATTAAAATACAAACCAGTAAATTGAGTTAATTACATGGAAAAATGCAAGGCTTTATGATGTAGTACAAATATTATGGGTGGTATACACGTAATTTTTTTTTTGTCTGCCTTAAATAAATATTTCAAGCTAGGAATAAAAGATTGTGATATGTTTACTTGAGCCAAAAAGATATACACGCACTACATTAGAGAAAAAGTCTTGGGGACGTAAAATTACTGCCTTTCTTTCCAAAAAAAAAAACGCATTTTATCAATAAAGGTAGGATTTGGAGGTGCAAGTGGTTTGCGCCGTTTGATTTTATTACTTCCTGATAATAGATATTAAAACTGATGAATTTATACGATATGATATAATTTATGACAATGGTCATCCAGTATAAATGATATGATATGATAGGAGCTCTTATTGGATTTTTAAAAATATGATACGATGATATGATTATTTTGATGCAAGAATTGATATTTTTATTTGGGACTGCGTAATACTCGTGTCGTACTAAGTATTCTCATATACTCACTCATTTTCCCTATCTCTTACAGGTTAGAACGAGTCTTTGGTTGGTGAGTGATTAAGTGTTGCTATTGTGCCTGGATTCAATAAAGATAATAAATCAAATTCGGTGTAACATGTCTAAAATTTTATTTTCTTATGTTATGAATCCCTACGCTTGTAGAATTTGAAATATATTCTATTTGGTTATTTTTATTTGTCAAATCAATTTCATGTTTGTTGGCTAGCTATAATGTAAAATAAAATGACAATTTGTGCGATTTCATCACATGAACTACGATTTGTAGAAGTTATGAAATAAACATATGTAAAACTCTCGTCGAAACTCAAATTTTGAGACACTAGCAACAAGTAATATTTTTGGACGTCTCCTTATCATTTTTTGTTTCCTTGCAATTCTAGGAAATATCTTTTGGTTGGATTTACATAATATACAATCCCAGGAAAATAGCTTGTGGTGAGAACTCCTTATCATTTTTTGTTTCTCTTCTGTATTTTGACCGGCGCTTTTGTTTGAAATTTTAAATTTTTTCTTGTTTGGGACTTTAAGGAATTGTTAATGAATGATTGATTTGACTTTGTGATCATGTCTTTTTCCTATTTTAGCATTTTTAAGTACATGTAAGTATTGATTTTCTAGCTAAATCTCAATAAACAATTGCTTACCTTGAGGTTGAAAATTCATCAGTTGACAAAATTTAATTTGGGATCTTGATGATCTGATTCATCAGTTGACAAAATAAAAAAAGGCCCCGTGTAGGGATTTTGGCCACAAAACAATTGCTTTTAGTACCGTTACAAAAGAAAATGGATTCTCTGCTGCCTTCTTTTGTTGACTACCTCATTTCCCTCAAATTTAAATGAGGAAATTGCATTGGATGACTATTTTTCATTTGCATTAACAAAAATATCACTTTTTTGTAGTATTTACAAGAATGACATTTTGATATATTTTTGTACATATTTGTTCATGTTTATAAATTTAAATATCTTACATGTCCTTCATTAAATGTGATTTGACTAGATGAAATAAATTTAAATACCTTACATGTCCTTCATTAAATGTGATTTTGACTAGATAAAAAATTATACAAAAATTGTGAAATGCCATGGTACCCATCTTATTAACTTCAAATTCAAATCCTAAAATTTTCATTTTCACTCCATATTCTTTCATCTCTCTCTCAACACCTCCATATTCTTTCCTCTCTCTCTCAACGCCTTCGGCCGCTGCCCATCGCCGGAAACCACCACGAACTCACAATGACGATAATTAATGATGCAGGTGATTATTTCCCCAATCCCGTCTCACTCTTCTCTCTCTCTCTCTCTCTCTCTCTCTCTTTTCCTCCAATCCCGTTTATTTTGGGCTATGGTTTTGGGGTGGTCTTCAACCATGAATTTGATTTTGTGGTGGTTGTAGAGTAATTTTGGGGTGTGTTTTGTTATTAGTAATGGTACTATTGTGGAGGTAAGGTTGTAATGGTGATCATGGTGCCGATTTTGGGCGGTGTGAGCGCCGGTGCTGTAGTGGTGGTGGTGTTTTTGGTAGAATTGCAGTTGTGGTGTGGTTGATGGAAGGCTGTTGTGTCACCCGGACCAACTATCGAGAATAACAAAAACTATATGTCGGGAACGACAGATGAACTATCGGGATGTTATGCAATATTTTGTCTATCGATCTGTATTTTACTTGTGAACTTAAACACGTTTTCTTCTATCTGAAAATTATAATGGAATGATAACGATATTTTATGCCTGGAAATAATAATGTATCTTATTTTTGGAGAAGTAAAATTTTTTACTTTGCAACCATCTATCGAGAAGGACACAAACCATCTCTCAAAATTCATAGTTGAACTGTCAGAATGTTATGCAATACTTGGACATAAAGATTTGTACTTTGCTTGTGAACGCCAGAAGCACTAATGTCTGAAAATGATAATGAAAACAAAAGTATAAGGATCTCAAATGAGTGTTCATACTTGAAATGTTGAGATTTCAACGATAAGAATTCTACACAATCAATATGTCGATATGTAATAGCATAGAATTAGCACTTTCGAATATTTAAATTCATACAATAGAAAAAGGTGAAATTAAGGGTGTCAACAGTTAAATTATCTATCCCGACAGTTTTAAAATGTCGAGTTCGACAGTTCAGATGTCTAACCCGATAGCTTTGAAATGTCGAGTTCGACAGTTGAACAGTTGGAACTGTCGAATATTTTGAAAACATGTATTTGGTACCTTGGAAGAAATTTTTGGAAATATTAATAATCATAATTAATTCTCAATTACAACATCACAACATCTTCCCAAAAATAAATAACTTAATACTTAATTAAATATGAAAATTTTCACAACATTCGTATCTTTTCTCTTCAAAAAGTATTTCAAAAATCAAACACATCATCATTAGTAGTTTAAAAAATTTCAAATAAATATGATCATGTTGTATTTAACATTTAAAAAATAGTAAGTTATTAGATAAAAATATAAACAATTTATAATAACTAATCTCTCAATATTTTGTGCAATTTTTTATCTAGTCAAATCACATTTATTGAAGGACATGTAGGGTTATTTAAGTTTATCAAATTTTGTGCAATTTTTTATCTAGTCAAATCACATTTAATTAATGACATATAAAGTATTTAAAAATTAAATTATCACATCATAGCATTAATGAGCATTAAATGCTCCTATACATGTGAGTCTAAGGGTAATTTAACTATTTAACACCAAAAAAGTGACATTTTTGAACAAATCTAGTATCAATGAATTTTTTTTTATGTATTTTCAAAACAGATTGTTATAGACGTTGTAAAACTATTGTTATAAACTTATAATGCGTGTTAGCGTCACAGCGTGAGCTTTCTCTTAGCTTGATGTGAGGTCAATTTTATTCACGCAATTTGTGGTTCAGGTTCATTGACTTTGAGCTTTTTTAGAGGCATACTTCAACAAATCACCGTCATACATTGACATTTTGTCATTCATGTGAAGTTTATATGTCGACATATGTCGCCTGTAATGCATTATTTTAAGTGAAGTCAAAACTTTGACATTTTCCATTTACTTTTTAAAATTTATTTAAGATTGATATCCTATTGCTCCTTTTTAACATAAAACTATATAAAACTATAAATAAAATAGTCAAACCCGTGCATAAGCATTTATTGAATAAGTTCACATTGATAGTAAATTTACACTCATCAACTAAAAAGAAATCAAATGTAATCATAAAAACCATATTTGTAACAAAACAAATTATCATATGAGCAAGAACTCCATAGTCACATCTTTAGTCTTTTATAATTTATGATATTAATTGAAGGACGAATAATGAATTATAAATACTAGTAATGGTAATATCGTCTAGAAATATTCTTCAATCTCTGTACAGTTAATTTGGATCATCCTAGATTAAAGTGTGACCTGTAACGATCTTACACAATCGATGAACACCCTTAGGCCGGATACAACAAGCTTTCAACTTCTGAAGATCAAGAGATTGCCATTTTATTTTCCCGATAGACAAAAATATTTTTACCTTTTTTTGGCTTCCTTAGCACCTTTTGTGCTACTCATCACAGAGCCTTGCTCAATAGGACAATTCAAAGTCACAATAGCTGACTATAGTTAGAACATCAATCTAGAAATTGCCATTTTTTCTTTCTGATGGAAAAAGATAAGCATTGTAAGTATGTATTACAACCACATCTTATTTCTTTGATAATTAAGGACGTTGAAAATAAGATGTGCAATTCCAAATTGAACTTTTAGATTGAATTCTTGAAGTGTCCTTCCTACTTTTTTCAAACCAAATGTTGTATCAAATGTGGACTTTGTGCTAAGCTTGATTGTCCATATTAAGACTTGATTTTGATAATTAAGTGTTAATATTATTAGGATATCGAGTAATTCAAACTCTTATATAGTAATTATTATTTAAATATTTAGTCTAACGGTGAGGGGGCGAATCTGTTTTAAGGAAACTGTGTGCAACACAGGCCTCGGGTTAAAAGTTTTCGATTCTATTACTCGTTCTGCGATTTCTCTTTGTTCATGTTTACATTCTGTACGTGTATAGTATTAAGCATGATATATGTATGTTGAATTTGCGTTCATCGTAGTTATTATATTGCTAAACTGCATACCTAATTTCGCGTATACCGGATTTCTGTGCAATTTACCGGATTTCTAGAGTACCAACAGCATATACGGTATTTAATCTATTAATACCGGATTTAAGCCTATTCCGGTCGACCAGAACTCTAGTTCGGTTGATCGAACCATAATTTTCGGACGATCAGCGCTCAGTCGGAACTTGCCTAAATTTTACTTAATTATATAACAAGCTTAAAACATATTTGATTTTTTAAAGACAAGTTGAGATTTAGTTTATTGAAAACTAATTTTTGTGTGTTTTATTTCAGAAATGACAGCCGAACCAACCAACATGGATGTGTCCCAAGTTTCTCAAACTGTGGGTATGGGTGCAGCTATGGGTGCAGGGCCTAGCTCTGTTGTAGCTCAGGTGTCAAGTCGTGTTGTGAGCCAACATGTGGCTAATGTTCCGATTAACCATGGGAAAAAATCGGAAAAATTCAATGGCTTGAATTTCAAGAGGTGGCAGCAGAAAATGTTATTTTACCTGACCACCTTGAATCTTGCGAGATTCTTGACTGAAACTGCTCCAATACTCAATGATGGTGAATGAGATATTCAAGTGATCAGTGCGGTTGATGCTTGGAAACATTCAGACTTTCTGTGCCGAAACTATATATTGAACAGCTTAGCAGACTCGCTATACATCGTGTATAGTAGTATGAAAACTGCTAAGGAGTTGTGGGAGTCGTTAGACCGAAAATATAAGACTGAAGATGCCGGGGCAAAAAAGTTTATTGTCGGCAGATTCTTGGATTATAAGATGGTGGATTCCAAACCAGTAATCAGTCAAGTGCAAGAACTCCAAGTGATTCTTCACGAAATTCATGCCGAAGGGATGGTTGTGAGTGAAACTTTCCAAGTGGCAGCAATTATTGAGAAATTGCCCCCTGCGTGGAAAGACTTCAAGAACTATCTGAAGCACAAACGAAAGGAAATGAACGTCGGAGAACTGATTGTTAGACTTCGAATTGAAGAAGACAACAAGGGTTCGAAGAAGAAGTGGTTCAGTCCTGATGTTGCTAAAGTCAATGTGGTAGAGCATGGTCAAAGCAGTAAGGCCTACAAAAGTAAGGTTGGGCCATCCGGTGGCAAATGGACCAAGTAAGGACTAAAAGGTGAAATTTCTAAAAAGAAATTTCAAGGAAAATGCTTCAACTGTGACAAAGTAGGTCACAAGTCTTCGGAATGCAGAATGCCAAAGAAGAAGAAGGAAGCAAATGTGGTTGATTACATGGCAAATGACGTGTCGGAGATGAATCTCGCAGCCGTCATTTCTGAAGTAAACATGGTGGGTTCTAACCCGAAAGAGTGGTGGATTGACACTGGTGCTACAAGGCATGTGTGCTCTAATAAAGAGATGTTTAATGCTTTCGAAACAATTGACAATGGAGAGAAGTTGTTCATGGGAAATTCAGCAACTTCTGAAATCAAAGGACAAGGAAAGGTGGTTCTGAAGATGACTTCAGGGAAAGAGTTGATTCTTAACAACGTGCTATATGTGCCGGAAATCCGCAAGAACCTAGTGTCCGGGTCGCTTTTGAATAAGCATGGGTTTCGTATTGTATTTGAGTCAGACAAAGTTATTTTGTCCAAAAGTGGAATGTTTGTCGGAAAATGGTATGTTTCCGATGGCATATTCAAACTAAATGTAATGGTTGTTAAGCCAAAAATGAATAAAGTGAACTCTTCTGCTTATTTGCTTGAGTCTTCCAATGTGTGGCATGGCAGACTAGGACATGTTAACTATGATTCTTTACGTAGACTAGTTAACTTGAATTGCACACCCGCGTTCCATGTTGATTCGAAACATAAGTGTGAAACTTGTGTTGAAGCAAAATTGACAAGGTCGTCATTCAAATCAATTGAACGGAATACTGAACCACTTGATTTGATTCACAGTGACTTATGTGATTTAAAATTTGTACAAACGAGAGGTGGCAACAAGTATTTCATTACTTTTATCGACGATAGCACAAAATACTGCTATGTGTACTTGCTAAAAAGTAAGGATGAAGCGATAGAGAAATTCATTCTCTATAAGACGGAAGTTGAAAATCAACTTAGCAAGAAAATTAAGGTGTTTAGAAGCGATCGAGGTGGTGAGTATGAAGCACCGTTTGCTGAATTCTGTGCACAACACGGCATCATAAATGAAACCACCACACCTTATTCACTGCAACAAAATGGCATTGTTGAAAGGAAAAATCGCACCTTAAAAGAAATGATGAATGCAATGCTAGTAAGTTCTGGGTTACCTCAGAACATGTGGGGGGAGGCTGTGTTGTCAGCAAATTACCTTTTAAATAAGGTGGCCCGAAAGAAAATGGAAAAGACCCCGTATGAGTTATGGAAAGGAAGAAAGTCTTCCTATAAATACTTACGAGTGTGGGGGTGTCTCGCTAAAGTGGCTATCCCAACACCAAAGAAGGTGAAGATAGGCTCGAAAACTGTAGATTGCATCTTCATTGGATATGTTCATAACAGTAGTGCTTATCGGTTTCATGTGTATGAATCGAAAATCTCAGATATACACAAAAACACGATAATGGAATCGAGAAATGCTTCGTTCTTTGAACATGTATTTTCGTATAAGTCCAAAGAAGAGGCAAGCTCTTCTAAACGGACGTATGAGACTATGATTGAAGATAGTCAGGACCAAGAACTAGAAGAGGGGGTTAAGGTTGAACCAAAACGTAGCAAAAGAGAAAGAACAGAAAAATCTTATGGTCCAGATTTTCTGACCTATATGCTAGAAAGTGAACCTCAAAGCTATCAAAAAGCTGTAAACTCCTCAGAAGGACCTCAATGGAAAGAGGCCATTAAAAGTGAAATAGATTCCATCTTGCAAAATCATACATGGGAGCTAGTGGATCTTCTCCAGGAAGTAAACCACTAGGCTACAAATGGATTTTCAAACGAAAAATGAAAACAGATGGAACTATTGAAAAGTACAAGGCCAGGTTAGTAATAAAAGGTTACCGACAACGAGAAGGCTTTGATTACTTTGATACATATTCTCCAGTAACAAGAATAACATCTATTAGGATGATACTTGCGATTGTTGCTTTGCGGAATCTTGAAGTACATCAAATGGATGTTAAGACTGTCTTCTTGAATGGAGATTTAGATGAAGAAATCTATATGGAACAACCCGAGGGGTTTTCATCTCCAGGGCAGGAAAAGAAAGTCTGCAAATTGGTGAAGTCATTATATGGCTTAAAACAAGCACCAAAACAATGGCATGAGAAATTCGATAGTGTCATTATGGAGTGTGGATTTAAAATCAATGAGTGTGATAAATGTGTTTACGTCAAAGACACGAAAAATGGCTATGTCATTTTATGTCTTTGCGTTGACGATATGCTTATTGTTGGTAGCAACGATAAGATGATCAAATCCACCAAGAATATGTTAAATTCAAAATTTGACATGAAAGATATGAGCTTGGCTGATGTTATACTTGGAATCAAAATTTCAAGAACATCAGATGGACTCGTTCTAAGCCAGTTACATTATGTGGCCAAAATTCTGGAAAAGTTCAGTAATGATAATACTGGCATGACTAGAACACCGATAGATACGAGTCAACACCTATCCAAGAATAAAAGTGAAAGTATTTCTCAAGTAGAATACTCGAGAATCATTGGAAGTCTGATGTACTTAATGAGCTGTACAAGACCAGACATAGCCTATACAGTTAGTAAACTAAGTAGGTATACGAGTAATCCAGGAGCTGATCATTGGAAAGGAATAGTAAGAGTACTAAGGTACTTAAGATTGACTCGTAATTATAGGTTGCATTATGCCAAATATCCAGCGGTCATTGAAGGATATAGTGATGCTAATTGGATATTTGATATGAAAGACTCAAAATCCACGAGTGGATTTGTGTTCACATTGGCAGGTGCAGCTGTTTCTTGGAAATCCTCTAAACAAACAGTAATAGCTCGATCCACTATGGAATCTAAGTTTATAGCTCTAGATGAAAGTGGTGAAGAGGCTGAATGGTTACGCAACTTTTTAGAGGATATTCCAAGATGGTCAAAACCTGTGCCAGCAATTTGCATACACTGTGATAGTCAATCAGCAATTGGAAGGGCACAGAGTAACATGTATAATGGTAAGTCTAGACATAGACGTTGTAGACACAATACCATAAGGCAATTACTCTCAACTGGAGTTATCACTATTGACTATGTAAAGTCAAAGGATAACATTGCGGATCCGCTAACTAAAGGGTTAAATCGAGAGTTAGTTGAGAAATTATCGAGAGGAATGAGACTTAAGCCCTTGAATGGATAAGTCAATACAAAGGAAAATCCAACCTAGTTGACTGGAGATCCCAAGATCTAGGTTCAAAGGGACAACCTAATTGTAAAGACTTGATGTAATCACTGTGGGGGATATTACCTCATGTCCATTCCTATGATGCAACAGTGATGCTCGTGAAGTTGGAGGATAAGCAATTGGCTTTTAATGATTCTTATGCGTCGAAAATCGAGCCAAGTAATGCGGGTTACTTGTAATAAGAAATCACCTATGTGAGAGAGAAGTGGGGCCGCTTCTAAGGAAATTGTGTGGGGCGCAATTCTAGTGATCTCTCACAGAACCAGGCGTATGTTCATGGCCAAAACGAACATAATAATGAGAACTGAAATGTGTTAGGAAGAATCCTGTGTGAAGTGTATTATCGTTTACATAAACAGCAGAACAGTTCAAGGACATCGCGTCTACTGATCAGCCAGTAAAGTAAATATGCTTTCGCAAGGGAAGGTTCAAAGGGTAACACCTACCTATCCTATGCAGGTTTCAACTGTTGAACTATATCACCAAGTCGTCATGTGTCACATTCATAAGTCGTCATGTGTCACATGCATGAGTCGCTCCCAATTTTCATTCATGTGGGGGATTGTTGGAAAAACTGAGTTTATGGGCTAACTTTAGCACGAGTTTTGAGTGGGACCCGGTTGTTCAATTTGGAAGATGAAAGTTGATTTGTGTTCTCCTCCGTGAGTACATCGAAATCATATACTTACTTGCCAAAGTTGATGCTCGGGTAAATGAGAAATTGATGCTCAAAGTGTACCACTCAAAAGGGAGTTTATGTGGGAAAAATGCATTTGTCCCACATAGGAAAAAGATGAAGAAATCCCAAAAGTCATTGCCATTAATGGTAGCCTAGCCTATAAATAGTGGCTCTTTTTTCTCATTCCAACACACAAAAATAAAAAGCAAAGGCTTTCAAGTTTAGAATACATAAGAAATTCATTTGCATAGAGTTCGTTTTTTTCTGCATTTCGGTCTTGGTGGTGGTGTAGTTCAGGCACTAGTTCAGTTCGCCGGAGTGGTTCCCGTGGTGCTCGGAAGCTACTGGTTCTACCGTTGTATCCTGAGAAACGGACGCTCGTTGTAAACCTCAAGCACGAACGGTGAGGGGGCGAATCTGTTTTAAGGAAACTGTGTGCAACACAGGCCTCGGGTTAAAAGTTTTCGATTCTATTACTCGTTCTGCGATTTCTCTTTGTTCATGTTTACATTCTGTACGTGTATAGTATTAAGCATGATATATGTATGTTGAATTTGTGTTCATCGTAGTTATTATATTGCTAAACTGCATACATAATTTCGCGTATACCGGATTTCTGTGCAATTTACAGGATTTCTGGAGTACCAACAGCATATATGATATTTAATCTATTAATACCGGATTTAAGCCTATTCCGGTCGACCGGAACTCTAGTTCGGTTGAACGAATCATAATTTTCGATCGATCACCACTCAGTCGGAACTTGCCTAAATTTTGCCTAATTATATAACAAAATGCAACAGGTCATATTTGGCAGCTTGACGAGCCGCACTTTCCAAAGATCACGACATGACCCTTATGGTTAATTTTCAAGATTCAATATTTTATGGCATTCGGGAGAAGAAAAAACACAGTATAAATAGGCGAACACAAGAAGATTAACTTACAGGTTTCCTCTGCTTGAGAAATCAGAAAAGAAAATGAGTTCCTTTTCAAGTTTCGTAGTTCCTCTTGTTTCCTTAAGTTTGTTCACATTTTTCCTTTTCAAATGGTTCTTTAATCTGGCTTCAACAGTGGGGAAAAGGTTGCCGCCATCTCCACCAAAGCTTCCCATGATTGGTAATCTCCACCAACTTGGCTTACACCCTCATGTCGCGCTGCAAGCGCTATCCAAACGCTATGGTCCCCTCATGATGCTTCATCTGGGACGAGTGCCAGCAGTCGTTGTCTCATCTGCTGATGCAGCTTGTGAGATCATGAAAACTCAGGACCTCATTTTCTCGAACAGGCCGAAAGTGAGCATTCCTGATAAAATTGTTTATGGGTCTAAGGACGTAGCTTTTGCGCCTTATGGTGAGCACTGGAGACAGGTGAGAAGTATTTGTGTGCTACATCTTTTGAGTTACAAGAGGGTTCAGTCTTTTCGTTATATAAGAGAAGAAGAAACGGATCTTTTGATCGATAAAATAAGACAGTCATCTTCTTCCTCCATCTCCGCGACAAACATGAGCGATTTATTGGTGTCAGTTACTAATGATACGATTTGTAGAGTGGCCCTTGGGAGGAAATATAGTGATGGTGAAACAGAAGGAAGTACCAAATTTGAGTTAATGTTGAAGGAAGTTACGGAGCTAGCAGGAAGTTTTAATGCAGGCGATTTCATTCCATGGCTCAAGTGGATGAATAAAGTTAATGGTTTGGATGCCAGAGTCGATAAAGTGGTTAAAGCGGCTGATGAATTTTTGTCGGGTGTAGTTGAAGATCACAGAAACAAAGAGCAAGGAGAGACAGATCGTGAGGACAGCAGCAATGCAGCAGATATTGTGGACTTATTGCTCGAATTTCAAAGGGAAAACAAGTCTAGTTTCGATCTTGATGATGAGTCCATCAAGGCTGTCATTTTTGTAAGAATATCTCAGTTTCTTTCCTCTTTATATTTCTGTGTGTATGAGTGATTAGAGGTCGTATCAAATTTAAATAAAAAGGAGTTATCTATCTAACAATTTAAGGAGTATATTCAATTGAAACTTTTGAAAACTATGATAAAAAAAATTTAAGTGATGACTTCTGTGAATTCTGTGGATTTTTCATGCAAAGAATTAGTGGAAGTCTTTTATAGACTTTTATTTTAAAATTTTTATGAGCTTTTGTAGAATTCAAAAGATTTTTTAAAAAATTTTATTTGAAGTAGAATTCACGTGAATCCAGTACAATAATATGAAATTCTCACATACGAGATTGTAGTTCCCATATTTTTCCTTCTACTTCCCCTCATATAATTAAAAATTATTTTAAAAAATTTTTAAGACCTTATTTAATTAAATAATAATCAAAATTACACATATATATATGATAAAAATAAATTTAATATTCAATATTTTTAATATAAATATACTTTAAAAAAATATAAATCAATATATTTAAATTTAATTATAAATTTGTCATATAAAATTTAATAAAAAAAAGAAGATATTTTTCACAAAAAAAATGAATGAAAAAAAATTACAATAATCCAATTTAATTTTTTTCATAGAAAATAGAGATAAATGATAATAGAGAATGAGAGAGAGAGAGGGAGAATCAATAGAAAAAAAATAAATTTTAGTCACACATCTAATGTTCGTAGAAGGAAAAATAAAAGAAATATTGAAAAAAAAAAAAATATATATATATATATATATAAATATATATATATATATATATTTTTTTTTTTTTTTTTTTTAAATCTCCCAAAATCTCGTGATTAATGAAAGACAATTTTTGAAATTCTATATGAGTACTTTCTGCTTAAAAGTTAGTACTTCAGAGACTTTTATAAAAGTTTCCAGAAGTCATTAAAATTTGAATACCCTAAAACTTATAGACTTCTAAAAAGTTTTAATTGAATACACCGTGACTTTTAGAAATTTTTTAAAATTTTATAAAAGTCTCAATTGAATATACCATACTTTTTAAAAGTTTATAAAAGTCTCAATTGAATACACTAATACTTTTAAAGAGTCTCAAAAAGTCTACATTAAATACTCCTAAACTTTTTAAATCCCAAAAAATCATTAAAAGTCTCAATTAAATACACCCCCTAAGGTTATATATGGTTCAACCAAGGGAAACCAATTCATTTAGTTGAACATATTTTATAACATTATCGGTTTAACTTCATTCAATGAACTAACCCTTCCTTGTTTATGACAGGATATGTTTGGTGCAGGGACTGATACAACATATACTGCTTTGGAGTGGACATTGGCCGAGGTTTTTAAGCACCCAGAAATAATGAAGAAACTGCAGAATGAGGTGACACAAGTAGTCGGAAGCAAATTAAAGGTGACAGAAGATGATGTAGAGAAAATGCCTTACTTAAAGGCAGTGATGAAAGAGAGCCTTAGACTACACCCTCCAATTCCATTGCTGATTCCACGAGAATCGACCCAAGACAGTAAAGTAATGGGGTACCACATTGCAGCCAGAACACAAGTGATCATCAATGCGTGGGCAATCGCAAGAGATCCCACGCATTGGGAAAATCCTGAAGAATTTAATCCAGAAAGATTCTTTGTGAACACGGAGGTGGACTTTCGAGGGTTTAATTTTGAGTTCATTCCATTTGGTGCTGGTCGAAGAGGCTGCCCTGGTATTACATTTGCCATTGCTGTTAATGAGTTGGCATTAGCAAAATTGATGCTTAACTTTGATTTTGCATTGCCAATTGGAGCAAAAGATTGGGACATGATTGAAGCTGTTGGAAGCACTGTCCACAAAAAGAATCCTCTACTTGCCGTCGCCACTCCTCGTTCTTTCTAGTTCGAGTTGAAAGTATCGTCGTTCATGTTTCTCTCTAAATTCTCTGTCATAATCTTTGCGATGAAAAAGTTTTATTAAGCCACAACAATTAACTACCCTACGGAATTGTGATGACATCAGATGGTTCACAGATCCCAGCTGCAATAAAGTTTCTGAATTCAGTATAGCTTCAAGTTCTTGTAGTTTAATCTTCTCTTTAAATGTATTATTTGCTTTATATACAAATAAACATCGGCAAAGGTAAATGATATACAGAAATTATCTTCATTTTATTCTCTCTACATGGTATCAAGGCAGTTCGACACTCCCACGAGTTTATCCTAACTAAATTTCATCTTCATCATTATCTTCAATCTTTACAGTTCCTCAAATTAATATGCCGCTCGAGCGCTTAGTTGAGCGCCAGGCGAGCGATCCCTGAATAGCAATTATTATTTTCATAATAGCTTTTTCTCTCGATGTCCGATTAAGGTGATTAAAGTATGTTGAAAAGCTAATTCAAAGGGTTACAATTCGTCAATAAATAGCATTTCAAATTAGAATGTTTTCCATGTGAAAAACGCATTGCAACTTGTAGTTGAGAATTTGGAACAAAACTTGTGCAATACTTTGACAATTTACCTATCAAATAAGGTCCCGTGTTTAATTCTTTATGGATGTCATGCAAATAATGCTTTGAGCTCCCTTTTTCGTAGACACAATTGCTCGTTCCATGAATTTTGAAGTGAGGTTTGGAGAAGGAAAAAAAAAAAATTGGTTTAAAAAAAGCGTTCTAAGTGTGATTTGTCTGCACTTTTTGAAACATTTGGGACTCTTACTTTGATTATTCCTTTTATTTATTTCTTTTCTTTTCATTCATTTAGGCTCCGTTTGATAACACATTATTTTTTCTCGAAATTGGAATTCGAATTCCAACTTCCACTTTTGGTTTGTTTGATTAACCAAATTTTTCGTGAAAAACGTTTTCTAACTTTTGAAATTTTCTTTGATTTCAAGGAATTCATTTTCCCACCAATTTGGTGGGAATTGAAATTCCACTTTATTTTTATTTTTGTTTATTTTTTAAAGCAATAGAAACAATGCTAATTGGCACAAAACGTCCCTACCTTTAGAGGTTATTGTGGCTACCGTCCCTACCTTTCATTTCTTGGCATTTATGTCCATACCTTCAACATTTCGTGCGATGAAAGTCATTTTTACCTCTTTTTGACGATTTTACCCCTCATTCAAATAAAACAAAAAGAAAAACTAAAAAATAAATTACAATTATAGGTCCAAACTTTTAAAAGGTTGCAAATCAGTCACAAACAAAAATAATAGAAATGAAAAACTAATTCATTTTCAATTCAGGTTAATTTTAGCCCCTGAATTTTAGAAATCAAATCAAATTCCTCCCACCTATACCATTTTCGGCACCAAAAATTGTCAAATTCGACCACCATACCGCCGTCAAAATCACCGAATTTTTAGACCACCAACACCTCATCAGCCTCCTCCACGATTCTATACCAACAAGCAACCAAAACACCTAAAAAATCGACCGAAATTCATGTTCAAAAAACCATCCCCACACACGATTTTACCTCCAAACCAACTGTCGCCGCCGTTGCCTCCACCATAGCACCACCACCACCACCACCAAACACCATCCAAACTCACTGCCGCCGCCATCTTCACCGCACAAAAAACTAACCAAAACCTACCCATGCCGCCACCTCCACCTCTACCTCCACCTCCACCGTACCAAACACCATCACCTCCATCGCACAAACCCACCTCAACACTGTGATCTGTTTCACCTCTTCTACTCTTTATTGCCATGATCTGCAGCAACTATTTGTTCAGACAATGGCAAACTTACCTCTCCAAACCCACCGCCCCACCACCTTCATCGCACAGAAAATCAACCAAAACACACTGCCGCCGCCACTTCCACCACACCATCATTATCACCACATAAACACCATCACCACTACCACGCAAAAAACCATCCAAACCCACCCCAAACGAATCAAAAAATCGAAAGATGCAGAACTTTTCCTCCACAGCGTAGTCGACCCCTTCCACCACGAATTCTGGCTCCGACGATGCAAATCACGATCGCGGACCACCACGCCTAGCGCCACCCCACCATGACGTATTTACCGAACATATAGGTCTTGACCAATTGCGAATAAACAAGGACGAATTTCACATGACAGATCGCGACCACACTTAGTACATCGATCCCCTTTCAACTGAAGGTTCCACTATGCTTCAATCCGTCAATTTGAGGGTTTCTCTTTAGTAGGAGAAGAAAGTGGTGGAGACTTCGACTTTGCACATTTTGGGGACTAGGTCCGGCGTGAGACATTTTGTCTGATTGCATATAACTTTAGGAGATGGTGGAGATGTGTTGGGAGTGGGGTGGAAGTGGATGGGTGGTGATGTTTGTGACTGATTTACAACTTTTTAAAAGTTTGGACCCATAATTGTAATTTATTCTTTAGTTTTTATTTTCTTTTTGTTTTATTTGAATGAGGGTAAAATCGTCAAAAAGAGGTGAAAATGACCTTCAGCGCACGAAATGTTGAAGGTACGGGCATAAATGTCAAGAAATGAAAGGTATGGACGGTAGCCACAATAACTTTCAAAGGTAGGGACGTTTTGTGCCAGTTAGCCTAGAAACAAATTCTAAGATGAAGTGTAAAAAAATTTATTCCTTTAATTGACAAATTTCATGTAAAACAAAGTCAAACGAACACCAAAAACTTTCCAATTTTTTTATTTTTTGGGCAATCTAAACAAATTTTTTCCCCAATGGTAAGAAAATTTATTCATTTAATTGACAATTTTCATAAAAACAAAGCCAAACGGATACCGAAAATATTATATTTTCTAGGTAGAAAATTATATCAATTAAACACATTTAATTACAATTTTCAATAAAACAAATTTTAGACAATTTAATTCCCTGTAATTCATTTTCTTTCTACCCAAATTCCATTTTTCTATCAAACGGATCCTTAAAGAGAAAAATAAGTTCATTATTTTACAAGGTTTTAATGGAGAAATGGACGATGAGAATGTTTTGAACAATAAAAGGTTAATTTGAGTGTCTAAATGTTAAAATTGAAATAATATAGAAAATTTGCTCAATAAAGACACGATAGAAATGTTATGTGCCAAGTACTAGTTACAAGCTTTAGTGTCTCTTCAATTGATAAGACTCATCTGATCAACAATTCCACCATTGCATAGCTGATCTTGAAAACCATGTTATATTAGATAGCCATCGGAGTTCCCCCAAACACTTCAGTGAGTTGATACTGATGATTACTCAATGAAGTGGTCGAGGGAACTCTAGTGTAAACCTGATCTGCCTCTTAATTCGACTCCTTTCATCTATTCTTGTTTGGTAAGCCGATACTTGTATATGTACAGGTATATATAATATGTATCCAATAGAGTTTATTGATTTGTATCAAGGCACTATTGGCCAAGATTTTTGGGGTATGTTTGATAGGCAACACTTTTTTATGGAAAATGAAAATAAAAATTCATTTTCCACATTTTTAGCTGTTTGATAAGCAAAATTTTCCAAGACGTGACCCATTTTTTTTTTTTTTTTTTAAAGAATTCACTTTTCCAGGGGTTTGGTGGTTTTTGATTTTCTAGGCAATTAATTATTTTTTTGGGCAATTGAAACAAATTATATTCCTAATTGTAATAAATTTTATCCCTTTAATTGACAATTTTCATAAAAAATAAAGTCAAACGAACAACAAAAGATAGAAAATTTCAACATTTTTCAGGTGAAAAATTGTATCCATCAAATATAATTAATTGACAGCTTCCAGCAAAACAAGTTCTAGGCAATTCAATTTTATGAAATTCATTTTCTTTCCACTCAAATTTCATTCTTGAAATCAAACGGACCCTTAGGCCCTATTTGATTGGGCTGATTTTCCATAGGAAATGGAAATTTTCCATGTTTAGGTTGTTTGATTGCCATCTATTTCCATGGAATTGGTTTTCCCCAACGGCTCCACACGTGCACATTTTCTTTAGTTTTGTTGAATTGGTTTTCCCACCTTTTTGGTCGGGATTGGTTTTCCAACTTTTCCTTTTTTTTTTTTTTTGTTGTAATAGAAATAAATTCTATTGAAAAGTATGTTGAAAAACTAATTCAAAGGGCTACAATTCGTCAATAAATAGCATTTCAAATTAGAATGTTTTCTATGTGAAAAACGCAACGCAAAAGATAAAATCAAACGAACAACAAAAAATACTTTGCAATAGAAATAAATTCTATCTCCAATCGTTAAAAAAAAAAAAAATCCATTTGATTGACAATTTTCATGCAAAACAAAGTCAAACGAACACAAATAATATTCTTTTTTTTTTTGGCAATCCAAACAAATGTTATCCCCGAAGTTCGACAATTTTCATGAAAAATAAAGTCAAACGAACTTTAAAAGAGAAAATTTCAACATTCTACATGTGAAATATTATATCAATTAAACACAATTAATTGACAATTTCTAGGAAAAGAAATTCTAGACAATTCAATTTTTCGCTATTTATTTTCTTTCCATCCAAATTTCATATTTGAATCAGACGAACCCAATTCTCTACAGAATGAAAAGTGCGAATTATAGGACTAGCCCTTTAACCTAGCCTCAACCGTGGACCAAATGCAAGATAGAGAATCAGAATGCCACGGCTTTAGGCCAGAAAAAGGTTTTGTAGACTTCTATTATCATTAATGGGCTTAGTCCAACCTCTTAATTGACTTAATATCAAGAGTATTGCTACAGTGTTCGCATGATTGATACTCCAATTGACATCATAAACACACATGGGAGAAAATATTATTTTATTCACGCGGGACCTACGCATTCCACGTGAGGACGGTGTCATCCGTGCGGTCATCCATGGTGGTCATTTAGCATTTTTCTAATATCAAGCATTCTGATATCATTTTTGTAGACTTCTATTGTCATATTCTTGTGCTTAGTCCAACCTCTTAATTTCAAGCATTCAGTTATCATTTTTGTAGACATTTATTATTATTCTGGTGCTTAGTCCATCCCTAATTTCATTATTGTTCTTAGTCGAACCTCTTAATTGACTTAATATCAAGCATTCTGATATTTGTTCTGTTTTCATCATTTTGCCTACGTTCTTGACCCGTTCAAGTACAAAAAATGTTGCCATCCAAGTTTTGTTCATGTATATGTGTTCTTGTTTGAAGCTTCTTGAATATTTAACCCCATGAATGTATCTTTACGATGCATTGGTAACGTTAAACGGCCGACTATAATGTATTGGACAGGAAAAAAATTGACAAATATATCACACGTGTCCCTTAGTTATGCCCAATTCTATCTAGTTCCAAATATCTAGTTGATAAGTTTAAACGTGATAAATCATTGCTAATTAATTGGATTGCTATATAATCTAGTGTAATTTTATTAATTGCGGGTAAAACTCGGATTTGGATGCAATTGGCATGAAAAGGGTTATCTTGAGCTAACTTGAAGGAGTTGAGATATGTTGTCCAATGTTACTATTCATACAATTAATTTTTGATATGTCATCAATAATTAATATGTTGTCTTAAATTTACGTTCATTTACTTCACCACTAACTCACTAAATTGATGATGTGTCAAGAATTAATTGGATGAACAGCAAAATGGACATTAAAATTGGACAGTAGATCTCAACTCAACTTAGAGTTAGTTTAGAGCAATTTAAGATTAATTGAATTGCATGGGAGTGAAAAAAAAATTATTAAGAGAGCAATCAAAAGAAAATTGCAAGTTTTGGGAAGAAATTTAGCTTTTGGAGAGTTTGATGACTAAATTACACTTTTTAAGAACATGAGATGGACCAATTTCAAGTTATTATGATGTTTGGGGGACCAATTTAGAACATTTTGGAAGTTCAACATCAAAATTTCCAAAAAAAAAAAAAAAAAAAAAAAAGGACCAAAATTGGACAAAAACTTGAAAAAATAACTGAGGCCGCATGAAAAATCGAATTCGGGGACCAAATTGTCAACCACGGTTTGCAAATCGTGGTCTGGACCCCAAGTGCTGTTTGCCATCTAACCCAATCTAACCGTTCTAATGGATTTATGCTATTTTTTCTTCTTGTACTTTCTTAATTTGTCTCATTTTCGAAGCACAACCCCCGAAATTCTTCCATCTCTATTTATAGACCTTGTTTAGGACACAAAAATGGGGTTACGCCATAAAAAACAAAAAAAACAAAAAACAAAGAGAGAGAGAGAGAGAGAGAAATTATGGTTTCAAGTTCTTGGCTTGGTGAAATGATTATTGGTACAATATTATTGAGCCCCTATTTTGGTAGTCATTTTTGGGGAGAAAATACATTTTTGAATAGTTGATTGATGGAGAATGTGTGGTTAAAAATTAAGAAAAAGTTTTAGATTTGCATGTAATATTATTTTATTGAAGAATGTGTGGTTGAAAATAAGAGAAAAATATATACATATTTTAAAAAAAAATGACTATCAAACAAGGGCTCACTTTTGTTTGTTATTCCTTGAAAACCACGTGACGTGCTCAATTTCTTTCTTGTATGTTTCTCTTTAAATCATTTGTAACTAATTCGATTGTTAAAGACGAACGTTGTAAAATAGTTGTGAATCTTTAATTTCAATTATGAATATTCTTGACTTTAATTTTTCTTAGATTCAGACCATGTAATAAAATTTGACAATTGAATAAAAGGAAGAGATATCCACATATTATTCTTGAGGTCATGAATTGAATTCCTGGGTGATTTGATATATTTAGTTGAGGCTTATTTTGATTCATATAAAAATATAAAGAATTGACTCCGTCAGATAAAATTGATTTGAACTTGAAACAAATAAATTGATTAAACGAGTGAATTCGACTAAATACAATTTTGAGAACGAATTTGGTACGTGAATTAAAGGGGATAGTTATGGTGAAATTCTGAATCCCAACACTTCTAACGTATACGTGATAATCCTTGATTTTTAATTGCGGATTTTTAAATTATTTTTAAAAATTTATAATTTGAGATTATAAATATAATTTAATATACATGTGTGTGTGTGTGTGTGTTAATTATTTTACATGAAATTGAAGTTAGAAATTATTAAATTTAATTAGATAAATAGTTATTGTGAAAACGATAATTCGAATTCTATATCCACTTTATTACTTGATAATCGATATTATACAAGTACAATAGAAATCACGGAACAGTAGTAAATGTCATAAAGACTGGATATGGATAGGGATGTCAATCGAGCTCGTCGACTTGGACGGCCCATGGCTTGGCCCGTAAAAAAGTCCGAACAATCTCAGCTCGCAACTCAATAGAATCAAGCCAATGCTTGAGCCAAGCCTCATTTTTCTATGTCAAACAGAGCATGAGCGGGCCCGCGTAGCAAGCTAAAATGGCCATTGTCACAGGCCCGTAGCTGCCTGCTTGAGCTTTCAAGCTGCATACCTTGAAGAAAAAAATGGAATAGGTTCGGCTCGATTTTTCGTCCAAGCTTTGGCTCGGCTCGGCTCGACTCGACTTGGCCCAAAAAAATCAGAACAATTTTTGCTCACGCCGCTCTTGAGCCACAAAACTTCGGCTCACGAGCCTACTCAGCCGGACTCGTTTAGATCCCTAGATATGGATCATTTCACAAGCTTAATATGAATCATGAATTAGGTCGACTCTATCTAGGTCAACAAACATCCCATGATGTTATAAATATTGAACCTGGTCTTTATTGTGTGTATGGTTAAGAGTGGAGAATAATTCTCCGTAGCATGTGCCCATATATTCTTTGGTATAATTCATTTCTGAATCTCTGAAATTTTTCTGTCTTTTTCCCTCTTTTCGACGGATAAAATGTTGTTTCACTAATGTGAATCTGTGCAAGTTATGTTAATTAATAGACAAACTCATAAATATATGTAAGTAAAACAGAAAGGATTACTAGGTTGAACATCATTATTAAATAGTCTTTTTTGTTGATATACTGTCATTGGATGCCATTCATTATTACCAGAACTTACTACATTACCGGAATAGAATCGAGTTATCTAGAAGACAAGGAAACAAAGGAGAACTGACTGTTCATCAATATTCTCGAACTTGAACATAACCCACATATGTATCCAGGTACAATGCTCAAGGGTTTTCCTTATCAGGTTCATTGTCTTCCTGCACTGCAAAGAAGGCTGCATTGAATAATATAAATAGCTGTGCCAAAAGAATTAGGTTACCACATAAATTGTTGGCTGGATAAGGAGAGTATTGACCAACATTAGGTGTTCCCTAGAGTTCCTCCGACCACTTCATGGTGGCTCTTCGTAGCTGCAATAGTAATGCAATCATGTAGCCTCCTGAAGTGTTTGGGGGAACTCCCGTGTTCGATATTACATGTACAAACACGCTTGATATAGTCATATAACGTGATTCTACTTTCAGTCTTAATCTCAATCACTCCTTTAAAAATAAGACACAAGAGTAGAGTGAATCTGTCACAGAATATCCCATAACGAGCTGATATAGCACTCTCAATCAATCATCAATCTCCAATCCAAAGCTAACAAGTACAATCATGTGTCACCTCCACGGACTTCATCATATTCTGCTTATTATTCTTTAATCGGCCTATTTGTACCCAACTACGATCTATTTACTTGGGCCCAAAAGCCCCTTGGCTATTACATTTTTCTCTCATCTTGTCAAATCAAAAGGACAAGACCCAAAGGTCTGGAACGCAGGGGGAAGGGGGGAGGGGGACACACTATTGAGTCATTTGGTTTAAAAGTTTAAGCTTTTAAAGAGGATGGCACATATATCATTTAAATTTTGTTTTCCTAACACCTCCTCAGGTGTAGACAAGAGTTCATTTTTCTTAACAAAGTCTAATACATACACGATTTTATTAAATGGATGGCAACAAGAGCACAACTCAGAATTTTTTGTGAACGTGAGATGGGGAATAGAAATGAGAAGAAGATAACACATAGAAGAACTTTGACTTAGTGACACAGCAAACTTTTTAGCGAAGACCATCACTATTTTTTATTCTTTCAATTTTAGATTAGTTTTCATTAACATTTCCATTCCATTATCTTTTACTTTGGGAGAGTTAAAAATATGTGAAGTTTTGGCTTATATTTTTCGTGATTGTCTATGATTACTTCTATAATTATACGAAGATAAAACTATCTTAGATCTTTCAACTTTGCTTTTTAATGTTGCACGAGTTTCTGCTGCTCAAGAGTTTTTAATCAATTGATTCTTGACCTTGTTTTTTCCCATGTACAATTAGCACAACTAAATTGAAATGCAGACACCGCACAACCAACGAGAAAAAAGCTTTTCTTGTAGACCAATTCCTGACCTCGTTACCAAGAATTACAAAGCTCCAACAGTTCATGAAAATTTCAAGCAGCTGCTAGCGATACTAACATTAGTATTTAAATCATTCTGTAACTATTTTGATCTCCGGTATGAATAAACAAGGATCCAGCAATGCAGCAATACATAAAATCAACAAAATTTGGAAGCCAATTCGAGATTTACATATAAAATGAGAAAATGACATACTCTACTGGACTATACATTACTTTGTCTCTCTTCCATGTTGAGATTTTTGGTAGGACGGAAATGGAGATGCCAAAGGAGTACCAACAGAATCAGTCGAGGGACGATTCTCAGCTATTGAATGTCTAGATGCAACTTTTGGAGATTGGAGTTCTTCAAGTTTGGCTAAAACCTCTGCCATTCGTGGTCTGAGCTTTGGCTCATAGCTTATGCATTGCAAAGCGATGGAAGCTGCAGTAAACGCTCCTTTCTGCGGATACTGGCCTTCCAGTTTTATGTCCATAAGCCGGAACAATCTTCTCTTGTCTCCTAAATATGGTTTTGCCCATTCTACAAGATTCTGCTCAATGCCTACCTTCGTTTTATCAACAGCACGGCGTCCAGATAGTAATTCGAGCAAAACAACTCCAAAGCTGTACACGTCACTTTTTGCTGTCAATCGGCCTGTTCATTATCAAGAACTTCAGTTAGTTGCATAATCCAGCTAAAGATTAAAAGTAACTTTTTTCCATACAGTTTGACTAAGTTACTTTTTCTTACTTTTGACTTTCCATCAAATTTATAAGGTTGAATGAGAGAACCCTTGAAATGAGAACTTATTATCCAAGAAAAGGAGCTAAACACATAGATTTGAATGTTAAATGTTGTCGACCGTTAAGCTTGGATTAACCCATCTTTAATGACAGTTCTAAGTTCTTGTTTCGATAAAATTATAAGTTGCTGACATCATGATATGATAGAAATGAGTGGTATATAAGTGGATTGTAGTTGAGGGTACTACGAAATGTGTAGTTAAAATTAATATTTGACTTTCTTTAATTATAGGCCCTAACTATTAAAGAAAGAGCAATCAAAAGTGAAGAAAAAAGTTAATTATTTAGGTAGCAGAGTAGAAATTAGTAATTACTATCAAATAACACAACTTCCTTATTTCCAACTTTGATCCATACAGTTACTTAACAGTAGCTTATGCTTGTGAAAAATGAAAGGAGAGGTTTCAATTTGATGAACCTGTAGCAACATACTCTGGTGCAGCATAGCCCTGCGTACCCATTACTTGTGTCGATACATGAGTCCTATCACCAGTGGGCCCAGCCTTGGCCAAACCAAAGTCAGACAACTTGGCATTAAATTCCTGCATCCCAGTGCAGAATCGACCGGGTGTAACAACGTTATCTAATATCTATGCAAACGAACTCTTTGGCAGGAAGCCAGTAAAAAAAGGGAAGTGACTATATTAATTTAACATACCCCGTCTAAAAGAATGTTAGAAGCCTTGAAATCTCGATATATCACTTGTTCTTCAGCGTCATGAAGGAAAGAAAGGCCTCTGGCTGCCCCTATAGCCACCTTCAATCTTGTAGGCCAGGAAAGGGGTTGAGGTCCTCCTGTAAGAGGAAATGACGAAGGTCACCACGTGCTTATCAATCCACATTTAAAAAAGGTGTCAATTTTTTTAGCAAAGTTGAACATGATCTAATTAATCACATATAAGCACATAAATTTAATTTGAATATACTACTTTAATTATGTGGTGTCAATGACATAAAGGTAATTTACACATGGACCAAAAATTAAATCCATAACCCACTTGGGTACCCCAAAGAGTTGCCAAGATACAAGAAGATCTATTTTTTTCTACCAAATTTCTCATCCTTCTACATCAAATGTGTTCAGTGAAAGAGAAAGGACACTGGCATATGCTCAAGTTTGCTTGGAAAAAAAAAAAGAACAAAAAAAAGAAAAGAAAAGGAAAATAAATAAATAAATGTTTCCACAACTAATTTAAATGGGCATTAATCAACTAAAGTAACATTAAATTAAGCAAAATAAATAAATTCATTGTATCAACCTATTCAATTGAATAAAATTCATTGTTATTGGATTTAATCAAATGATTCAACATATTAGAATAAAGATAAACTCTATTCATAGTCAATTATATATCTTTTTAGCAAATTGCCATATTATTTCTATTATCTTACCAATTTAATGAAATTATTAATTTATCCCATTGGCAAAAGTTGAGACTAGGTAATTTTATTATATAATAAAGGTTATATTGCATATGACGACACATGCAATCAAACAAGAACTAGAATTGTTCAAGAAGGGGAAAAGAAGAGAAGAAGAGACAGAGGACGGAGAGATATGGGTGAGCGAGTGAGAAGAAATACAGTTTATTCAATTCATCTTTTTTACAATGACAGCCCACTCATCTCATACTTGTACTAAAAGTCCCTAACAAAACATAGAAAAATTACCTAATAATAGTCAAGGAAAGGAAATAAGGAAAATCACCATAAATAATAGCAAAGTTTTTCTTATTCTAATATATGGCAAGTTTTCCATAAACATATATTTATTGATCTTCATCATTTCCCGCTGAAAGAACTCAACTTCAGCAAGATTAAGTCCAATATCATATAAATGTTGTGCTGCTTATAAAGGCATAACGTATACATCATCAGAAAACACAGATGGTTTCAGAGAACTTGCATGGTGCAGAGAACATGAAGTTGCGTACGAACATACAGTGGTTTAATCAAATGCATCTCATATCTGAATATGCTTTTCTACCAGTTCATTCAAGTGTTGTTTCAGCAGAAATGCACACTTATAGGATGGTGTGAAATGTCTGGGTTAATTGGTTTTTTCTATAATATCCTATCAAACTCTTTGGACAATCAAACATTTTTAAGGTTTTTGGATAAAGCACCTTTTTAGAGATGTTCTATTTTTCCAGTTTGAATTGTCTAGCAATACATCTAGATAGATCTGTACATGGTCATCAAGTAATAACTCTTTTAAAGATCCAACAAGATTATATAGCACGCGAAGCCATGGAAAGATTTGTAGTCAATTAAATGCTTTTTATTGGATCTGCATACAATATAAACACAATAATTCATGCGATGCAATTACTGAAGCCTCTGATACACGACAAACAGAATGGAAGAAGGTAAAAAGGGGCCATAGAGAGAAAAATGGCAAAATAAAGACTTGATAGGGCAATAATATCACAGTTAATCGGAATAATTAATAGGATACATAAGAAAAGCAATCCAAGTGCAGTGCATAAAGAGAGTTTAAATAGTCATACACCAAAGAGAGAAAGTTCATTTCCGTTCTTACTCCTGAATAAGTGATTTTCCAGGCTTCCTTTCGGCATGAATTCGTACACCAAAAGACGGTTGTCACCCTCAGAGCAGTATCCAATAAGTTTAACCAGGTTAGAATGATGAAGCTGTCCCAAATAATCAACTTCTGTCTGCAAATTATCTTCCGGTTATGAAAAGGCCGATAACAAAAATGAGATAAAAACTAACTTGCACAATAGAAAGAAAATGACGTACCAACCACTCCTTGTGGCCTTGGAACCCCTCGGGTTTCAACTTCTTGACAGCAACGACAATTCCGGATCCTGGCTTCGCAGCTGTAAGAGTGTTCTCATCAATCCATCCTTTGAAAACGTAGCCAAATCCTCCTTCGCCAAGAAGACTGTCAGCCCGAAAATTTCTAGTTGCATTTTTTAACTCATTGAATGAGAACGACTTAACATTAGACAGAATTTCAGCTTCAGATCTTGGAGTGGAAAGGCTGTCAATGCTACTTTTTTCCACTGTAAGAGGGAACGCTAATGCTGGAACGGTCGGATGAATTACTGGTTTTCCTGAGAACTCTTGAAGCAGCAGAAGCTTGCAGAAAAAAAAAATTAATAAATAAAGGACGTGGTGAGGATTTTTCTCTTAGGTTAATTTGATAAATAGGCAATTCTGGTATATTCTTAAAATGGTAAACACTTTGATACTTCTGCATAACTTTTAACACTAATTCCGTCATCTTTTCTTCATTTAACACTAATTCCATCATCTTTTCTTCATTTACACTAATTTCGTCATCTTTTCTTCATTTACAATACATAAATTTTACCAATTTTCTTCCTCTCTTGATCAAGTGAAATTCATTACTGAAAACGAAAAACAAACAATTCACTCAAAATTTGAACTATAAACAACAAAACTCAAGAAAATAAGCAACTCCAACCCTTACACCAAATCCCCATTTTGCACCAAATATTTGGTGTAATCTCACTCCAACCATTTTTTGCACCAAAATGGTTAATGTCATTTTTGCCCTTTTTTCCATTTTGCACCAACTTTTGTTAAGGGTATTTGTGTCACTTGTTATACAACAAATTTAATTCTTAGTTAATTATTATTTTTGATACTATGATTATTATTGTTGTTGTTATTATTATTATTTAATAATTTCTTAGTTGTGATTTTTATATTAATTGTACTAAATTTATTAATGAATTCAATATTTTCGTTAACGAAACATAATTATCTATTTAATAATTTATGAAGTATTAGATTAAATAAATAAATAATTAAGAATAAAAAAATTAAAAAAATACTGTTCATTTGGTGTAATGAGTTAGAGATGATTTTTAGTTTGGTGCAAGATTTGGTATAAAATAGTGCAAAGCTTACCTCAAATTTTTTGGTGCATGATTGGAGACGGCCTTCCACTCAAGATTCGTATTAAAGACTCGCAATTAATATTAATTGTACAAAAATAATCAAGAAAATGATCTGCTTCTATTTAATTCCACTAAAATACAGATAATAGCAACATAGATTAAGATAACTAACAAGAATTTCAAAGATGATAAATCAAATGGGACTTAAATAAACTAAAAAACACAAAAAGGTCAACAAGAATTCGAGAAATCCAAAAAATTCATTATAATCTTAATCCAAAACGTCCGAAAACAAAGAATCAAGCAGAACCCTATTCCAAATTCCTTTTGCAAAGTGAAAAGATTTTGACTTTGGCCATACGTCAAACACTTATTCAATCCAAGCCAACCAAGATTCAATTTTCAAATAAATTTTGAAAAGGGTGATAAAGAAATAAGCGAAAAAATTAATAAACATAATAATTTCTCCATTAACATACAGAGGATGAGAGAGAAAAATACCAGATGGGGTGCTGAGAGAGGCATCAACTCTAGCTGAAGAACCAAAACAGTTTCCCATAATAAGATGCTCTGAAAAGAGCACGAAAAAAATGGTTCTTTACTTCTTTAGAACCCTCTTCAATAAATATCAAAAACTAAAATTATTATTAAGAGAAAAATCAAGAAGTAGAACAGTCCTCAAATGAACTCCTTTTTCTTGAATATATTTTTGTGTAGAGGCTTTTAGGGTGGAACCAAATCATTAATGAAAAGAAAATAAATCAACAGAACAAGAAAAGAGCCTTGACACGAAGAAATGAATGGTCTAACTCCAAGGAAGAAGAATAGAAATGCCCTGAAATGCCAGGCTGCCCTCAGTACCCAAAACGGTTTTACCATTCATATGAGGTGGGGTGAGTCCCACCTCCGAAAATGACAAGAGATTTGTGTATTACGAGTTAGCGTGTTTCCACAACTCAAAATAACCTAATTTGCCCCTTAACCATGTCAACTCAACTCATTATTTTTTTATTTTTTTTTTTACACATTATTTTGGAGAATGTGGTTTATTTTTGTTAGTTTTATTTGCTAAAAAAATTATGTTTCTCTTTTTCTTGAGAATAAAAAAAATGTTTTCTACTAATTTAAAAGATCAAGGTAAGAGAAAAATGAAATGAACTAAAGCCTAGCTTGATAGAAAGAATTTTTCATGGAAGATGGAATTTTTTTTTTTTTCAATTTCTACCTTTGGGCTTGTGTGATTGCACAAATTTTCTAAGGAATTGATTTTCCACGTTTGTTTGATGTGACCATCTTTTCTTGATTTTTAAGAAAAATCAATCTCCAACATTTTGGTGGTTTTTCGTTTTTCATCTTTTTTTTGGACAATCTAAGCAAATTTTATCCTCAATTATAAAAAAAAAAATATATATATATATATATATATATATATATATATATATATATATATCTTTTTAATTGACAAATTTCATACAAAACAAAGTCAAACAAACACAAAAAAATTCTTTTTTTTTTTTTTTTTACAATCCAAACAATTTCTATCCCAAATCTTAAGAAATTATATCCCTTTAATTAACAATTTTCATAAAAAAATAAATAAATAAATAAAGTCAAACGAACATCATAAGATAAAAAATTTCAACATTTTTCAGATGAAAAATTATACCAATTAAACACAATTAATTGATAATTCCCAATAAAACAAATTCTAAGTAATTCAATTCCTTACAATTTGTTTTCTTTCCATCCAAATTTCATCTTGCAATCAAATGGACCCTAACTAATTTATCAATGATTATATAGAAAATACGTAATTAATTTTTACAAACAATAATACATGTCATTGGTAATTGTCGATGACAATATTTTTAATCATGTTGTTAGTAAAATTGTTGATGGTTATTCAGTATAAAAAAACGGAATTTTAATAATCGTTAGTACTTAACTTTTTATTTTTAACATCTTGTTTATCGACGAAATTTTAGTTGAGAAATAAAATTTTAAAATTATTATTTTGGATTAGATATTTGAATTCTTGGCATTTGTATGCATAATCATATTTGAAGAGTCGCGACAAATCCATGAGTTATTATATGCAATAAAAAGATCAATTGTCATGCTTATGATTCACATTTGACAAAGTACAGATTTTATGCAGATTTTCAAAATAAGTGTTTCCACTTTATTAATAATATTTTCCAGAAAAATACTATTCTACTCATCCGGATAATCACTTGAATGACCATCTGTGAGTGTGTGGGTCCCTCATGAATATTTTTCTACCTTTTAATCATTCCTATTGATGATACCAAAAATCGTACCTGGGAAATTCCCGAACTCGAAGAAAGATGATGGACACGAACGAGGTTTTCGGATACCTGAAACAAAGGCAATGAGGGTTTTCCTCGTTGCCCCTCCGATGCTTAAGTCAGAAAGAGAGTTTTTACGTAAGGTTATGAACTGAAAATAATATGAATAATGCCTACCTGAATTCTGAATTTGTGATTGTATTTATAGGTTGTAGGTAGTACAGTCCTTGTAGGATTAGGAAGTCTCCACCCACGAGAGTTCTATTTGAACGAAGTGTTTAGTTCGTACTACAATTCTAAAACGTTGGTAACATGTTCGCGATGGAACTTCATTAGGCAAAGGAGTCTTAATGAAGACGGAGGGTATGATCTCGAGGAGGGTATGACCTCGAGGACAACGACATTCGGAAGACGTGGACAAAGTCCTCGTTCAAATGTATGTCCTCGAGTAAGTACTTGTCCTCGAGGACTAATTCACGGTGTGGCAGGAGTGAGTCCTCGAGATGCCGGCGAAGAGAGTCCTCGAGAGAGGCGACGGGGAGAGTCCTCGAGACTGTCTGGAAGTGTCCTAGGGTCGTCGAGGTATTTTCAAATACGACATCATCACTGGCCCCCGTGCACCTATGCTTGATGCTCGAGCTCAAGGAGTAGGTGCACATTGGGTGATATATACCTATTATGAGGTCGTGGTCGAGTGCGATATGACCGTTGGTGGAGTGGGCTCGGATGATTGACACGTGTCTGATTCAACGGTGGAAGATCGTGATCTTTGGCGTTCCAAATTCACCCACTATAAATATCTCATTTTACTCCTCATTTTTCACTTTTCACTGCTGTAAAATCGCTCTGGAAGGTCGTGCTCGAGAAACCCCCATAAGGTAAGTAGCTCGAGACTTTAAGTTATCTTTCTTTAGTTTAAAGGTCGGTTAGATAATGTCTAGTGGTGGTAGCTCGAGCTCGAGTAGTAGCGAGGATTTAGGAACCATAATCCCCATGGCTGTACCCATTGATGCTAGACCCCGATCTCAGGCTCAAGATTTTATATATCCCGACGAGCAGTGTAGGCTAAAAGAACATTTAGCTATTAGTGCTGCTCGAGAGCATGGGCTAATGCCTAGGTGCGATATTAGGTCCCCGGACTTCGAGGAAAGGGTGATTAGAGCGAGGAGGGGGGAGTTCGTAATTTTTAGGGAGACCTTAAAGGCCGGGTTCAGGTGGCCTCTACACCCTTTTTTCACCGCCGTGCTTCTCGAGCATTCTATGTGCCCAGGGCAGTTGGTCCCAAATGCCTGGCGAATGCTCGTCTATTTTTTTATCGCCTGTAGATATTTAGGTATCGAGCCTACTGTGAGCCTCTGTAGGGTAGTATTCGAGCTCAAGAAGCATCCTCGATTCACGTGCTTCGGATACCTATCGACCATATAGGGGGTTTAAGGTACCGAAGATGGCCTCGTCCCTAAAGGGTTGGAGGGAGGGTTGGTTTTTCGTTTTAGCCCCCGACCCCGACCTACCTTTTTGGCCAGAATGGGGCGTGCCCGACGCCGAGAAGTTTTGTGAGGACCAGGAATATTTTGAGGAATTGGATCGAGGTAGAAGGATGCTGGTGGAGCTTGAACCCCTGTTCTCGAGCATGAAGGAGATCGGGGCAGAGGTTATAGATCTGGCAGATGTTAGAGGTGCCTAGGGTAGGGATCTTTCTTACGTATATTCTCCCTCGAGGATGTCCTCGAACTAATATGTTGATTCTATTTTTCAGGAATGTCGTTCAATCCTCGTGCTCTGAGGAATTTTGTGAACTCGAGGCCAGAAGCCTCCCAACAGCAGCAGCCTCGTTCTTCGACAAAGAAGAAAAGCAAGAAAAGGCCTCGTGCTTCGGAGGAGAATGTGACTGGTCCTGGGGAGTCCTCCCAAACTCGACCACCAGTCCCAAGCCCGAGGGTTCAGAGGTCTGCCACACCCCCTATTCCTCCACCTCGTGCTCATCCTGAAACCATCGATCTCGATGATGACGAGGTAGTCCCCGAGGGTATATCACTGTTCGGGGATGCTGAGAAGAGCCACCTACTCCCCGGCCTCGTGGCCAAGTATAGTGGGGAGGTCAAACTGGGCGAGGGTGTAAAAGTCCTCGAGCTATTGACAAGGAAGGTATGCTCGGAGACTACACTTACATTTATATTATGTTTTATCGATGATAATGCTCGGTCACTTGCCTTGTGTTTCAGGCATTGAGCGTGGCTCGGGGGCTGGCAATCCAAGGGCTCGAGGAAACGCAGAGGATCTCAGACATGGAGGACTCCTCGGCCCTCAAGGATAGGAGGATTGCAGACCTCGAGGCCGAACGTGAGGCCTTAAAGAAGGCACTCGTCGAGGCCAAGCGCGAGGCCAAGAATGCCCAGGAAGAGGTCGGGGCTGCAAAGGACGCAGCCGAGGAGCTGAAGCTCGAGCTCCTCCATAAAGATAGAGAGTTCGGGGAGAAGATCGAGGCATCGAAGAAAGAGGCCCGCGAGGAATTCAAGACCTCTGAGGAATGCGATCAACTGAAGGCGGAGTATGCCTCGGGTGCCTACTACCATGCCTTCAAAGAGGCTCGAGCATATCTTCGCTCCAAACACCCTGAGGTTGATGCCGGGGAGCTGAAGACCATACCCTCGATCGCAGAGACTCTCGATCTCTCGAGCTCTGAGGATGGTGGAGATGGCGAGGAAGGAAATGAGGCCGACGATGATGACGTCGAGATTGATATCACGAACCTCGACCCTCCTCTAGGCCAAATAGAATAACATCCTCACCCCTGGGTCTCAACATGTAAATTTCTGTTTTTTGAATATGTAAATTGCTCGAGGACGAGCCTTTTTGAATGAATGGGCCCGTTCGATATTTTTGAATGAGAATTTTTGTTTTTCCTCGAGGATACAATTAAGAAAACATATCGAGGACTAAAAATTGTGAATACGTCTCGACGGCATAAATGAAACTCGAGGACTGTGAATTTTTCAGACAACGTTAATTCTCGATCACTGAGCAACGAGCACTGAGCAAATTTAAAAATGGCATGTATAGATCTCGAAGACATAAAGTTCTCGAGGAATCTGAATTTTAACACTGGATATTTAATCTCGAGGATAACGCAATACTCGAGGACACATTAATACTCGAGGACAAAACCGAATTTCCAAAAATGCATGATTAATTCTCGAGGACAAAATGATACTCGAGGAATAAATCGAATTTCCAAAATGCATGATTAATTATCGAGGACAAAATGATACCCGAGGAATAAATCGAATTTCCAAAATGCATGATTAATTCTCGAGGACAAAATGATACTCGAGGAGAGGAATAAGTCGAATTTCCAAAATGCGTGATTAATTCTCGAGGACAAAATGATACTCGAGGAGAGGAATAAGTCGAATTTCCAAAATGCATGATTTATTCTCGAGGACAAAATGATACTCGAGGAATAAATCGAATTTCCAAAAATGGGTGATGATTCTCGAGGACAAATATAATACTCGAGGGATAAGATGAGCTTAAGGTGCCTGTATTGGGCAAGGCTTGAGGTGCTTGCGTAAGGCAAGGCTTAAGGTGCTTGCGCGGGGCAAGGCTTAGAGTGCTTGCGTAAGGCAAGGCTTAAGGTGCTTGCACGGGGCAAGGCTTAGAGTGCTTGCGTAAAGCAAGGCTTAAGGTGCTTGCACGGGGCAAGGCTTAGAGTGCTTGCGTAAGACAAGGCTTAAGGTGCTTGCACGGGGCAAAGCTTAGAGTGCTTGCGTCAGGCAAGGCTTAAGGTGCTTGCACGGGGCAAGGCTTAAGGTGCTTGCACGGGGCAAGGCTTAGAGTGCTTGCGTAAGACAAGGCTTAAGGTGCTTGCACGGGGCAAGGCTTAGAGTGCTTGCATAAGGCAAGGCTCAAGGTGCTTGCACGGGGCAAGGCTTAGAGACTGATGGTCGAAAGTAATGCCTGTGTGGGGCTGCAAGGCCCGAGCACTAAATTTATTTATCTTTCGGACTGAACTTGGATTTATATCTCATCCAAGCTGCCTACGTACCCAAATGGGATCAAGCCGAACGTAGTTCATTACAAAAAGAAACGATGTAAAGATAAAGGGCACGGGCACGCAGGCCCAAAACAAAAACAAAAAATAAAAATAAAAAGTGCAGGACCAGAAACCTACAATTTAGGCGTAGGGAACATTACTTGTAATATACCTTCAGGTTATCGGCATTCCAGGGCCTCGGGAGTGGTCTTCCTGAGGAATCTCTAAGGCTGTATGCTCCTCCATGAACTTTTCGTATAACTTCAAACGGACCTTCCCAGGTGGGTCCGAGCTTTCCTGGAGCATGACCTGCGGCTTCGGCTTTTCTCAACACAAGATCCCCCGACCTAAATGTACGGGGTTTTACTTTGCTATTGAAATATTTTGCTGCTCTGTTTTGGTAGGAGGCTACCTTCAAGGCTGCTTGCTCCCTTACTTCTTCCAGGAGGTCGAGATGTTCAGTAGTGTGTTCCGAGTTCCCGGGATCAATCCTCTTGAGGTTGGGTACACTGATCTCGACGGGGATAGTGGCTTCAATACCGAAGGCTAACATGAAGGGAGTTTCTCCTGTCGTTGTCCTGTGCGATGTTCTATATGTCCAAAGTATAGAGGGTAACTCGTCGGACCAATGTCCCTGAGCATTACCAATCCTGGTCTTGAGGTCTTGAAGTATGATTCTGTTCGTAACTTCTGCTAGGCCATTGCTCTGGGGGTGTGCGACTGACGTCAAGCGGTGGTTGATTCCGAAATTGGTGCAAAAGTTTCGGAATTGAAGATTGTCAAACTGCCTGCCGTTATCTGTTATGAGGACCTTAGGTATCCCGAACCTGCAAATGATGGATTTCCAAACAAAGGCCCTGAGCTTGGGCTCCGAGATTGTTGCCAGTGCCTCGGCCTCAGCCCATTTAGTGAAATATTCCACGGCAACTGCTACGAACTTTACCTGTCCCCGGGCAATTGGAAAGGGGCCGAGGATATCAACTCCCCACTGTTCGAATGGAGCCGGAATACTGATGTTGGTGAGGTCTTCGGCGGGTGAATGGATGATGTTGCCAAACCTTTGGCATTTATCACATCTTCTGACGTACTCCAGGGCGTCTTTCTTCATGGTGGGCCAGTAATATCCGTATCTAATGAGCTTGAAAGCAAGAGCCCGAGCTCCTTGGTGATTTCCACATATACCCTCGTGCACTTCGGTCAATGCCTGGGCAGATTCTGATGGTCTCAGGCACCTGAGGTATGGCAGGGTGAAACTCCTGCGGAACAGCGCTCCTTGTATCATGCAGTATTTCGATGCTCTTGACCGGACACTCCTGGCCCCCTGTGGATCCTCGGGAAGCTTTCCGTTTGCCAAGAAGTCAATTATCGGGTCGATCCATGAGGGCTCATGATCAATGTCCATGACAGTGCATGAGGAGTTTATGCTGGGCTCTGTTACGATTTTAACGTGCACTGTTCTGTCAAGACCATCAACACCCATAAACACGAGCTTGGATAATGCATCTGCTTGGCAGTTTTCAACCCTAGCAATCTTTATGATTTCGCACATCTTGAAACGTCGCTTGAGGTCATGAACTTTCAAACAGTACAAACTCATCTTCTCTTCTTTCCTTTCGAATGTTCCTTCTATCTGGCCAACTATAAGCTGAGAGTCACTGTAAACCTTGATGTGCTCAAGCTCGAGGTTATGAGCGAGTTCTAGGGCAATGATGACTGCCTCGTATTCTGCCTCGTTGTTTGTAGCTTCGAATTCGAACCTGAACGCACACCTGATTTCAGTGGTCTTACCGGGCTGCGTGATTATGACCCCTGCACCCGAGCCCGATGAGTTAGAAGCTCCATCGACAAAAATTTCCCATACTTCTGGAGTGCTCATGCTCGAACTTCCTTCTGACCCCCGAGCCTTTGGAGTGAGTTCTGCAATGAAGTCCGCCAGCGCTTGAGCCTTTATGGAGGGCCTGGGCTTGAATTCAATGTCAAATTCTCCAAGTTCAATTGCCCATTTCAGTAATCTACCTGAAACGTCTGGTTTCTGTAGGATGTGCTTGAGTGGCTGATTCGTGAGCACGACGATAGGGTGGGACTGGAAGTACTGTCGAAGCTTACGGGCTGCCGTAACTAAAGCGAGGGCAAGCTGTTCTGCCAGTGTATACCTTGTTTCGGCGTCAAGTAATACCTTGCTTACGTAGTAGATTGGTTGTTGGGACTTGTCTGCCTCTTTCACTAGTACTCCGCTTACTGCATTCTGGGATACGGCTAAGTACAAGAGTAGAGAATCACCGGGTTCGGGCTTTGTGAGAATGGGGGGAGAGGCTAACGTTTGTTTGAGCTCTTGGAAAGCCTTCTCACATTCTTCAGTCCAATCAAAACTTCGGTTACCCCTTAGCACTTTGAAGAAAGGGAAGCACCTGTCGGCTGCCCGAGACATGAACCTGTTTAAGGCTGCCACGCGACCTGTTAGTTTTTGGACCTCATTCCTAGTCTTGGGCGATTCCATTGATGTCAATGCACGTATCTTGTCGGGGTTGGCCTCTATCCCCCGGTGGGTGATCATGAATCCCAAAAACTTTCCCGAGGCCACCCCGAAAGCACATTTAGCGGGGTTCAATTTCATCCGGTATTTTCGCAAAGTGTTGAAGACATCCTCGAGATCGGCTATATGCTCATTCACTTTCTTGCTCTTGACAACCATGTCGTCGACATACGCCTCAACATTCTTACCAATTAGATTAGCAAATACTTTGTTGATAAGCCTTTGATATGTTGCCCCTGCATTCTTCAAACCAAAGGGCATGACCTTATAACAATCGACCTCAGTGTCCACAAGTTGCATGACGTCCGTGCCAATCGCCTTGAGGCATGTCACATAACACTGCCTCGCCATTCCCTGATCCCCATGAACGACCCCAACGCCGCTGCAAGTGGGAAACTCATGGCGAGGTGGAAGGTGGATACAACTGCCCTGATCTTATTGAGGAGCGGTATTCCCACAATAGCGTTATAGGCCATGGAGGTACGAACAATTTGGAAAGCTGTAATTTCTGTTACCTGTCAGTTACCCGAGCCCAAGGTTAGGGGGAGATCGACGATGCCCTCTAGAAGGACGACGCTTCCGCCGAATCCCTGGAGGGGAGTTTTGATTGGTTTCAGTTGTTGGGATGAGATCCCCATTTTGGTGAATGCCTCATGAGATAACACGTTGGCCGCACTCCCACTGTCAATCAGGATCCTTTTAACTTCAAAGTTGGCCACAATTGCTGAAATGACCAAGGCATCGTCATGAGGATACGATACCCCCTCTGAGTCCTTTGCCCCAAATGTGATGTCCTCGGACTTGTCGTGGGCTGCTCCCGGGGCCGAGGTATATTGACGAGCATACTGTTTTCGAGCAGCGCTTGAATCTCCCCCCGACGCAATGCCCCCTATGATGACGTTAATAGTTCCTGCTGTTGGCTGACCATGACTTCTTTCATCTGTGGCCCTTTCGGTATCCCTGTCATTCCTCGGGCGCTTGTTGTGACTAACATAAGAGCCAAGAAGTCCTCTTTTGATAAGGGCTTCGATCTCCCGTTGCAATGCTTTGCAACTATCCGTGGTGTGCCCATGATCACGATGAAAATCACAATATTTGCTTCGATCGCGCGTGTCCGGAGGTGACTTCAGTCTGGGAGGCCATTGAAGCTCTTTCATATCCTTTATCTCCATCAAGATATTGGCTTTAGAGGTATTCAACCGGGTGAATGACGTCGATGGATTGTCCTGTCTTTGTTTATTCCTAGGAGCTTCCTGTCGAGGATTCGTATCATGAGGCCTTTTTTGCTCTGGCTTATCCTGGGCTGGGCTGACCCTCCTCGGGTTTAGAGTTTCCTCCATATTTATGTACTTCTCCCCCCTCGTCAAGAGCTCGGTTACTGATTTTGGGGGAGTCTTTGACAAGAACATTTTGAATGCTTCGCACCTTATCGCATATGTTAGAGCAGATACCGACGCTGTGATGTGGAGGTCGGGGATCATGAGCCTCTCTTTATTGAACCTCTTCATGAAATCTCGCAGGCTCTCGTTTGGGCCCTGTCGGAGTTGCATCAGGGATGCTGCCGTTTTTCTGATGCGCTTACTGCTTGCGAAGAAGGCGGAAAATTTATCGGCTAGGTCTGAGAATGAGGCTATGGAATTGGGCTCAAGAGTGGAGAACCAATCCCTGGCAGCATTTGTCAACGTTTGAGGGAAGGCCTTGCACATTACCTGATCCGGGGCAACTTGTAGGTTCATGACGTCGGTATAGATATTTAGGTGGTTTGTAGGATCTGTAGACCCGTCATACTCTTTTATCCGAGGATATTTGAACCTATCCGGCAAGGGGAATGACAAAATCTCGTGGGTGAACGGAGTGTTGGGGGCAAAGCCTGTTGGCCCTTTGTCCTTCTGTCTTAGACCTGCTGCAATTCCGTCCTGGATGATTCTGGCCAAGTCCGCTGATTCCATTGTTACTGGTCCCGAGGCCGAGGCCATATTGGGTACGCCCAAGGTCCCGACTCCTTGATTATCATGTACCAGAGGTTGAACCCGACGTCGAGCGTCTGTCATGAACCCGCCTTCGGGTGTCGGCGTAGGAGACGGATGTGAATTTCTCTGAGTGAGCAACTGAGTTAATGTTGCAACTTGCTGACGGAGCTCCTCGAATGCTCTCGCGCTAACGACAGCTTGTTGCGGTTGTTGCATGCCTGACGACTCCTCTTGTGGGATTGGAGGATCGACAGGAGGTGGTGGGTGTTCTGGAGCTGAAGAACTCGCAGGAGGAAGACCGGATCGTGTGTTAACCATGACTTTTAGTATCGAATTCCCACAGACGGCGCCAATGATGATACCAAAAATCGTACCTGGGAAATTCCCGAACTCGAAGAAAGATGATGGACACGAACGAGGTCTTCGGATACCTGAAACAAAGGCAATGAGGGTTTTCCTCGTTGCCCCTCCGATGCTTAAGTCAGAAAGAGAGTTTTTACGTAAGGTTATGAACTGAAAATAATATGAATAATGCCTACCTGAATTCTGAATTTGTGATTGTATTTATAGGTTGTAGGTAGTACAGTCCTTGTAGGATTAGGAAGTCTCCACCCACGAGAGTTCTATTTGAACGAAGTGTTTAGTTCGTACTACAATTCTAAAACGTTGGTAACATGTTCGCGATGGAACTTCATTAGGCAAAGGAGTCTTAATGAAGACGGAGGGTATGATCTCGAGGAGGGTATGACCTCGAGGACAACGACATTCGGAAGACGTGGACAAAGTCCTCGTTCAAATGTATGTCCTCGAGTAAGTACTTGTCCTCGAGGACTAATTCACGGTGTGGCAGGAGTGAGTCCTCGAGATGCCGGCGAAGAGAGTCCTCGAGAGAGGCGACGGGGAGAGTCCTCGAGACTGTCTGGAAGTGTCCTAGGGTCGTCGAGGTATTTTCAAATACGACATCATCACCTATAATAAGCAAAAATATAATTTAACAAGAATTTTGTTATGTACTATCTAGTCTTTTCTGTAGATGTGACAAGTATTTAACGAATTAATAATTGTTAAATGAAAATTAGAGCTTAATTATTTTTAAGATAAACGTTTATTAATTTTGTTTAGAGAAAATCATTGTCTCCTAGAAGGGTTGACTTTTTTTTTCTGGCATAAGTTAAGGATGCTTTAAAAAAATTTATTTAATAAAAGATTTTATAAGATATGTTTCAAGTTGACATCTGAAAGAAGCAATGACATCCCCATATCATGAATTTATCCATGTCATAAATTAAATATTTTCATCTTTATATAGACAATTTATTTATTGATTCGAGTATTTCGAAGTTGTAATTTTTTTAAATTTTTTTTTTCTATTTCTTTCCTTTATTCTTATATGATAATTTTTTCTTTTGTGAGTTGACAACTAATCAATCGTGGAAAATGGTTTTTTGAAATTGTATAAATGTCTAAATTATGATGATTGGCAAATGGGGGCATACTTGGTCAACGACAAGGCATCATTAGTGAAGAAAATTGCTCAACTCAAGAGTCAACTCTAATTTACTTCAAAATTTATACTTAATTTCAATTTCAACATCCTATGTATTTGATTTTTATAAAGAAATTGTAGGGAAAAAAAAAAGCTATTTGTTCTCGTATTTAGTCATAGAAAATACAAGAAAACTAACTATAAATATCGTTATTGGAGAAGAAATTGTAATAATAATAGAAGTTTTGGAAACACCAAGGGTGTGTTGATAGTAAGCATGAATTTTGTATAGAAAGAAATATAAATTTTAAGCAATTCAATTGTTTAGAACTTGTTTGCATGAAAATGATTAATGAAATGTGTTTGATTGGTTTAATTTTCAACTTAAAAATATTATACATGTCCCTCTTTTATTAGCCAATAAAAGAGAGAGAGAATTGTCTGGAAAATAAAAATATACATCTTCTTAAAGAAAATATTTTCCTTATTTTTGAGGAAAATATAATCATGTAATCAACTTTTGAAAAATATTTTAAATTAAAAAAAAAATGTCATGGACAACACTTGAACAATTTTTTGTTTGAGTGAACATACAAACAAGGAAAAATAAATTTAATTGTTTTACTATTTAATTTTGATTACAAATAATCTTGAGGGTCTTTTAGTAAATCTACTACCTCCTCTTTGCTGCTTCCCATAATCCTGCCCCCACCAAAAAAAAATCTTATGAAAAATGCCAAAATCCTAAAAGACACCCCCATCTTTAAAGATTTAGTACACATACCAGATTTCTTGGCATGTGCAATATCCCCATTCACACCACACTGGAATTGGATATTTGCATAGAAATAGGTGATTACGGTAAATAATGAATTATACTATATAGGCTCGGAGTTTTACTCGGTGAACATCCCCTGGACATCCATCCAGGGGGATATGTGGCACCCCCCCCCCCCCCATTCGGGGGGTACGTCTAGTTGTCCAAGAGATGTTCAAGTGGATTGTAAACATAGACACGTCGAACACTAATCAAACAAACTCGAATAGCATTTTTGGTAAAGAGAATTATATAGTTTGAAAATTATTAATGAAAAGATCAAGTTAAAATTTTGTTTTTGATATTATATAATTCTATTTAATACTGACTATTAAGTTCATGTTTGGTACAAATTTTTTAGAATTCACTTCTTTACGTACTCAATTTCAATCGCACATTCTTAAAATTAAATAATTTTAGTATTTACATGTGAACCCATAATTTTTTTGGGCACATTTTTTCCAAAAAAAATAAAAATAAATAACTTTTCATGATATCTATTTTTTTTTTAAAAAAACTTACACTAAACAGGATTTAAAATACGTGTATAACATAATTGATGAAGAAGAATATTAGTTTAGACCACCATTTATCAGGGTGGATGGAAACAACAAGATTACACAAAGTCAAGGAAGAAGAGACCAAGTCCAATTTTCCCATATGGACTTACAGTGTGAAGTCCATTTTGCTTAATGCTTGTCCAAAAGTCTCCACCACTCATTATAGCTTAATTTGTAAGCTTTATCAATTTTCGATTTTGGACTAATTCTTTGATGACATGTGGCTAGCCTCTATTGGTCAATCACAACGACCAATCCTTGAATTTAGACTCGTTCCTTGACGACAAATGACTAGTACTTGTTGGGCGACCGCAACTTATGATGTATATATACTACATTTTGGAATATTATAATGTTGAAATATAAAGTAAAATTACTTCTTGGATGGAGGGTCAACAACACTAAGGCCATATTTAATTAGGCTCGAAAATGATGGAAAAGGAAAATCAATTTCTTTTCTATGCTTAATTTTGGTATTTGATTGCATAACTTTTTTTATGAAATTCATTTTCATCAATTTTCTAAATACAACCATTTAAAATACATTTTTCACCTTTTTTATTTTTCCATGATTTTGGTGGGAATTTTTTTTAATTTTTTTTTTACCTTTTGGCAATGGAAACATATTCTAAATTCAATGGTAAAAAAATTTATCCATTTAATTGACAATTTACATGAAAAATAAAGTCAAAAAAAAAATTCAAAAATTATTATTTTTAATTATTTTTTTTTTACTTTTTGACAATCCAAACAAATTTTAATACAGATTGTAAAAAACTTTATTCCAAAAAGTAACAATTTGCATGAAAAATAAAGCCAAACGGATTAGGTGAAAAATTATACCAATCAAATATCATTAATTACAATTCCCTCTAAAACAAATTCTATATAATTCAATTTTCTGTAATTCGTTTTCTTTCCACCCAAATTTCACCCTTACAATCAAACGCATCTTAATGGCCTAATATAACATTATTGTGGAGGTTATACGAATATAAACTATTGAAAGAAAATAGTTTCATGATGTATATTTCGATATTTTTTCTCAATAAATGGTAAAAGTACGTCTAAGATGTTTTTAAGTACTTTCTATTTCTGCAACATAAATTTTGATACTTTTCATACTCGATGTGCCCGCACTGTTAGAAATACATATATATATATATATATCATTTTTCTAATATATATTGCATACTCCTAATCTTTTATTTTATCTTCTCTAGGAACTTTATTTGTCAAAGAAAGGTTATCCGTGGTGAAGTTTTGAATTCAATATTTATTATTTAGTCCATTTATTTTATGAAAAATCTTCAACAATTTAAATCAACAAATAGAGCATATTTCTTAAAGAATCAATTTCAAAAGTGAAAATCATGAAAAGTGATTTTCTAATTGATGCCGAAAAGATAATTGGTACATATAATTACTAATTTTTGTGCCAAAAAGTTGCACACGTGCGGTGCAAAAGCTAACGATGCACGTAAGTATGACGTTATCTCACGATATGTGTGTTGCCAGAACGCTCTTACACGTTGAAGATAATTTATTAATTTGATCTTACGTGTGGAATGAACATATTAAGAGGCTGTTTGATGGAGATTAAAATTAGATTTTTTAGTAGATTGTGATAAAAAAATTTTAATGTATGATTGAAAAGTTGTGGGACCCAAAAAAATGTGGTTAATATTGATTATTTGACTTTAATTTAGATTAAAATTAGGAAAAAATTTATAATTAAGATGTATAGTTTACACCAATTCAAAAATCAGGTATATAGTTTAAAAATTCAAAAATCAGATTTATATATAATTAATTAAATATAATAAAATCATAATTATATAATTAATGGTCACATATTCATAATTAAGGTCACAAATTATTTATTGATCACATATTATCAAATTAATATGTCACGGATTATTTTGAGGAAGATTTTACATGTTACAATTTTTTTCGATGTCACAAATTGTAGGTCACAATTTATTTGTTGGTCGCAATTTTTTAAATTAGTTGGTCACATTTCAAATTATCTGTCAAAATCCAATTATCCATTCACACCACCACCTCAAAAATTGCACAAAACCTGCCCAAAAAAACACCACAAAAATCACTGCACAACGCCGCACAATCACCATAGAAACCTCCACAAAGCAGCGTGACCCACGACTACAATATCTCACGACATCAACACCACTAATGTCGCGTTGCCGGCACACCACTGCATCACCCACACCAATGAATCAAAAACAAAAAAATGCCCAAAAAAGTCGAGACGGCGCAGCTACGCGAAGCAGCAGCGGTGTGCTTGTTGCGCCGCCTCTTTTCGCCTAGCTACACCGTCTTCTTGTCACCATCTGCATCGCTAAATCGGTGGTGGGGGCGGGGCAGCGCCGAGTTGGGGAGAGAAGATGGAGACGAAAATAATATTAGGGTTTTGAAATAAACGCAGATCCACCGTTGTGCTGCAGTAGCTTTAAATCGTTGCTGCTCTTCTGATGCGGGCCGCAACCCCTGCTGTCGGACATCAGTGCAACTGCTATGAGCTCGGTGGTGATCTTCCGGCTCCGATGGATTGGTTGTCTTGTGAGAGGGGGGCAGAGGTGAGAGGAAGAGGGAGATTGCGTCTCAAAGGGGAAATTTTTGAGAGAGAAAGTGCGCGAGGTTAGGAGAGAGAGTTTTAGCTTTTAGGGTTTAAAAGTATCGATTTATAATAATATTTTTAATATTAATAATTTATGATAATTAATTGGATACCTGATGTTTGCAGAAAAAACCTTGTGGCCTGACTTTTGCATTGGAATCTTGAAACACCTGGTGGGGTGTAATTTCCTCTAAAATCAGATTTTAATCCAACCTAAATAAGCCCTAAAAGCAACACGTCACTTTTTAATAATTGCTAGATGATTAAGCATACAAGTCTAATTCCCTATATTTGAATACTGCAGTTTGTAATTTGGAAACAATAAATAACACCAATATTGTTGACGGAGAAACCCAACTGAGTAAATACTTTGGGACTAAACTAATTACCTCCACTATAGACAATGAATGTTATAGTTAAATGTTGTCTAGCCAACTCCACTAGACTTCCCGATCTACTTCTTGTAATCTCTAAGATATTGTTGTCACCTCTAACTTTTCGATATTGTACAATTGTTTCTTTCAAGTAGAATTTCAAGAATCACCAATTCTTGTAATTTTCATGTACTTGCAGTTCACCTCTTCCAATGCCCCAACTTAGAGAGTACATTTCTTAGAGTGTTAAGGAAGTCAAGTGTTTTGAATTCAAGGATTTGATATTTTTTCAAATATGTGGTTGTAGGATCTCAAGAATGAATGATTTGAATCTTGGGTTGAATGTGTTCTTGGATCACCAAAAGATGTTATGATTATGTTTTGTAAGAGAGGCATAATGTACAACTACACATAATGTCGTGCAATGCTTGAGTGTTTATGTTAGGGATGTTAAGGAATTGTAGGCTGTGTAAAATTTTCCAAAATTGTGAATTAGGGTTGACAACGTATTATTGTCGTTTGAGTGACAGACTTTCACTCGAGCGACACAATATCGACAAAGCTAGCAACGTGCTTTTTGTTTTTGACGTTCGAGCAATGTCTTGGCGAGACGAGCGAAAATGCGAAGATTCTTTTTTCCTTATTTCGAGCTCAAACTCTAACCTACTTAACTTATCTAAACAAAATTACACATAACTCCTTGACTTTTACAACATGTTTATTTCGATCATTTTGTTTACAGAATTACCAATGACACAAAACCTAATATATATATATATATATATATATATATATATATATATATATATATATATATATATATATATATATATATATATATATATATATATATATATGGGCTACTTGATTAGTAACGAAGCCCATGCTGGTGCCATTCAGCCCAATTTCGCTAACCCTCCCAAAATACAAATAATCCGATTACTTAGCCCATTTACCAATATCATAGCTATATGCCAAGGCTACTAAAGAAGTTTCTTGCTTTCTTTTTGGGAAAATTACATAATACCAGGGTTTTAAAGATCATAATTCAAAAATCAGGGATGAAATTTCATTATTCAGAAATCAGGTATTGACATTATAATTATATATTAAATGTATTCACTCAATTCATTTAGAAACCCTAATTTTATTTCATTCTTTCTCACTCTCCCTCCCCATTTTCGTCCTCTACTTCTCATGCCTCTCTCTCTCTGCCAGACGTCGTCACCGCCACCGTCGGAGCACCGCTGCGGGAATCGCACCTTCGCCACCATTTGAGTAGCACCGCGCTGCTTAATGAAAAGATCAGAGCCTCTGCGCGCGAAAGTGCAGGGGAGGCGATCTGGAATCCTTCTCCGATTTGTAGCTTTTTTTGACCATTTTTTGTGGCCCATGGTTTACGTGGTAGCGGCAGTGGTACAACTTGGAGATGGCGGGGCTATGAACGTCGTTGCTTGCGGCTCTGCTTGATTTATTCTTCTTCTTTTTTTTTTTTTTGGTTTTGATCATTGGATGGTGTTTTGTGTAGAGGTGGGATGGTGTTTGTGTGGTGGCGAACTTGATGATTTTGTTGGTGGGTGGTGGCTGTGGTGTTGTAAGAGTTAGCAGGAGATGATGCTGTGGTTAAGTGGAGGTGGAGCTGGTGGGCGGTTGGTTGGAGCAGGATGCAGAGGCTGATTTTATGGGGCATGATGGTTTAAAACTATCATACATTGCTGTTGTATGTGGTGGTGATGGTGAGGTGGTGGTAGCGACGATGGTGGATCTGGTGGAGATTTTTGTGTCGTTGTATAGGTAGATGTGTTGACAGTGGTGCTAGCGGTCGACGGTGGTGATGACAGTTAGTGATGGTGGCAGTGGTGGTGTTGTGGTCTTGGTGACGGTTGTAGAGTAATGGTGGTTTCAAGTTGCGGTGGCGGTAGTAGTAGTGTTGGTGGCATGATGTATGACACACAATCTGGTGTATGTGACCAAATATTAAACTGTGACCTTAAAATTTGATAACTTCTCACTAAATTATAATTTGTGACCAATTAATTTAGAAATTTGTGATCGTGTGACTTATAAATTTTTTGATCTGTGACCAACGAATAGACCGTGATTTATAAATTTTTTGATCTGTGACCATTAAATAATTCGTGATCAACTAATTTAGAAAATTTGTGACTTACGAATAAACTGTGACCTATCTGTGATCATTAATTCTATAATTATGACTTTAATATATTTAATTAATTAATTAATACCTGATTTATGAATTTTGAAACTTAAAATCTGAATATTGAATTGCCTCATTCCAAATATCTGACTTTTGAACTCTTTCCTTTCTTTTTTACCCTTAAAAAAGGGCTACTAGGAAATCCTGTTGACCGGTGGTTCGGTTTTTAATGATGCATATTCTAGAATATATTGATTTTTGATTTTTTTTTCTTAATAAAATTGACATGTATGATTAGTAAATGCTATATAAGATAAATAAAGTTACGTCGACAAAAGAATATTGAAAGTGGTAAACATTGCCATTATAAGATCGTTGATTCATGTAGTAAATACTAATATATAGTAATGCGTAAGTCGACTCAACTTTGTTGACTATATATGAGTTTAAACAATATAGTCAGCTTACCATTTTTAAAACTTGTTTTCCCTATATATTTTCACTTACTTATTTCACGTAATTTTCACATAATTCAGAATTAAATATTTTCAAGAAACTTTGTAATAAACAAACCCACCAAAAATTATGGGTTATGGCAACTAGGAATATAGTTATACAAACGAGGTATGAATGGAGGCATATGATTCCCATAAACTCTCCCTTTTGTAAGAGCGTGGCTTTATAGAAAAGATAGGAGAAGAAAGTGAATTTGTGAAAATTTATGCCCGTGAAAAGATAAGTCCAATGTCACAAATAGAGTAGGGTGCCCCACATAAAACCTAATTTCAATTAATGTCACGTGAACATGTACAAGAATTACACAAACTCCATTTTCATTCCCCATGTGGGACATTTTCACTTTCGACCATCCCACATGATTCAAATAACTGAGTCCATACATTATGAAATATTTATTTAAGAATCTTAGGTTAATTATTTTAAACAATAACTAAATGTTGGGAGTGTTCTATGAATTTTACTTCATGTTAAAGTATTGTCGAGATGTCTTTGCATTAAGTTCAAATATTTCCATCCATCGCTCTTTAAGATTTCGTTATTTGACTTGGACAAAACAGTTATGTGGCCAATAAAATTTACACGTGGCACATATTGCTTTCCATTTTTTTCCAATTAATTATGGTCGGACATGGTATGATTCGGTTCAATTCTAATAAGAACTGAATCGAACCTAAAAATTTTGTATATTTAATAAGTGGAACCGTCGAGTCCAAATTTAATTATGGAACCGAATGTGTTTGATTTCATTCGATTCAATTATGTTTGGTTTGGTTCCATTCGATTTTTGAATTCCGTACTATAATTAATTTTTTTAATATTTATAAAGCTACATTAATTCAGCAAATGACATGTTTAATCTTAACTCTTATAAAATAATGTAGTCCAATTTTATGTGTCTTTTGTATCTCTCATTACCGAATTCTTCATAGATTTGATTATTAAAATTATAGGAAAAAGAAAATAGCGAGCTCATAATAATTAGGAGAGACGTTGTCAAACTTCAATTTGATTCCTCCGGAACAGTAAAAACGACATTAAGTCCCTGTTTGATTCCCATTTTAATTATCATTCTCATTCTTCTACTCATTTTCAACCACACATTCTTCAATAAAATAATATTTTTCATCACATCAATAACTTTTCAACCACATATTCACCATTATTACATCAAAAAAATGCATTTTCTTCAAAATAATGTGCATCAAACGGGCTCTAAGATAGAATAACAGATTTGGGTAAAACATATTTTAATTTGATTTAGTTGGGGTTGAACTGAAAATTAGAAATAGAAAAATCATAATTTTAAAAACATTTGATAGAAAAAAGTGATCATCGATAGAATCATCAATTATTCTTGAAGAAAATCAATATAATCGGATGATGCTCGAGCGGTACGTTTTGAACACAACTTGAACATAAACCATACAACGGGTAAAATAAATAAAATTTAAGCCTTTTCTAATACTTTCAACTTTTTTGTTTTTGTTTTTTTTTTTTTTTTCAAGTTATTCATTTCCTTTTTCTTTTGATTATTTTCTTCACACGATTTCTTCCTCCGAAAATAAAAACCACAAGATTTTCACAGAAATATTTGGTTCAAATGTCTAACTGAAATACTACTACGTTTTGCTAATATGTGATCTAAGCATTATATCGAAAGTTATATTTTTTAGGAAAAAAAAAATGTGTTTCCACTTTAAAGCTAGCCTTACCATCTTTTTCAAATGGTGCAATCAGCCGTCTAGAGAGGCTCCTAACAAATAAAAAGGATTATCATTCTTTCAAATCAATAAATATGTAATATAATGATGAAGTCTTTCACTTTCGCATGCATTTTTCTTCTACGAGTACGTGTATACCTTTATTTTTTTTTTTTTCTTTTGATGTTGGACATGCGAAATTTTGATTTTTAGAAATAAATAAAAATAAAATTTGAATAAAGGGCATTTGCTTGAAGCAATATTCATGCTAAAAGTAACATATAAAGTTTTAAACTACTAAAAAGTTGAGAAATTTATTTATTTAATTTTGCTGATGAAGGAATAGCTAGACAATTTGAGTCGTTATACTCTCATCAATCACATATCGAAATTAAATCTGATGCTCTCTATACATTTTTGATATAAAACTGCACATTACTTTTTTCTTAAAAAAATAAGATGTCGATAAAATTTTATACTTCGACACATAATCTTTTCTTAGAAAATTGACCTTAGCACAATACTATTGGAAAAAACAGGTGATTTGTATGTATATATTTATCAATTATCATAATATTATAATATAAACATAATTCAACAGTAATATTAACAGAAAACATAAGTACAGAGAGTTAAAAAATCAGGTTTAGAGAGTCACGTCAAGGACATAGTTCTAAAGTCGTATTGTCTCTTTCCGTGTGGGTACTTTCGACATTATACAACTCCAAGATACAACCCATATACATTGGCGGACCCAGCCCGTTGGACTTGGGGGGTCCTAAAATTAAAGATATAGAGGTGAAGGGGGGGAGTACGGGGGCCCCCGAATTTTTTTTTTTTTGAATACCTTATTAACACGAATTTTAATTAGCACAATTCAGGATAGGACTATAAATCCAATTGTCTCACATGAAAAATTCTGTCTATAATAAAAATTCTTCACTTTTACCTCACACTAAACTACTCTAATGCTTGTCATTCTCTTTACACTTCCATATCTGCAACAATCGAAATACAAATCAAGAACCATCATTGCTTCCTTTCTAAGAACAGAAACAACAAGGCAAAGAAACCCCACAACCACAAGCACCACATTGTTCAATAACAGGAAACAAAAATATAAATTAAAATCCCTAAATTCACATTGGAGGGTCCGCCTATGAAAATTGACTTGAAACTTAAAAATTGGAGGGTCCTCCTATGACATTCTTTGTAATTTAACCCAAAAAAAAAAAAAAAATGAAAAACTGGAGGGGCAAAGGACCCTGCGGGACCCCCCTAAGTCCGCCAGTGCCCATATAACTCATAGTCGATTCTTCTTGTATGAACACTACCACAGAGAAATAAAGAACAAATCTTTATCGAGTTGCCAAACTAATATAATATAAAATGTATATAGGATATTCTTGAGTTAATTCCCTATATAGTCATTGAACTTTGCCAAAAGTCCCCAGTAGGTCACTGAATTTCAAAATTTTCCTAAATAGTCACTGAACTTTGCAAAAAGTCCCAGAAAGGCCACTGAATTTCAAAACTTTCCTAAATACAGCAAATGACATGTTTAATCTTAACTCTTACAAAATAATGTAGTCCAATTTTTATGTGTCTTTTGTATATCTCTTTACCGAATTCTTCATAGATTTGATTATTAAAATTATAGGAAAAAGAAAATAGCGAGCTCATAATAATTAGGAGAGACGTTGTCAAACTTCAATTTGATTCCTCCGGAACAGTAAAAACGACATTAAGATAGAATAACAGATTTGAGTAAAACATATTTTAATTTGATTTAGTTGGGGTTGAACTGAAAATTAGAAATAGAAAAATCATAATTTTAAAAACATTTGATAGAAAAAAGTGACCATCGATAGAAGGTCACTGGTATTGACAAATTTCAGTGATGTATGAGATCAAAATTTGCAAAGTTAAGTGACTATCTAGGGAAATTTTGAAATTTAGTGACCTCATGGGGGCTTTTTGCAAAGTTCAATGATTATTTAGGGAAGTTTTGAAGTTCAGTGACCAGTTGGGGACTTTTGGCAAAATTCAGTGACTATATTGGGAATTAACTCGGATATTCTTTCAAGTTGTGGTTGTCAGAGTTATGAAATATCACCTCCTTTTATAGTGTTAAATCAACCTTTACAATAATGAACATTAATGCAATTTAAAAAGAAAATATATATATATATATATATATATACACACTATAATTATTAGTTTGAATTTTTTATTAAAAATCAAAACTGAAAATTAATAATAATCTTTAATTTGAAAGTTAATACTTTTTACAAGTTACAATACATCTTGATGCACGTTCCAATACAATACAAGTTAACAAAAATGATGTAGCGAGGTCTCAAAAATATATTAGGAAAACAGTTAAGAGAATGACATCAACGAGGTCCCGTGAGAGTGGACTTATGCACGTTAAATTTAATTTGCACCTTGGGAGCTCGTTAATATGCGACAAATTATCACTGAACCTTCACTTTCCCACCACAAATGATCAACACGTACTTGGTGTAGTTAGATGATTAAAACTTGTTGATTCCAATGGATCAACACTCGTTAATTCAACTGATTAGTGATAGTTGATCGAAATTAAGATGTCTCTATTCACCGATTTAGAAGAAAATTGAAAAACTTAAAGTTCCCTAATAATCATAATTAATGAAATAAAGTCACTTGCCTTGTGCTACGTGACCCATATGCTACTACCAAGATTCTCTGAGATGGCTTATAAGCTTAATTATGAAATATGTTTGGAAAAAATAGTTGTACTTATAAGTTGGGATCTCAAATTATATGAATCAAAATTCACGAGCCAGTTGTGAGACCCATAATTGTATGGATTTTGATCCACACATCACGTGTGAACTCTAGCTTATAAGATGGAATTTCTTTTGTCAAACATGCTCATAAGAAGGATAAAGATAAAATTACGCAATTCATGTGATTTTCTTGAGTCCTATATTGCATGAAAACTTTTAAAAACTAAGGGGTTGTTCTCTTTGCCGTTTTTTGTTTTCGATTTTTCAAACCAGTGAAAATGCGTTCTCTTTCCCATTTTTCGAAAATGAATTTTCCAAAAAAAAAAAAATTGTGAAGAAAATGCAAAACGTGAAAAACTAGGTTTTGAACATTTTCTTCACGAATCAAGAAAATTTGGAAAACGCGGAAAACGTCCCGTCACTGAAATAGTTTCCCAAATGACAAAAATAACGCATTTTCAGAAATTTTAAAACTGACACTCAAAACACAAAACACAAAATGAATTCAAAACTCAAAACCAATAACTGAAATATGAAGAGAACAACCCCTAGGGTTTTCATTTTAATACATTTTGAAATCGAGACTTTTCAAAAAAATTTAAAGAACAAATTACACGTGTTTGGGAGTTCTTATTTGAATCAAGACTTTCTAGCGGGAGATTGATTTTTCCATCAAGAAAGAGACGAATAAGACGGCCATTACAATTTTCTTTGCACATTGTCATGGCTCCACCTTTCCTATTGATTTATAAGATGACCAACTGACCAAGACAAGATATATCATCTCTTTAGTTCATATTACAAATTTCTTGTCCACGTGACATGACATGCAATAAAAAGTTAAGAGACTAGTGTCTTTTTGGATTGACAAATAAAATAGACAATTTATATAAATATTATTAATTGAGTTTAATATGAAATGTCTCAAAATATCCTTTGATATGATGTGATATAAAAATATTTAAAAAACTTTTTTTATTCTCATTTTGGTCATCATAATCGTGTTATATATTTTAAATTCCCAAGAGAAATGTAGAGAAAATGCCTAGAGAGGCCCTATAGAGAGTGAGTTGAGATATGCCAGTTCGAGAGGGAGACGAAGTTGAGATTTGTCATCTCCCCAATTCGGCTAGCAACATCATTTTTATCAGTAAATGGAAAGACATTAATGAGTAAAAAAGGACATTTTTAATTTTCTTATTTTTAGTAGAAAAAGACATTAATTTTCTCTCTTGAGTCATCGATCTAATTATCTTCGTAATCCATTTGTCCAAGAAAGATAACTACCAACATTGATTCATTCTCTACGCTTGAATTGAATTTCTTCTTTCGAGCATGCTCAATTACTGTTGCGGATGCCTAAATATCCCAATTTTCTTCGTTATTGCAATTTGGTTGCTTATTGAAGGTTGCTACATAGCCTTTTGTTAGCTCTTTTTTAAAAGCAACAATTTCAAGCATAATGACATCGTTTTCCACATATAAAGCACAAGCCTAGTTCGTTGATATTCTTTAGGTGACTGACTTCTCTTGTCGCGATCTTGTTGTACATGTCAAATAACTTCCTTCAAACCACCCTTTAAATTTACCATATTTAAATTCGTTATTATTTTATTGACTGGAATGGCCTCTTCTTTTGTAGCTAAATAATGTTTTTTTTTTTTTTTAAAGTGAGATCTCTAAGATTTGCTTGGTCAATGCCTCTTGATCAGCCAACAAATTTTCGAAATTTATTAGTGATGGTTGCTCTGGCCAACCCTATATTGCGGTAATAAAGCCTCTAAATTCTTGTCTCAATATATGTGTAATTATTTTTCTTAGTTTAGACTTCGAAATTTTACTCGTAGAATCTAATTTACAGATTTCACGACGGAGACTTTACCTTGTTAAAATATTGACTTACTAGTCATCTCTCCTTGAGTGATAAACTTAGCTCGTTCTTCAAAAGCTACAATCTTATATCATTTTTCTTTAAAAATTGTGCTGCGAATGTGTCTCTTGCTTCCTTTCTTGTATTTTTGTACCTTATGTACTTCAATAATTTTTACTCGATTGTTGTCTTTACATGCTTTAATCTTCCATTTCTTCAAGGTCTCGATGTCCTTTGGTGGTGTCACGTCACGATTGCTAACTACGTCCTACAAGTCTTGCCATTGAAGCTATGATTTCATGCACGTCAACCATATTGTGTAGTTTTCATTGTTTAGCTTATTATTCCACCTACCACTTGTAGGTTGTTTATTGTGACTTAACTAACTTCCTCGTTCCCAAACAAGCTTGATGGAAGTTTCACAATCTCAATTTGTACGCGATCTTGAGAAGCTCAAAAAATCCACTCATTAACCTTTTCGCTTTGGTACTAAATTGTTGAGTTTAACATTAGTAACAATAGTATTTTATTATAATAAACAATTGTAAAAAATTATTATGGTCGCAACACTAAACCTCTATATATTTTACTATTTACTTTCACAATTGCACTCCTAATGATCACGACAATATTCACAAGGATAAAGCTACTTGTACACCTTATGGTGTACCAAATAGCTTACACATATCTCACATGGAGAGGGGTTCACGGATATTTTATTATGTGTGGACCCTCTTACATGTGAGGGGGGTGTAAGGGATTATTGAAGGTGTTATGTACATGTAGACAAGTCCTATTCACAAACTATGGCTGCTTCCTCGCTCGAGCATTTCTCTCTCACACATCTCATTGCACATTATAGTGTGCCTTGACATATTTAAAAGGTCCAAAGTTGGTGGGATCATAATCAATATTTCCTTCCAGACAAATCTGCAGTGCAAGTGAAATATCCTTGCTACATAGTTCTAGTATGGTGGTGGAGTTATGGATTATTCTAGCATGCCGCAAAATGAAAAATCTAGAATATGAAGAAATAATTTTGGAAGTGTGAGACATGGTTCTCTTAACTCTTATTTAATTAGGACCATTGGATAGGATGGAGGGCTATGATTTATTCTTGGTAGATATATTGTTGGCTTGTTGTGGAAGCTTTGACTATCTATTAGAAAAGGAGGCCTCACACGTGATCTTCCTAGACTTGGTCATCACTCTCATTAAAAGTCTCTCTCTCCTCCAAAAACGCACAGCCACGGTTTGGAGCATACACAGGCCTTCTTCTTCTTCACCCGGTTCATTGAGCTTCCTGTGGTGAATCCCTTGTGTCCATTCTAGGCGTGAAATAGAGCTAGAAGAGGTGGGTTTTTCTCGAAGGCTTGGTGGTGGTTTTGAAGAGGTTCTTTGCCGGATCTTGTACTCTCTCTTGGTGTGGTGATTTGCAAGCGTGGAAGCTGTTCCTGAGCCTAACATTTTCAGCCATCAAATAGGGAAGTGAAGCTGTCCATTTTCGATTGTTTGCTACATCTCTTCTATTCTCGATTTCTTTGTTTATAGAGAGATTGGTAAACTATTGTTTGTGTTTTGGTTGATGTTTATACCTCTATTACCCAACAAAACTGGTATCAGAGCATGGGTCTTCGTGATTGAGGTGGAAATCGATCAAACAGGGGGAGAGGCTCGCGAGTTCTTCACCTTGGCCGAATCTGAAAATGCTTTTTCCGGCCAAACCACTCACTTGCCGGAAAATCTGAGACCATATTTGGAATCTGCAGGTCATGGGCTTCGTCTACTGGTAAAGAATCGATAAAAAAATCGAAATCTGGGTTGGGCGATTTTGGAGGTCCGAATTGGGGAAAACCAAATTTCGGCCAAACCAAAACTCCGATCGACGAACGGAGACTGGAACTGAGTCCAGCAGGCTGAGGCGCAGCTGGTGGTGGTGGCACGTGATTTTTCCAGCGGTGGCGCGTGGGCGGCTCCGGCGAGGTTTTTTCGGGCAGAATTTTTGTTTTAACCTGCTGAACGTATTAATGGGTTTATTTTAGTGTTTCAGGTTATACATAAAAAGTTGGACGATTTTGCCCTTGGCTTGATATCTACGGTAGTTCGATTCTGAAACTGGTGGTATTCTTACTGTTTTTCAACAGTAGTTGGTAAGATTATTCCAAACTCTCCGTTAGGTTAGGTTTGGTACTCTTACCGGTATATGCACGTTTGCTTGGTTGCACGTTTGTGAATTCTGTGGATTGAATTCTTCTGATTAATTTGTAACCTGGAAGCATATTTACCTGCATTATATACCTGTGTTTCGTGAACGGATTATTTCATCGTTGTACTTCATTTCTGAAAATTGGTTTTAACTCGGCATTCACATTTATATATTGATCATCTGGAAAAGCTTTTTTCAAAACCTTTTCTGTTATGTCCACGAGTACAGGCCACTCTTTTACAGAATCTGTAATGAGTTCGAGGGTCGAATTATCGCAATTCGATGGAAAGGGGGATTACTCGATTTGAAAACAGAAAATGAGGGCTATTTTGGTCCAACAGAGAGTTGCTAAAGCTCTCGATGATCCTTCTACTTTTTCTGATGAGTTAAAGGCTAAACCACATGAAATTGAAGACATGAATGAAATTGCTTATAGTTCTATAATTTTGCATTTATTTGATAATATTGTAAGACAAGTTGATAATGCTAAAACTGCTAGAACTTTATGGACTGAACTAGATGCCTTGTTCTTGACTAAAACTTTACCTAACAAGATATATTTGTTGGAGAAGCTGTTTAGTTTTAAGATGGATCCCGGGAAGGATGTTGAGGGGAATTTGAGTGACTTTAGCATAATTGTTAAGAGTCTGGCTCATAATGATAAAAAATTTGCCGATGAGGATTTAGCTGTCATATTGCTAAATTCTTTGCCCGAATCTTACAGAGAAATGAAAAATGCCATAAGATATGGTAGGGACACTCTCACTCAAGCTATTGTCACAGATGCCTTAAAATCAAGGGAACTTGAATTAAAAAGAGACAATAGAACTCACTCTCGTGAAGAAAGCTTATTTGTTAGGGGAAGATCTGAAAAGAAAGAATATAACTTCCATAACAAGAAGGGGAGAGAAAAATCTAAAATGAGATCAAAATCAAAAGATAAAAGCGGTAAGAAATGTTATCACTGTGGAAAGTTGAGACATTTCAAGAAAGACTGCTTTGAGTGGAAAAGGAAACAAAGAGACCCGAACAATACTGATCAAGATAATGCTGCCATTGTGTCTGAATTTGACAGTCTGCATGTCCTTAATGTGTCTGAGGAAGAATTTGATAAAAATTGGATCCTAGACACAAGGTGCACTTTTCATATGTGCCCTGAGAGGTCTTGGTTCTATAACTATAAAGAGACTGAATCTAGGAAGGTCTATATGGGGGACAATAATTCTCAAAATGTGGTTGGAGTTGGTGACATAGCCATCAGGATGTACGATGGGGCCGTCACGCAGCTAAGGAATGTTAGATATGTTCCTAATTTAAAGAGGAACCTCATTTCCTTAGGTTCTCTTGAAGATGAGGGATATACCTTCAAGTCTTGTAACAAAATTTTGAAAATTATGAGAGGTTATCTCATAGTTATGAAAGGACCTAAAAGGAATGTGTTGTACTATCTGGAGGGTAGAATTGAAATACCACTTGATTCTAGTCTTCTTACTGTGAGTAAAGACAAGACTGAACTTTGGCATAACAGAATGGGTCACATTGGGTTTAAAGGGCTAAAAGTTTTAAATAATCAGAAATTGCTTGGAAAGGATGATATTGAAGCAATGGATTTCTGTGAAACATGTGTTTTGGGTAAGTCCCATAAGGTGAGCTTTGAAACTAGCTCTCATAGGACCAGCAGACCATTGGACTATGTTCATGCTGATTTATGGGGTCCGGAGAAGCACTCCACATTTGGTGGGAGCAAGTACTTCTTGTCCTTGGTGGATGATTATTCAAGAAAGGTTTGGATTTACCCTTTGAAGGCTAAGTCGGAAACCTTTGAAAAATTCAGAATTTGGTTAAAGTCTGTGGAAAATAAGCTAGATAAGAAGCTTAAAACTTTGAGAACTGATAACGGGCTTGAATTCTGTAATTTTGAATTTGACAACTTCTGTAAGCAGAAAGGCATAACAAGACACAGAACTGTTAGATACACACCTGAACAGAATGGGGTCGCTGAGAGAATGAACAGGACCATAATGAACAAAGTTAGGTGTATGTTGATTAGCTCTGGCCTTGCGAAAGGCTTTTGGGCTGAAGCTGCAAGTACTGCAGCTTACTTGATTAATAGGTCTCCGTCCAGCAGTATAGGGTTTAAGACCCCACAGGAGTTATGGACGGGAGAGCCTCCAAATCTGGAACATTTAAGGGTGTTTGGATGTGCTGCATTTGCACACCAATCTGAAGGAAAACTTGAGCCGAGAGCGGTCAAGTGTGTGATGTTAGGGTATCCCGAGGGTGTGAAAGGCTATAGGCTATGGGTTTTAGGGGTTCAAGGTATTAAGATTATTAACAGCAGGAATGTAGTCTTTAATGAATCTGAGATGCCTTGTCTAAAACAGAAAATTGATGAAACCAACAAAACTGAAACTGAGAAGAGTATTCAGACTGAGGTGAAGCTTACTAAGCTTAATTCACCTACACCTGGGAATGAGGCTAATGACCCTATACATCAAGAACCTGAAAATGAAAATGTAATTGAAACTGAAACTGAAGGGGTGACTGAACTTCAAGAAAACACTGAACCTGTTGAAGTTGAACATTTTAATGATCAGCCACCTAATCAAGATTATCAGCTTACCAGGGATAGGGGGAGGAGGCAGATCAGGCCAAATCCTAGATATGAATCTCTAAACATGATTGATTTTGCCTTAGTTTCAGGTGAAGCCCTTGACCAAATAGAACCTGATAGTTTTGAAGAAGCCGTGTATGGAAAATGTTCTGAAAATTGGCTTAAAGCTATGCAGGAAGAGATGAGATCTTTAATGGAGAATAAAACTTGGAAGTTGGTTAATAGACCTAAGGATCATAGGATAGTTCAATGTAAGTGGATTTACAAATTGAAAGAAGGAAATAATCCTAGTGATCCTCCTAGGTATAAGGCCAGACTAGTGGCAAAGGGTTTTACTCAAAAAGAGGGGGTTGATTACAATGAGATATTCTCTCCTGTGATAAAGTACAAAACAATTAGACTGATTCTTGCATTGGTTTCTCATTTCAACTGGGAACTGGAACAACTAGATGTTAAGACTGCCTTCCTGCATGGAAAATTGGAAGAGGATATTTACATGGGTCAGCCTCAAGATTTTGAGATGAAGGGTAAAATAAACTGTGTGTGCAAATTAGAAAGATCTCTGTATGGGCTTAAACAAAGCCCTAGACAGTGGTACATTAGGTTCGATACCTATGTACTGAAGATAGGTTTTAAAAGGAGTGAATATGATGCATGCCTGTACTATAATGATAGTAAGGAGGGCTGTGAGGTCTACTTGTTGCTGTATGTAGATGACATGCTTCTAGCAAGTTCAAGTAAGACTGAAATCACTAAGATGAAGAACCTTTTAAAATCAGAATTCGATATGAAAGATTTGGGGAGTGCTAAGAAGATTTTGGGGATGGTTATAAAGAGAGATAGGGCTGAAAATAGACTTGTTGTTTCCCAAGAAGCCTATCTGAACAAAGTCATAACTAAATTTGGTATGAATGGATCAAAATCTGTGAACGTTCCCTTAGCAGCTCACATGAATCTTTCTAGTGCACAGTCTCCTAAAACTGAGGAGGAATTTAGAGAAATGAGGAACATACCCTACTCCAATGCTATAGGTTCCGTTATGTTCTCTATGATAACAACCAGACCTGACTTAGCATATGCTATAAGTTTTTTGAGCAGATTTATGTCCAACCCCGGAAAGCCCCATTGGGCAGGTTTGAAATGGTTGTTAAGGTACATTGTTGGTACATTAAATTTGGGTCTTGTGTATGAGAAAAGATCTGAGGGGTTAACTTTAAAAGGCTATGTTGATGCTGACTTTGCTGGTGATAAAGACAGTAGGAAATCAACTACAACATACTTCTTTACCCTAGGTGACAATTGTATAACATGGAAGTCACAGTTGCAGCCTTTAGTTACTTTGTCAAGTACTGAGGCAGAGTATGTTGCCATAACCGAGGCGGTTAAGGAATGTACTTGGTTAAAAGGAATCTTAAAAGAATTGAACTTCATGCATGATATACCTGTTATGTTTACTGATAGTCAAAGTGCTTTATTGCTTTGTAAAAATCCTGTTTATCATGAAAGATCAAAACATATTGAGGTAAAGTATCATTTTATACGTGAGAAACTGTCTCAAAATGAAGTTAAACTTGTTAAGATTCACACTGATAGGAATCCTTCTGATGTGGGAACTAAAATTCTACCTGCAGGTAAATTTAAATTATGCTTATCTTTGTTACATATTGATACGGGTTAATTTTTCTTGCAGGTAGTGGGCGATGATGATGAACAGTTCTTTCATGTGCAAATTCGCAACCAAGAGAGTGTGTTATGAGAACCAAAGTGAAGAATGTGAGACATGGTTCTCTTAACTCTTATTTAATTAGGACCATTGGATGGGATGGAGGGCTATGATTTATTCTTGGTAGATATATTGTTGGCTTATTGTGGAAGCTTTGACTATCTATTAGAAAAGGAGGCCTCACACGTGATCTTCCTAGACTTGGCCATCACTCTCATTAAAAGTCTCTCTCTCCTCCAAAAACGCACAGCCACGGTTTGGAGCATACACAGGCCTTCTTCTTCTTCACCCGGTTCATTGAGATTCCTGTGGTGAATCCCTTGTGTCCATTCTAGGCGTGAAATAGAGCTAGAAGAGGTGGGTTTTTCTCGAAGGCTTGGTGGTGGTTTTGAAGAGGTTCTTTGCCGGATCTTGTACTCTCTCTTGGTGTGGTGATTTGCAAGCGTGGAAGCTGTTCCTGAGCCTAACATTTTCAGCCATCAAACAGGGAAATGAAGCTGTCCATTTTTGGTTTTTTGCTACATCTCTTCTATTCTCGATTTCTTTGTTTATAGAGAGATTGGTAAACTATTGTTTGTGTTGGTTGATGTTTATACCTCTATTACCCAACAGGAAGCCAGAGTCGGCGGTGACTTCTTCATGGCAGCCTTCGCAAAAGATGTTCATGGAACTATTAATCATATAGCGGGAGAATGCTAGGCAAATGACACAAATTTGTAGCAAATAGGTGGCTGGCTATATCCATGGCGGAATCAGATTACAGCAAATCACAAATAAAAGAGAAAATGGCCTTTGCATATAAATTACAATATTCATTAATTGTGTGTTGCTAAAAAAGGGTATACCGTAATATTTAGTAAATGTATGTTGCCTTTGATTAAATTAACTGAGATTCAACAATGTTCTTTAAATGCATATTGTAAATGTGTAATTTTGCAACATTCACGCTTCTTTGTCGTTAATTGGTTCAACAACGAGCAATGCACATTACCGTTACTTGTTTTTCACATTGCCGTTAATGATTACTTGTTTGAGCAACATAAATTGTCCGTTGCAAAAAATTTATATATTTCATAGATTTAACAATAGACAATGATCTTTGTTGAAAAAGTTAATATGTGGCTATTTGCAACATTATGTGCGATTTGTTTAAACATCTACATTTAACAATGTTCATTTCTCCATTGTTAATAATATTAATTTAAATATTCAGTGTTTTTCGCAGTGTGCATGCATTGTCTATTATTGTATCCGTCCACTCTACAGTAATATCGAAATTTGCTACGTGCAAGAGCACTTTGCAAAAGACCTATGACAACAAATTTTGTTTGTTGCAAATGACTATTTTCTTTTAATGTTAATACAAGCGATTCATAACTTTAAGTTTCACGTCGAAGAGAGCGCATTGGTATTTGGTACAGTGTTTTTAAAGCTGAAGGAAGTGTTCCTCGACTTGACCTTTGAACCCATTAGTCGAGATGCAAACCGAGCAGCCCATACTCTGCACCACAAGCTTTTCACTACTTTCAATTTAACGTTCCTCCTCTTCTTGGGAGCATTGTTTGATCTGATATTAATGAATAAAATACGGTTTGCTATTAAAAAAAAAAGCAATTTAAAAGTACGATAATTTCTTAACATCTACACGTGAAAAGACATTAAAATTTTATTAAAAATATATTCCCATCAGTGAAAAGTAAGTCCAACCTTGAATTGTTATACCTCAAAGGCCGCTAATGTTACCCCCACCAAACTAGTCTCTAGTTTCAAATTGAACAAGAATGTTCACTTTGAGCTAGATGGTGACATAGTTCGGTTTGGGTCACGTCATTCAGAATTTCCAATTGTTATATGACAAAATTTCGTCCTAATTAGCATTAGTGAGAATGAGAGCTATATCTCTTGGCCACTAGTGCCAATTTCAAATTTTTGCAATTTTTTGTTTTTAAACTTTAGCCCTTTTATTTATTTTGCTACTTTAGTTCTTTTTCAACGACAAATGAGCAATCAATTTTATTCGTTGGACTACTTGTGCTCAATTTCAATAAGAAATAAAGCATAGTGACACTTAAATATATACCACGATTGATGAAACAATATGGTTTACATTTTTTCCGTGATATATTTACATTTTTTTTTTTTTTGGAGTTTATTCATGGACGAAGTACACATGTATTATTGATTTTTATCACGAAAATCTCTATATTGGATTGACTTGCGGTTCTAATTTTTGTTCCAAAAAACGCAGTGGATAAAAATTTTGACTTTAACAAAAAGGTTTGAAATAAGAATAAAATTACACTCAAATTTGAATTTTATACACAAAGTTGAATACCGTAGCAGTTGTTTGAACAAAATTTCTTGTTTACAAAACTACTATTATATAATTAATGATATCGGAATGTCATTAATATTGTAACAATTAATTAATATTATACCTAATCAAGATATCTAACATTAATTAAAACATTAAAGATAAGCACAACAATGCAACTTTTAATTCCATTTTAAGCAATTCTTTTAATTATGCATTTTTTGAAGAACAATCAATTTCATGAAAGGTAAGAAATTTATAGCTCTTCCACCGTCGAGCCCAAAAATCAAAAATGAAAATTTGACATTTTGTATTTTTGTATTTTGAAAGAAGAATTCACATTCACAGCTCACAAGAGAGTGGTGAACAGTCCTACCATTTGCTTTATATCACGTGGCTTGCACCTTTTGTTCGGTGACATATAATTTGTACTGACATAATATTCAATTATAATATCAAGAAATTGAATAATAAAATTATCCCTCCAACAACTAAACATTCAACTGACATTCAAAGTACAAAACTATTCAACCAAACTGCCATGGCTATACATGAAAATGTTTGAGACGTAATATTGAACATTCTATTTAGAATAGTAAACATTGTTTTAATTTCTTTCGTTCTTTAATCATATCTAATCCATCATATCAAAACACTACAATGATAATGTTATCCGAATCAGTATAACATACTAAACATGACTAAATGTGCACAAGATTTCGAAAAATAGTTGGACTTTAGGTTGAGGGGAGTAATAGTTAGTCACAAACAATGTCAATTCATTATAGTCATATCAGGTCAAAATTAGTCTTGTTAGTGGGTTTGGTCTTTAGCTTACATTTATCGTTAGAACAAGTCATGTCACGTAATGGGTTCGTTAGTATGATTCGAGATCGAATGCATCAATTGAAATATTTTGAATCATAAAACCATAATGAAATATACGATCAACCGACGTTTTATTGTCACGATACTATACTATCATTCAAAAAATGGCCAAAAGCAGACAAACAAAAGCTACCATATTGAACAAGAATTATTGTTAACAACAAAATATAGAATCCACATTGTGACAGTGAGCGTGGCGTTGGGAGGTGGGGTTAGTGTAGTGGAGCCATGCTATAGTGTCCGTTTGTTTGATCGTTTGGATGATCACACCCACACACATTGGGAGAAAAAATATTATTTTATTTTCGCAGGACTCACATACTCATGTGAAAGTGTGATCAAGCAAGTGGTCATCCAAGTGAGTTATTTAGCATTTTTCTCGTGTACACAACACAACACACCATCATTAATTATACTCTCATGGAATTCAGTGTTATTATTATTTTATTTTTTTCAAACTTCTCATTCATACCGCTCTCAAAAGCAAGAATCCGTTGATTGTTTTAACATCCCACACCGTTCAACAGTCCCATTTCTTAGAGAGGGAGAGAGAGACTCGTGTGTGGATTCAAGATTTTCTTAGATAAAATCTTGAATTGCTGTGGAACCCTATTTGGGATTGTTTATCAGAAAGCAAAGGGGCAAAGGGGAAAAAATAAATAGCTTTTATTGATGCTGATCCGTTTTAAAGAGAAAATGGTTGTGGAAAAAAAGATGATCTTTTGAGGGTTTTTTTTTTTTTTTTTTTTTTTTTTTGCTTTATATAACTGACCCTCAGAAAAGTTTTCACTAATGCATAACATGAAGAAGAAACAAAGGCATATTGTTTCTTGGTCTCCAGAGGTGGGTTTTTATTTTTCAATTTGTGTAAAATTATTTATATGAGAAGGGCTCAATCTGATATATATGGGTTGACTTGAATTTGCAGGAGGATGATATTTTGAGAGAGCAGATTCAAATACATGGAACTGAGAAGTAGAATCTTGATCCTTTCAGAGCATGTTTTTGTGTAATTAGGTGTATTTAAAAGTTAATTTACTTTGATGGGATTTTGAATTTGAGATATATGTCTGCAGTTGGGCAATAATCGCGTCTAAATTCAAGGATAAAACTACCAGACAATGTAGAAGAAGGTTTGCTGATATATAGGCATCTTTCTTTCTTCATTGAAAAGATTTTTTTTTTTTTTTTTGGGATTATTATTCTTATTTGTGTAATTGTACTACTGGACAGATGGTTCACTTATCTGAATTCTGATTTCAAGACAGGAGGCTGGTCACCTGAGGAAGACATGCTCTTATGTGAGGTGTATTATTGCTCTGCAACTTGTTGATTATTTTCTGAAATTATTGATAACTGATTCTCTCAGTACCATAAATTTAGGGGTTTTCGAAAATGTCGATGCTTCTTGTTTATGCTAGTTTAGGTCTTAGTTTTCTTAAAGATTTTCATTTATTTTGTACTTCACTTGTATTGATATTAAACCATTCGTTTATTTTGTACTTCACTTGAATTGATATTAAACTATTATTATTATTATTATTATTATTATTATTATTATTATTATTATGTGATAAGAACATTTATGGCATGTTTGGTATGCTGAGTTGGACAACGTGGTCATGATTTAAATAGAAAATGAAGTTAGACTTTTGTCCGATTTTCTTTTGCTGTGTTGTCCAATATGGCACACCAAATGTGCCTTTATTGTTCGATTGTATCATGCATTGGTAATAAGGGCACTTTCTATTCTCTACAGTGTAATAATCAATAAAAATCTACAGTTACATATTGATTTTTGATGTGATCTGATTGTAAAAATGGAATTCAGGCACAGAAGATATATGGAAACAGATGGACTGAGATTGCAAAGGTAGTTTCAGGCAGGTAATTAAATGTAAAATTGAGTATTTTCTTCTTCCCAATTTGTTTTTGAGTAAAAAAGAACAATTCTTAAAATCCCCACCTTTTGTTTTTGTTCTCATATAGAACTGATAATGCTGTGAAGAATCGGTTCACGACTCTGTGTAAGAAGAGAGCAAAGCGTGAAGCCTTAGCGAAAGAAAACAGAACTTCATACGTCAATTTAAACAACAAAATGGTTGTATTTCCAGCAGGGCTTAATACAGATGGAGTAACAGCGAGTACAGCGCCCCTTAAAAAGAAGAGGTATATTAAATCAATGTCCTTCCTCTTGTTTGATAAAAGTCACCTGGATCAAAACATAATGAAATATATATTTTTTTGATCTTTAGGATGGCTTACGGCTCAAATCAAACAGAAACCTGCAATCACGGAGAAAAATTAATCCAAGAATGTGGAACTGTAAATCATCTGTTGAGACCTCCATTTGCAGTACTAAATCAGAACTTCCATAATAGCGAGGGTAACTTGTCGATTCAGCCAAACTTCAACCACATGAAGGAGGCTAGGGTTGATGGAAGTGAGTTCAAAACGTTCTTTATAATAGAAACTCTATAGATTGTTTATCAGTGCCTAAAAGCCACTGTAGACAGAAATAGACAAGAAAATGGCAATTTTTCTTTGTGCAACGGCGCAAATGTCTAGTGCACTTGTGGCGTGTTTGGTAGAGAGGACTGAAACAATACTAAAGAAGAAAAAGAAATTAAAATCTTCATTTATATTGCCAGTCCTGTGCTTTATTGTGTGAATTCAAACATGCACTTGTAGTGTTAGAGGGCGTTTGGGCGCCATTTTTTGCTCATTATTAGAAGAAATATAGAAATTGCAAAATGAAAGTTGTGAGATAAAAGTCTAAAAAGGGGGCTAAGTGGGGCCTATAAACGGTAACATTTCTTCTAAAAATGAGGTGGAAAATGGCAAACAAACAAGGGCTTAATATGATTACAATGTAACTAAGGGTAGATTCTCATGCAGCTGCAAATAACAAAACTCATGGAACATTTCTTAAGAAAGATGATCCCAAGATGCTTGCATTGATGCAGCAAGCAGAATTGCTCAGCTCACTTGCAATAAAAGTTAACTCCGAGAACACAGATCAGAGTCTTGAAAATGCCTGGAAGGTAAGGAAAATTAGTCTTATGTATTTGAATATACAGATAACTAGATTTTAGTTTTTACTAGTAAAATATTGTTGAAACTCATTAAAATGGCAAATTTAATTACAATCTCAAAAGAGAATTTTGGAAGGGCAAAAGTGCGAGTTTGGCCTACTGTAATGCTAACTATAATTTCAATTTGTATTTTTCTGACTTCGACTCGTGATTGTTTTTCAGATTCTCCAAGATTTTCTCAGACAAAACAAAGAATGTGATCCGCTGAGATTCGGCTTTGATGATACTGATTTTCAACTTGAGAATTTCAAGGAGTTGCTAGAGGATTTAAGGAGTAGTAATGAAGGCAGTAGACCTTTGAGGTAATTTGCAAGGCAACCACGTTTATATGACTAGAAGGATATGTCGGGTACAAAGACTGGACAGTACACGATGGATAAGATTCTAACTTCTTTTTCTTCCTATATAATATCCAACACTGTTCAGTCCACGTTACCAAAAAGAGCAGAAAGGTTTATTCTTGTCCAGATATCTAATTATAGTTGTGCAGGCAAACTGATCCGTTTGAGGAGTCTTCTTCCAGCTCTGAATGTAGTACAGGGTCGACTCTGCCATCTCGGGCATCTGGTGAGAAAACAGAACTGTGTCAAGCTGACTTGTGTACAAATCAGGAAACTGATCCCGAATCACAAATGGATCAATTGGGTGGTTCACACTGTCTTGCTGAGGGAAACAGGAAATGCTGTAATGCAAACATAAAGGAAGGTATACTATATTTACTAGGAAGGAGGGTTATATGCCACTATTTCATCTTATTTTAAGCTGATGATATTTCTAAATCGAGTGCAGTGGAAAATTTGTTAACTTGTGATGAAATGAAAGCTGATGACAGAGTTGCCAATGAATATTCTAACACAAAATTCAGTTCCCCTGTTCAAGTGACTCCATTGTTCAGATCACTGGCAGCAGCAATTCCCAGCCCAAAATTTTCAGAAAGTGTAAGAAATCTAATCTTTACTCTTTATTTAGGAATAAGATCAAGTGCATAAGTATTAAAAGTGATCCTAAATGTCTAATGATATTCAACTACTAGTGGGAATGTTGCTTATAGGACGCCTTATATTAATAATATTTGCAGAAATAGGATAATTTGCCTCATTGTTATCAATCAGTCAATAAGAAGACTCAAGTCTGGATTATCAAGCCATCCACTCCTGATTAGAGGTCCAGGCTAGAAAATTTGGAGGGTCGGTGGCCTTGAACTTAACATATATCAATTTCATTTCTATACATCTGTTGATAAATTTCCGTTAGTATCCACATTTTCACCCCAAGCTAGAATACCAAGCATAATTATAATTGGAAGAAAGTGACCAGAGAAGCATAAGTGATTTTTCCTTGATTGATTATATAAGCTAGTGATCTATGAATCTTTCATGCTAACAAGAAGAAATCGTAAAGTTAGCAAGAAAGATACGTCAACATAAATTAGGAAATGTCCAGTAGAATTATTCTGCAGTGATCAACATAGATCAAGAAATCATTTTGATGGAAATGGTTTAGCTAATACAAATTATTATGATCTGTAACTAATTTTTCCCCATGAATAAAATAGAAATCCTAAACGAACTGTGATTTCACGGAGTTCACAATAGATACATAGTCATGAGACAATCATTTTTATCTAAAATCACTTTATTATTTTCTTGTATGTATATTAATGTCCATTCAATTTATTGCTGCAGGAGAAGAACTTCTTGATGAAAACACTTGGAATAGATTCGACATCCCCGAGTTTGTGCACCAATCCTTCAAAACCTCCGCCCTGCAAAAGGTCCCTCCTCTATTGCCTCTGACTAATCTCACCGATCAACCTTGCATGCATAATCTGTGGAATTTGGAGTCACCAATCGACCTGAGTTTTTAAAAATAGCCCTTTGAAGATATGATTCCCTATCTAGGGTGCTATGGAGCATTCCAGTTCTTCTTCCCCTTCTGCAATTTTCGATTCTAGTGTGATTTACTATAGCATCTAATTCTTTTGTTTCGTGTGCCATGGAACTCGGATATGGCTATCCGTTGTTCTCATAAGGGCTCGAAAGGCCAAACTATACATAACCGATACTACAATACTTTAGTCATTCAGAGTGTAAGAATAGAATGGTATCTCGCCAATATTACTGTATTTTAGGTGTGCAGAGTACTCTATAAGTTTCTATGTTGTCCTAATATTTTCATTTTCATCACCTGTATGAAATCTATACATATTGGAGTGGATAATGTAATACAATAATGTTTGTAGACACATCTTCTTTGTCTGTTCTTTTACTTGTCTGACAGACACATTTCTGAAAAATTGAAGAAATCTGAAAGCACCAGTTCATATGCATAGGGAAAAGCTTGAATAGAATGAAACACTCCACAAATAAACAATAAACATTCTGCCTGAAAAGTTTTTAGTTACGCGAGGCAAAAAATTCATAGGCTCCTGGAGTCTTGTAGAACAAGTTAAGAGGATGGAGGGATCGATCAAAACTAACACGAACTCATTGTAGTTGCTAATGATTAGTCACTGCTTAAGAAACCAAAGCTTTCCTTACCATCGCAAGTCTTTGTAAAATAACTCTGATAAGAAGAAAAAATGGCGATAAAAGACCTACCTTGCCAAATCCGTCCATGCTTAGGAGCATTCCAGCTCAAAATGAGGACACACAATCCTACAAATGATGGCTTCACATGGGATGCAAATGTAATACTACTGTATGGAGTTGGTATTGTCTTTAAAAAAAAATTTATGTTGCCGACTCCAAGTTTTTTGGGAAGAATGCTTAGTTTGTTGTTGTTGAGGCACAAAAATTCGTGCTTTTCTCCAACTAGACATGAAGCTTCTCTAGTTCATTTCTGCATCTTTCTCTTTGCGAGATGTGTGAATTGAGGTATGCTGTGAGAAGAAGAAGGCTCTGAAAATGCTGTTACTTTAAGGGTTTGTGGTGGAGGAAAAAAGTGTAATCATGACCCAAAGGAAAAGCTATTGGTAAAAGAGGGAGGGAAATATTTGCAAAATAAAGTTTTACATTCACTGGTAGTCACTTTACCTCAAGATTTAGCTCTAAAATAACTTAATTGACCTTGAATCTCCAGTTCCAGCGATTGCATCTAAGTTGTTGGACATGACATGGGTATGGGGACAAGTGATTTCGAAAAGCAGGACCACGAATAAGTAAGGGAACACGTCGATTTAAATTCATATATTATATTTTTACTTGTATATTTTTTTATATTGGGCATGGCACATGCCATATCAAACACTTGCTTGAGGAATGTTCTTGAAGTGTCTCTCGAGCGTTAAAAATTTAGAAAATATGTTAAAAATAGAACATGTTGTGTGGCTTGTTGGGTCCGTACCATAGAACGCTTGAGAAGTGTTAAGTGTCTGATGCGATATTTTCTATATAGAACACAAATACTACCTTAATTGGATTGTCTGGCGTAGGATTGGATCCTGGGTAGAAACTGGTCATTAAATCTTATCGTGTGTGCATACTTTAGTGTCTGTGACAACTTTAATTAAGGGTATGGACTACTGCTGGTCCACCATGTTGGCCCTTTAGAGTTTGGTATTGAGTGGTGGTGTTTTTGTACAGCAAATTATACTTTTCAAAAGATTTGATACAGAAAGAGGCGAATACATTGAATCACCTCATCTGAGGATTAAGCTCTATCTTCGATCACAAAACAGAAATGACCCGAAGTCTTTACATCACCTAGTCTAAACACTAAGCTCCATCTTTGATCTAATATATATATATATATATATATACCCCGGAAAATTAGCACTTTCAATAAAAGTTTTACATACCATTTCTAAGATAAAATACTTAAATGCATGTTCGATTGGGCCCAAAGCCTGCCTGGGCCAAGGCCAAGAAATATAAAGCACTTCGTCGTTCTTCTCAAATTGCATGAATGTGGGCCTGAAGGAGTTTGATTCGTTGAACGAGTTTCCTCCCGTCAAGTCAAAGGTGGTACCCTTAAGAGCAGGATCAGTGGTAAGAACTAGCTTTTGACCTAACCTTACATGGACTATTTGCTGTGGCCTGTGCACCAACCCTATTCTAGCTATGTTTGGTAAAATTTTATATTGAATAAAGATCGAAATATAACCTACATATAAATATTTGGATTACTCGTTTTAATAAGATTGATTTTTAAGATTCGCAAGTCTTAATACCTATTTTAGACGTGCCATGCCACACTAGGTACGTTTTGGTTTAGCCACAGGCCCAAAATTTTGTAAATCCATTCTTGAAATGTATGGAACAAAAGCGGATTGATAGTTTATAAACATTTCATATACATGAGCTAAATATAAGCAGAAACTCATATGTTTATCGATTGAGTTTGACAAGTAGTTGTACGGAATAAGTATCTTTAAAAACAATGTACCTTTTTTATCTCATGAATATCAAATACGCAAAAATAAAGTGCATGTATACATATAGTGAAATTTCCAATTTCTCAGTGGTAGAATTAATTTTAGTATGAATCATAACAGAATTAAATTTTATTAAAATTGAAGGAGTAAAGATTTTTATGAGCGAGATGACAATTAATTAGATATTGTTTGCCGAATTTTATGTGTAGTTTTCTAATAATGTGTATTCATCGAAGCAACTTCATACATGATGGTTAAGTGCTGCAAAGGCATGGGGCCGAAGGTGCGGAAGGAAAGACAGTCGTGTGGTGTTACAACACACATGAAGGGTAGATGCAAGCATAGACATAGGTAGGTTGCGGCCTATAGGGGTAGCAACTAAAGGCCCAATACAAACAGCCAAAATAAAAAGGTCGGATTCATGGGATGCAATCACGTGTTCGAGATACAACATTACTTTACCATCACTAGTGTTCATCTCTTATGTTGTAGTTTAACCCAAATTCTAGTGGATATTAGAGTTTTGGTTAAAGTGGTATTGAAAAGATCAAATTATAGATTGAAAAAAAAATAAAAAAAATCGTTGCACTGTCGCCAGCCGGGTACTCGAGCTACGTCATTAAAATTTCAATAGAGACTTGACGCCTATTTGCTACTCAAGCGACAGAGCTGCCGCTCGCCTATAGCTCGGTTATCTGGCCCAAGCCCGTTTCGCGTTTTAACGCATACTCTGGACTCCTTTCTACAACTTGGATTTTAGGGTTATATATATATATATATATATATTCCACGACTTGTATTGAGATCATAACATTCATACAATAGTTTTAGAATTTCATATCTTAATGGAGAGTATTGAGATTTTGTTGTAAATATAATTAGTATTTATTATAGTGAAATTATCCTCATCTACTTGTGATTTTTTCCCATATCAGACTTCTACGTAAATTTAGATGTTCTTGTTTATTTCATTATTGTTATTATCTTGTGATTAATTCATGACAAATGGTATCAAAGTAAGACTGATTATTCTGCATGACAACGATGAAACACAAAATTCCGTTATTGTATCAAAACACAGGATTTACTTTATCATAAGTGAATATGCAAGAAATTTTTGTACAGACTGATTTGAAGCAAGTCTTGCTTGGCTTCGATAAGATGCATTCAATCTGGACGCATGATGAAAAGTAGTATATGGATAAAAAAATCCAATTTCAAATTCATCTATATCTATCAAATCAAATTCTTCAGGATGTTCTACAGGAGAAAAGTATCGATGTGCTGTGGTTGAAATTGGAACAGTTTTGTATGACAAAAAGCTTAATCAATAAGTTACACTTGAAGCAACACTTGTATTCTTATATTGTTGTATTTGTTGTAGTCATCATATGTGATTTTTAGAGATACTATTATTTATAGTCGAGATACTTTCACTATCAATAGGGTCTATGATACTTTATTGTTTAAGGAAAAGATAAGGTATTTTACAAGTGGATCTAAGAGTCAAGTTGAAGGCCTAGTTATTCATGAAAGAAATTAAGATAGGAATTTTGGTAGAAATATGAGAGGTAGATCGAAATTCAGACATGTAGAGAAAACATATCACTTTTGTAAGAAGAAGAACATATTAGAGCTAATTGCTATGTTTTGAAAAACAAAAACAAGGCTATTGGTGCTGTTGATAAAGGAAAGCAATCTGAAAACATAGTGGGGTTCATGTTGTGGAAGATGGAAAAAGTGAATGAGAGTTTCTTGTAATTTTTTACATGGTTTCCAAACTTGTGAAGAATGAGTTCTTGACTCGACATTTATTTTTCATATGTGTCCCAACAAGGACTGGTTTAAAACCCATGAAAGAGTTTCTAGAGGTGATTGCCACCAAATGGGCGTAAAAAATAATTCCTTATTCGACTAAAAATAAATGTCGTTCAAATAGTATAATGTAAGCAATGGTCATTACCCGCAGAGGATTGATTCAATTACATTAATTGCGCAAAAGAAAATAAACGACGAAAACATGTAAATTGGAGGGGTGTGTGTTTGGTTCATTTGCTAAACTAAATAACACAACAAATTAAAAATTGAAATAACGCAATACTTGAAATGCAATAAAATGAAATAATGAAGGTGATAAGTCAACAAAAGAGAGAGTGTGATCAAGGGATAATTATTTACCGCTAGAATGATTTTCTATCCAATTTTACAAAAGATTTTCGTTCAAATGGTTAACAACAATTCGAGAATAATCACAAGTTCGACTACCTCAAACTCTTCTTAGATTTTAGTTGAATAAAATAAACTCTTTACCCAACCCTAATCATCAATTAACTTAGGATAAATCACTAGAATTAATTTAACGAAAGCATTCATACAAAAGAGTCGAATTGAATTAAGTACAAACACACAATCTCGGTTTGTTAACTTAAGTGATAATCCACCTACATTTAATAGAAAATTCCTCATAATCCATTAAAATGTAGTCGCCACTAGGGTTCGGTAAAAATAGCAATTACGTACTAAATTTTCCAAATTAACAAATATTGAAATAACTCAATCATCTAATTGTGTCGCTAAATAATTAAGAAGAACAATATGAACAATAAATACAATGGATTAAGCACATTAACCACAAGAACTATCAAGCACAAATCGACGATTAGAAAATCATTACTCGGGTTAAAATCACCCCAATCACATCTAGGTTTAGGTATTCATAATGTAATTACAAATATCCAATAAAAACTTACAACCCATTAATGGAAAATAACTTAAAGAAAGATAAACTTATTGATGAAGAGAAATGGTTGCTCAATGCCAATTGAGTCTTCTTCTCCAAGCTATTCCACCATTAATGTGCTCCAAGTTTACCCAAAATTTCCAAAGAAATCAAAAGAAAAAGAAAGAAAGAAGAAAGATAATTTTCTCCCAACTTAGGGTTCTTGAGAGTGAAGAATGGTAGAAAAGTGGCTCCCAAAACCCTAATAAAACACCCAAAATAATGATTTTTAATTTCAAATAGGGTCCCAAACAATTTAAGTAAGCCAAACAGGCCCTAATCCAGTGCGCAGCGCCGCGGAGATGTTACAGTGGCGCTGCGACGCCACTTTTTCTGCTGCAGGGGCATTGTAGCGCTTGCAGCAATGGCGCCGCGGCGCTACAATAAAAAAATATATATATATTTTTAAATCGAAACCCAAGTCCTCTTTTTGCACTTATGATCTTTTCTTCATTTTTTCTTCCGTTTTCTTCTCCAAATTGGGATTTAGCATTGAAATACCTACAAAATAGAATTAAACTATATTAGGTAGGAAAATGTTAATGAAAACTCATAAATATCTAAATTTAATGGTCCAAATAAGTGCGAAAACCCGCACTTATCAAAAGGTGTAGTAATTAGAAAAAATAGCGTACCTTGCAAAATTTTCAGAATCGATACAGTCAGAATCAGAATGTTTGTTGGGGCTATTAGAACAATTACAGATGGAAGGCACGTTCTAGAACTCAAGTGAAATCTCATATCTTTGATCATTCTTGACTCAAAGGTTATAGATATACTGGTGGAGGTAGAGTTTTGAAGGTGAGTTGGGGTACTCTTGTTGTCATGAATAGACATAAAAGCTCTGCACAGTTGTACATTTTGCAGGGTTCCACAATTGTAGATAATGCAATAGTTTCTACTTCTTCTTTGACAGATAAAGAAGTTATAAACTTTGGCATATGCAGTTTGGCATCTGAGTGAGAATGATATGCAAAATTGAGTATGAGGGGATTTCTTATTAGGTAGAAGACCAGTTGATGAAGTTTTGTGAGCATTGCGTCTTCGAAAAATAGAAAAGAGACAGATTCACTAAAGGACGACACAACACGAAGGGAAAACTTGAATACATCCATTCAGATCCTTGGGGATTGACGATAGTACATACTAAAGAAGGCAATTATTACTTGTTGATTGTAATTGATGATTTTTGTAGAAAAATTTGGGTATTCTTCTTGTAACAGAAGAGCTATGAGTTTGAGATCTTCAAGGAGTGGAAAATAATTATAGAAAAGAGGACAAGAAAGAAAGTAAAACGTCTATACATAGATAATGGGTTGGAGGTTTGTTCAGATTAATTCAATAGCTTTTGCAGGGTTGAAGGCATCTTGAGACACTTAACAGTACTTAGAACTCCGTAACATAATGGTGTGGTAGAACGAATAAATAGAACATTGACAGAAAAGGTTCATTGTATATCTTCAAATTTTGGGTTGCCTAAGACTTTTGGGGCTAAAACTGTATTATAGCTTATTTTCTGATTATTCGCTCACCCTCAGTTGTCATTGAGAGAGAGAGAGAGAGAGAGAGAGAGAGAGAGAGACGCCAAAAGAGACATGGTCTGGAAAACCTTATTGTTATTCTGATTTGAAGATTTTTGGGTGTCCTGCTTATGCTCATGTGGATAATGGAAAGTTGGTGCCTAGGTCTATAAAATGCATCTTTCTTAGGAATAAATCAGGTGCGAAGGGGGTATAAGTTGCGGTGTTATGAGATTGGAAATGTGACGAATAGTAGAGATGTAGTAACAATCTACATCACATTAGTCTAATTTAGAGTTGACAAACAGTAACACTTTGCCTACTTTGTCTACACCACCACCACCACCACAGTATTTGATTACTAATAATAGACATCGCAAATAGATTAAACATCCACAGAAGTATGGAAAGACAAATTTGACAGCTTATGCACTGAGTGTGGATGACAATATTGATTCCACTGAGAAACCTCTTATATATTAAGAGACAGTCAGTTTGCAGTGATTTTAGTAGATGATTGATTGTTATGCAAGAGAAGATTGAGCCATTGAATAAATACAGTATTTGGAACTCAGTGAAATTACCTAAAGATAAAAAGATTGTTCACTGCAAGTGGTGTTCAAAGTGAAGGATGGGATATCAGGGATTGAAAATGTAAGGTATAAAACTAGATTGGTGGCAAATGACTACAGTTAGATTTCAGGTATTGACTTCATAGATGTGTTCTCATTAGTTGTAAAGCATAACTTAATTCGGGCTTTGCTTGAGATTGTGGCTAAGAATGATTTGAAACTTGAGCAGATGAATGTGAAGACAACATTCATGTATGGAGAACTTGTGGAGAGAATTTATATGCAACAATTAGAGGATTTCATAGCTTCTAGAAAGGAAGACTATGTGTGTTTGTTGAATAATTCCTTGTATGGATTGAAGCAGTTGCCTAGGCAGTAGTATAAAATGTTCAATTTATTCATGACTATTTATGATTTCATTAAAACCATTTTTAATAGTTGTATTTACTTCAGAAGGGGAGATGTTGGATCAATTACATATTTGTTGTTATATGTTGATGATATGTTTATGGCAACTAGGATATGGCATAGATCAGAAAAGTAAAAGCTCAGCTTTGTGAGGAGTTTGAGATGAAAGACTTGGGTACGGCAAGAAAAATTCTTGGTATGGAGATCTTAAGGGATAGGAAAGTTAATATATTGTATTTGAGTGAGAACGGGTACATTGCGAATGTGTCAGTATTTCTTTGATTGCCCAGTTTAAATTATCATCTGATTTGTGTCCTCAGTCAGATGTAAACATTGATTATATGCCTCGGTTCTTTATTCCAATGAAGTTGGTTCGCTTATGTATGCTATGGTTTGTACTGTTGGGTTTTGATACCCAATAATCCGGGCGATGATGTAAAACCGATGTTGGATAAATTAAATATCAACACCCAACATTGATGACCCGACCCAATACTATTTGGGGCCATTGGAAGTAACCTAATTATTTAGAGTTGCTCATGGCCCAATTCTCACTTATTGGATGACTTAATGTGTTAGGCCCACTTACCATATGATATTGGACTTAGCCCATTATTGTGACCTAACCCGCCTTATATATATTCCATCTTTTTGGCTTCTCTATTACGTGTATTTGTCTTTGCCTTTGAGGGAAAAGAGAGAACTTGGCTTTGTGCTTTTCCTGCAGTTTTCTTCTGTGCCCTTCTTCTTCTCACTCTTGTTTAGCCTTTGTGGCTCCGCCTTTGTGGCTGCAAAACACCGTCATCTTTGTGCTCTAAGTGGGTACACGTGAAGCAACCTAAGTGAGGGATAGTTGAAGGTATTGGGTCTCGATTATTGGGTGATTTGGAAAGGTTACTGAGCCCGAAATCCACAAGAAAAGGAGATTAATTCTCACAATTGGTATCAGAGCGAGGTTGGTGGTGGATTTCCGGCCAAAAACCGACCAGAAACCGGACCTGGAAACGTGATTTTCGGCCAATCCAGGACGAATTTAGGGAAACGGACACCGGGGTTGGGTCGTGCAGGTGGAGGCGCTCCTGGGTGGATGGCGCGTCTGGATTACGGCGCCGACGACGGAGGCGCGTGAGTTTTCCGGCGAGGCGTGTGGCGGCGCGTGGCAGCTCTTCTGGCGACGGTTCCTTGAGACAGAATCTTCATTTTGATATTTCTAACATTTTGGTGTTTTTAGTTTTTCGTTTCAGGTACTGCAGAAAAAGTTGGACGATTTTGCCCTTGGTGGAGCGTCGGTCGGAACTTCTGAATATTTACTGAATTACTTTAGGCCAAGATTGCGGCCCTAAAGCAGTAAATTCGCATCTCTCGTAATTTACGGACTCAGATAGGTCCGCTCTGGTAAATTGGCTTATCCCGTTAAATTTCAGTATTAGCGCGTCATCGTGTGGGGTGACAATAGGATTGTGGTTATCGTGAAGGGGTAACATTGCTTGTGCTAGAAATTTAGGACTTATTTGCTCTATTTGAAGTGTTGAATTTAATTGCAAGTTAATTATTAATTTTGTGCTCTAATTGTCATTTAGTCACTGTGTGAGACTGCATTGCATGAAAATTTGAATCCGTGTTATCATACCTTCGTGTTGCATTGATTATCGTGTTAGAACACCTGGACTTGACCCGTTCGAACATTCCCTTGATCTGAGATCGTGAATCTTACGAAACCCTGGGAATTTAGAACGGTGTATACTGTGACCTTAGGATTGCTTTGTGTGACCTAATTGTATACTTTGGTTGTCCTATTTTCTAAAAATGACTTCACATTTTGAAGTTGGAATTTTTAATGGGAAAGGGGACTTTTCGATTTGGCAACAAAAGATGAAGGGGATTTTAGTTCAACAAAAGGTTTCAAAAGCCATAGACGGCAAATTTCCTACAAATTTGACAGAAGCACAAAAAGAAGAATATGATGAACTTGCTTACACTTCAATTATTTTACACTTATCTGACGTTGTTTTGAGAAAAGTTGGAAAACTCGACTCTACAAAAGAACTTTGGGAAAAGTTGGAAAGTTTATATTTGCTTAAATCTACTCCTAATAAGTTGTACTTGCTTGAAAAGTTTTTCCGTTTTAAAATGGATCCTTCAAAGGATCTTGATGACAATTTGGATGTCTTTAACAAACTTGTGCAAGATATTGTTAATAGTGATGAAAAGGTGTCTAAAACCTATAAAGCTATAATCCTACTTAATTCTATGCCTGAATCATATAGAGAGGTTAAGAATGCTATTAAGTACGGTAGGGACACCTTAACACCCGAGATTGTCATAGACTCACTTAGGAGTATGGAGATGGAGATCAAAGCTGAAAAAGAAGAGAATAGGAATGGTGAGTTACATGTAATGAGGAGTAGAATGAAATTTAAGCAAATAAATTTGGGTAGAGCTCAAAACAATAGTGATTCGAGTAGTGACTCGAGTGATGAGGATTGTAAGAAGAAGGGCAAAGGATGGGACAAGTCTAGTGTTAGACGGTGTTACAGCTGTGGTAAGTCTGGACACTTTATTAGGGATTGTCCCAAGAAAAAGGATAAGCAGAGGGGTAGGATGAGAGATGAGGCGAATGTGGCTGTGGGGTCGAGTGATGACCCTAGTGAGGTTTATTAAGTGTAAACCTAGTTACTGCATTGCATCTGTGTGTATTCTCCTTTTTTGCATGTGTGTGAGTACTTGATTTTGTTGCATGTTGTATATTACACTTTCAATGTGTTTGATGTGTGTAATTGCATGAATCAATGTGACTCGTATACTTGGTGTATGTGTTTGCATGCATAGAAGGGTTAAGATGCATTAGCAGTGAGTGTGCGTGTGTTGGATGTCTATTGGTAAGGTGGAGTATAGATGCCTAGGGAACATTGTGGTTTGTACCGGGGGATGTGTAGTGTGACATTTGGATCACGAGTGGAGATGTGATCAAATGTCTGGAATCCTTTATCAGAAAGAGACCCTGATCAGGTGGAGTGTGAGAGAGGACACTTCTATCACTTCTGTTAGGTGGAGCCCTATTATCCACGTAGTTTGGGAGAAGTGATGAGATGATAAAGGATTATCCCAAGAACTTAGGATCTATTGTGACTTGCCTTTTAGACATGAGTTGAGTGGTTAGTCTAGTGAGCATGGTGGAGCGATGAGTGGAGATATGTGTTCTCGAGGTGGGAGTAACACGGAATGGGATAGGATAAGTGTGGTGAGATCTTTTTCGTGGGGTCATTTATGCATTTGTTGCATATGTGTTGACCGTGTGTTGATTAATTGGGTGTTAATCTATTGTTCTGTGTGAACGTGTGTGAAAAAGATCTATGTGTTATCCTATAGTATATCGGCATCGCATGTTTATTTGCTCTTGACTGTTCACTATAATTATCTGCTTCTACTTGGGTGTTGTTGACCTTAGCCCTGGTGAATATACGGAGCAGGTATGGTATGTGTTTCAGGACGGAAACACGAGGTAAGGTTTGTGAAACCAATTTTATTGGTTACCTTGATTGTGCAAGTATAAACTGTGTGTTTTGTTTGCTTGCAGGTTTATTGGGAATCAAGGTGGAGATTGTTGGGTTTTGATACCCAATAATCCGGGCGATGATGTAAAACCGATGTTGGATAAATTAAATATCAACACCCAAGATTGATGACCCGACCCAATACTATTTGGGGCCATTGGAAGTAACCTAATTATTTAGAGTTGCTCATGGCCCAATTCTCACTTATTGGATGGCTTAATGTGTTAGGCCCACTTACCATATGATATTGGACTTAGCCCATTATTGTGACCTAACCCGCCTTATATATATTCCATCTTTTTGGCTTCTCTATTACGTGTATTTGTCTTTGCCTTTGAGGGAAAAGAGAGAACTTGGCTTTGTGCTTTTCCTGCAGTTTTCTTCTGTGCCCTTCTTCTTCTCACTCTTGTTTAGCCTTTGTGGCTGCAAAACACCGTCATCTTTGTGCTCTAAGTGGGTACATGTGAAGCAACCTAAGTGAGGGATAGTTGAAGGTATTGGGTCTCGATTATTGGGTGATTTGGAAAGGTTACTGAGCCCGAAATCCACAAGAAAAGGAGATTAATTCTCACATGTACAAAACCAGATTTAGCACATACAGTTAGTGCAATTAGTAGGTATGTGACAAATCTTGACAAGGAACATTGGAAAGTGGTGTAATAGATATTTAGATACTAGAGGGGCTCTACTAATGCTTACTTGCATTATGGTAGAAATACTGATGAAGTCATTGGGCATGTGAATTCAGATTATGTAGAGGATCTTAATAAGAGTAGATCATTTATAGGATACGTGTTTACTATTGGATGCTGTGTTATTAAATGGCAAGCTAATTTGTAAAATCCAGTAGCATTGTCTACAACAGAGATACAGTACATGGCCATTACAGAGTCTTGTAAGGAGGCTATGTGGTTGAGGCAGTGTTCTAAATAGCGCGCCAATGCGCGTGCCCCCTAACGCCAAGCAAAGTCGCTTGGCGTGTAATATGGCGGTCAACACGAGGCGTTGATCGATAAGGCGCGCTTTATTTATTTTTTATTATTAAATAATTTTTTAATTGATTAAAAATTAAAATAATATTAAAATAAGAAAACGTTTTTTTTACGCCTTTTTACGCATTAGCCTCGCCTAAACTCGTCTAGCCCTTAGCTTGGCTTCCACGCATCGCCACACATTACGCTATTTAGAACCTTGGGTTGAGGAGATTTATTGGTGAAATCAGTGAAGACTTCAGATTTCTACAATGTATTGTGATAGTCAGAGTGCTATTTTCTGACTAAGGATCAGATGGTTCACGAGAGGACTAAATACATGTAAGGTATCATTTTGTACGTGAAGTGGTTGCTCATGGTGATATTGTAGTGATCAAAGTTGATACTAAGGATAATCCTGCTGATATGCTGATAAAACCACTTTCTGTAACAAGTTTGAGCATTGCTTGAACTTAGTTGGTGTTTATCGTTGATTTAGCCCATTAAGATAGTGTTTCTATGTCCTGCAAGTCCATATATCATTTTGTATATGGTTGAGTATTTTGTGGGAAGTGAAAACATATTAATTAGAAACTTGTGATCTTCAAACAAAATCTATCATAAGTTGCTTCTCACTGGCATTTCAAGACCAAAGAAAGATGATGGGAAGAAATCCAATGTTTTCTTTGTAAACAATTTATTATTATATGTTCTAGAATAATTTTTTTTATTTTTTCGAATACTATATTAGTATGATCTGATTCTTGAGGGAGCAATGGTATCTATAACATAGTTATCAGACCAAAGAAAGATGATGGGTAGAAATTCAATGTATTCATCCAAGTGAATGTTGTATAAAGCCATGCCGCAAATACTCATATCTTTTCACATCGTCCATTGCATGCATGAGCGGACATAGGGGGTTCCACAGGGTCAAGTGACCCCTACTTTAAAAAAAATAAAAAATTGTTTAGCTTTTTTTTTAAAAATATTTTTTTTTATTAAAAGGTAATTATAAATTTTGATTGTGATCCCTTAACCCAAGTCATCTGGGTCCACCCTTGATTGCATGCCGTCAAAAAATGAAAAGCGTGATATTAACGTAGTTGTTATGGCGAGCAACTACACGCCATAAATTCATTTACATTTTACGGCATGCTATTGCATGCTCCAAATAGTGTGAGCTTGCACGCCTTAAAAAGTTGCTGTTTTTTACATTACACTTTTAACTTACTTTAATATTTCAAAACAGGACATCTACAACCCACAAAAACCTTGAATTGCATAAATTTCGTCCTTTGCATCAGCTAACTGCAAATTGATATTAACAAAATTAAAGTATTTCGGAATAAAACTTACTTGAAAACAAATTGCGAGCTACATAAACGAAAATAAAATAAATCAATGATTGCATCGAATTTGTCATCCACATTGAATGAAAGCAAGGAAACTTTGAGAGAAAGAAAAACATGGATTACAAAGGATTTTTTTGGCTGATTTCCTTTATTGATCTTAGACACTTCTATGTACTTTTTCATATTATTCTGAGGACATTGAGAAACATTTGAAATAACATTCTATGACATGATATATATCAAAAATAATTTACGGCACACATATGCATGCCGTAACAACTATGTATATATATATATATTTTAAAAATGGCATGCCTTGAAAGTAAACCATAAAAACTTTAAGTAATTTATAATTTACTGCATACATTTATGGCACGCCATAAAGGAAAAAGTTGTTCGAATAGGGGGCGATTTGGTGCCCTCCTATAGGCGGGCACCTGTTGGGGACAATCGTTCCACCTCTAGGGGGCGCCCTGGACGGATAGGGCAAACTTGGCTCTATCCGTCTAGCACAACCCCGCCATATATAAACTATTTTTACAGCTTGCCTTTAGTACATGCCGTAAATGAATTTCAGAAAAAGCTAACTTTGTTGTAGTTAAACATCTTTCGCTTGAAACCAGCCTATACATGTAACTGCAAACAAAAATTGTAAGTATTAAATAATTAATATTCAAAATTAATTATCCTTTGATAGTTTAGTGGAATTGGCTCTAACTATATGTCAAACTACTATACTACTGATTAACGACATCAATTCAAAATTAAATAATTCTGCAATTACCGTCTACCATGATAGTTCACCAACAAGTTCTCATTAGTTCGTGATCTACAGAACTTCATGATTCATTAATATGTTATTAAAATATAGCAGTAAAAGTATTTAACTCAAGTACAGAATACTTGAAGTAACGTGGTAAACCCCTAACACATGGGCCCTAAGTCACGGGTAAATAATCCACCAAAAATGCTGAACGTACAGGCTTGTTGACAGGGTTTCGTGACTGACGCCTATGTGGCGCACCCTATTGGAGGGGGTGACTTGGGGCCCATATGTTAGGGGTTTACCATGTTACTTCACATATTCTGTAGCAAAACCGATAATCCACTATAGAAGAAGGATATAAATGTCTCAAATATTTTGGAATTACACCATTAAAAGAAAAAATGAAGCACGAGGAAACTTCCCTCGTTTCCCGTCCTTTTGAATTGGAGAGGAATGGAACCAAGCACATGGTCTTGATCTTTCGCCACTCCTGCACTTGTAAGAGGGTTATATCCGAGTTTAGGAGCCGACTGAAAGAAGATATTTTGAAAATATTAATGTGCGTGAAGGACTACTAATACGCTCATTCTGACTGCAAGATAAAATGTCTAAATTGCATGTCGTCAGGTGAGTGATATTTAATTTAACTTTATTAATCAAAAGTTGTTATTTCATAATACTATTTTTAATGTTTTTAAGTAGCTAGTCTCAAATCCGGATAAAGGGGGAGGATTTTATCTATTACAAAAAAAAAAATGTTGCGAGCTCTGCCCTCAAGCAACAAGCCAAGCTTGGCTCGGCCTATTGCCACCACTTCCTAGTGGTTAGTGAGTGATTGTTTAGAAAATGAGGTTTAAAATATGTTGTCCATTTTGGGGTAAACTTATTAGTCAAATTTATTTCATGTAATTTTCGTTTCAAACATGTTTAATTAGTTCCCAAGAATTTAATATTAAGAAGAAAGATGGGATTATGCATAGATTGAGAACAATCGCTAATAGTTAAATTTTATGTGTCACAAATCAAACCGAGATACTAATAGACTTTTCATTCTTTTGTGTATAACTTGCACCATCATTACGTTTTTCATTAGCTTCTAGAAACGCTAGGTGCATTCTCAGCATTCTAACATGTTGTATGTGAAGGTTTGGACAACAAATTTGGTTTATTCTGCTAACAAAGAGATTAAATTGTCAACAATATGAGCTTACAAAAAAGAAAATATTGATCCAACACTAGTACAAATTTTCTCGTAGAAGATAGAAGAATTGACAGAGAGAGAGAAGGGGGGGGGGGGGGGGGGGGGGGGGGGGGGGGGGGGGGCAGGGGGGGTGCACCTAAACCACCAACAGGTATCATTGTACAAATTACAATGAAGAAGCCATTTTCCATTCCAATATTATATCTTCTTAGAATAGCATTTTTTTTCCTTAAAAATATATGAAAAATTTATTTAGACCTTTTTTTTTTATAGATAAGAAGGGGTGTCATTCATTTTTTTTTTTTTTTTTTTATGTCGATGTCGTCGGTTATCCAGAAATTACATCAAATAAACTTGTATAGAGACTACATTTGTCATCTATTTTGTAAATTTTCAAAATATCTTATTTTAAATAGTGTATGAATGTGTATATTGTGACATCTTAGGGAGCGTCGTAGGAGCTTGCTTTGAATCAACAAATCTTGATTTTTCTCATTTAAAATTAAAAGGAGGTGACTATTCTTTTACTAGATAGTAAATCTATCTCATCATATTTAAAATTAAAAAAAATGTCATTCATAAAAAAAATTCTCTCACCGTGGTCTGTTTACTTTTCTTTTGATCAACATAATCATTGGCAAGCCTTACGATATGAGAGCTAATCCATTTTCAATGCTAACCGATAACAAGAATTATATCGAGTATATGTGAGTCTTTCATTTCTAAAATTGTAGACTTCTAAATAGAATGGTTCAACAATTTGAAGTACAAGCAATGACTAATGCTTATATTTTCATTTTGACCATCTTTTTTTCTTTCTTCATGCATAGTTTTCTATATATGCAAGATTAGAAATTTTGAAAACTTAATCACTTAACAAAACTATTTTCATATCATTTTGACTAATTTCACATGAATAAAGATTGAACCACCCCCACCCCCCGAACTCCTCCACCCCAATCCCCACTTCCACAAAGAGTAAAATAAGCACCCCATTAGCAACAATAAAAATTAAATTTCGATATCAATAAATTTAAGCTAGACCCGTCCACTAATGAAAAAGAAAGAAGTACAAAGTTTATTTATTATAGTGTGCAATATTATTTAAGTACCACGTTTCGAATTTTTTTTTTTTTTTTTTTACGTATATGTGATGAGATCCACAACTTTTGAAATAGGTGGTAACGGAGAAAAGAGGCCACTGTGCAAATTTATACATACAAAAAAAACAAGGTGAAGTGGGGTCAATTTATTAGTTGGAAACTGAGAGCCTTCCCCATTGGAATGGGGTGGATCTAGATTTGGGTATGGTTCGATTTGGTTCGATTCTGAAAATAATTGAATTGAATCGAAAATTTTCGAGTAGTTAGTAAACGGAACCGTCGGATCCAAATATAATTTTGGAACGGTTCGGGTTCGATTCTATCCGATTCGGTTCGGTTCGGTTCGATTCCATACTATAATTATTTTTTTAAACATTTGTAACAACACTACAATCTGATACGTTCAATCTTAGATTTTACAAATTAACGTATTTCAATTTAATAATATATAAATAACAAGTTGTCCAGTAAGATTAATTTACCAATGTATTCAATAACAAAAAGTAGATAGTAAATTAATAATACTAAAATATCGGTGATCCATATCAATTAGAAGTCATAGACTCATAGAGATAAAATATGTTGAAATTACACAAAACCCTACTTTAAATATTGAGAGTTCTAAAATCAGATGTTTTGTTAAATAATATATTAATAATTGAATTAATTTATAAACCCTACCTTGTACCCCATCCACCCCCACGTCATTCCACACCCCAATCAAAGTTTCTCTCTCCACCTCTCGCCTCTCTCCCTCCACCCGCAGTAGCTCCCCCAACCAAAGTTTCTCTCTGTGGCGATGGTATGTGGTGGATTTGATGTGGCACCGAGACGATAACAATTTGTGGAGGTCATGGCGGCGGCGACGATGGCGACAGCACAGTGGTGCCCCCACTTTTTTTTTTTTACTATTTTTGTTTCTGATTTTCATACTGTGACGCGTTAGTGATGGCTGCTTGTTATGAATGTGAACGCTGCAGTGTGGTGGTGGTTTTGTGGGGTGGATCTGGAAGCGCGATTTGAGATATTGGTTTGATTTGATTTGAGTGCTTCAACACCGTCGCAGTGGTTGTGGTGTTATTATTGGTGGTTGTTGGCTGTGATGTCGACAGTGGTGGCGGTGGACGATGTCGCTGTAGGTGTTGGCGATGATGCGGTGCTTTGGAGTGGTGAGATGGGATGGTGGGCAGTGTCGCTGGTGGGTGTTAGCGACGTTGTTGTGCTTTGGGCGACATTGCAGTGCTTTGGGCGACGTTGCTTGTGGTGTGGGTGACGTTGCTGTGCTGGGCAACGTCTCTAGTGGTGGCGTTGGGCGATGTTGCTGGTGGTGGTCGATGATGGTGCCCTTTTTTTGGAGTGGTGTGATGGTTGGGTAGGTGTTTGTGACAATTTATTGATTGATTGAGAGTCATGACCAATAAATTAATTAATTTGTGACCAATGTGGTGGTGGTTTTGGCAATGACGGTAGTGGTTCTACTGTTGGAGGCAGCGTTAAAGTGGTGGTCGCAAGTGTTGATGGTGGTCACATGTTATCTGATTGATTATGACCAGTGAATTGGTTCATCTGTGACCAATAAAAAATATATGACCAATGATTTCAATAATTTGTGACTAAGAAATAACATGTGACCTAAGAAACTATTAATTTGCGACTAATAATCTAATAATTTGTAACTGTATAATAAGTTGTGACTTATAATAATTGTGATTTGTGATCGATGAACAAATTGTGACATTTGAAATCTGTGAATCGTGACCGCAAAATAATTTGTGACATATTAAAATTCTAATTTGTGACATCGAAAATAAACTGTGACCTATTAAATATTTTATTTGTGACCTCGAAAATAAACCGTAACCTATAAAATATTTGATTTGTGATTTTGAAATAATTTGTGACTAATTAATTTGACAATATGTGACCAATAAATGAATTTGTGACCAAATTGTATATATCTGTGACATTTATATATTTAATTAATTAAATAAATAAAAATTACTAAAAATCTGATTTTTGAAGTTTGAAACTTGTTTTCTTATTATTGAAATGAACCATACTTATACTCTTACTTATGAAAATTTTCCATAAAATATTTTAAAATATTGTTAATACAGTAGTACTTACCAACTATTTGATTTAACCATCAATTACTTGACTTGTCATAATAGATATTAAGAAACTATACAAGAAATATTGAAAAATCACAATTAACAAAAATAAATAAATTAAAAATTGTTCAACTAATAAGATTTAATAAGAAAAAATATAATATATATTTTATTATCTGTCTCAATGCGCTCATAAAACTCAGTCTCTTTAATGCAAACTCAATCTTGGCTAATTTATTTTAAAAAATTAATGTAATTTGATTTATTCCATATATGAAAATTAAAAAATTTAAATAATTCGGTTCTTATTCGGTTCTGGGTCTAGAACCGAGAATCGAACCGAACTCATCGGTTCTCGATTCAAATACTCGTTCGGGTATTTCACTTACAAAGAATCATTCACTTCGAGTCTGATTCAATTCAGTTCATTTCGATTCGAAATTTTTGTCCAACCATATATTTGTATATTCTACACACGGAACTCTATTATGTACATATATAATGCTATAATATTCATAAAATTCCGTAAGATGTAAGACTGTGTTTGTTAGTCTTAATTTGTCATGGAACTAGGAAATTTTTTCCTAATTCCTACTTTTGGCTGTTTGATAAGCCAAATTTGTCATGAAATTTTTTTACACCTTTTGCTCACACGCTTACATTTTGTGGAAAATATTTTTCCACCATTTTGGTGGGATTTTATTTTCCAGGTTCTGACGATATTTTTTTCATTTTTTTTTTGATAAAGGCAATTGGAAAGTTTTTTAGATCCAATGGTAAAAAAAATATCATTTTACTGACAATTTTCATGGAAAACAAAGTCAAACGAATGATGTTCGGTATGGTAATTTTTTAAAATCAATTTTTTTTTTAAATTTTTAAAATTTTTTTTTTTGGTTGTAATTAGAACAAATTCTAGACTCAATGATGAAAAAATTTATCACTTTAATGAACAATTTTCCCAAAAAAAGTCAAACGGACACTAAACTTTCAATATTTTTCAGATGAAAAATTATACCAATCAAACACAATTAATTACAATTCTCAGTCAAATATTTTCTAGGTAATTTAATTCTCTGTAAAATATTTTCTTTTCATCCATTTTTCACTTTTACAATCAAGCACACCCTAAATATATAAAAGAAGAAAAAATGTATAAAAAGTGGCTGAATCTACTCTTCCACATGACTTGCAAAGCCTGATCTGCATGTGCCCTTTTACTCTTGAAGTCACTCCTTTTGCCCCCTTTCTTGCTCTTGAAAATGATTTGTCAACCATGAACCACTGGCTCCACTAGGCTACAATTTTATATTTTTACGGTGCGTTTGTTGAATTTTTCTATTAGGATTTGACCGCGTTAACTATTTATACAATACTACACAATATAATAACCAAATATTGTAATGCTTTATATCGAATCTAGCTTATCGAAGCTTAAATGGAACTTTATATCAATAAAGCAAAAAAACGAATCAAAAATTCTATTTCATCATCAATCGAACCACTACGCCCGACCCAAATTCCAATAAAATCCCAATTCACATGGAATAAGTATAATATTATTAATACAATCAATCGATAATCTTAAATTGGCTTTAATCTTTTGAATTGTAGCTTACTTGTTAAAACTTGTCTCATGTATAACTTGCCCTTCACCTAGGAAATTCACTACAAACAGACGTCAAGATTGGTACTCTTTGCTAATCTTGCACCCCATCTCAATATTCCTAGTACACATTTCATCCTGGCCTGGCTCTTCAAATGCAGCCTAGATGAGTCAACACATTACATTTTGACACCATACTGAGACATGAAATTTGTAAGAGTATCAAGCCTAACGCATACAATTGTGACACCAGCACGACAAATAACTTAAAGAGAAAATAACAAAATTTCTTAAAATTCAAAAGTATGGGGTCTTCGATGTCTACATACTATTCAAACTCATTTCTATTACGCCCCTGTAGTGTCCGAAAACTATCGGTGAGTATAATTGAAAATGTCAGCTCTGCTATATATATATCAAATAAAAGAATTACAAGATAACCCAGGATGGCCGTAAGCTATATCATATCTATGCCTTTTTTCCTGGTTTATATGCTTCTTACAGTAATAATGTACATATATACTAGCACTAGAGTTGCCCACTTGGATAAAAAATGAATGAAACGTGAGTGTGGAATACTCATCTCCCTGAAGAGAAATTATATGAGTAAACTCCGAAGATTTGTGCGCTCGATACTGGTCTATATGGCTGGCAGTGTCATATACAAGCACCAATCGTCTCGTCCAAGAATATTTTATCAACCAAAGTGGAAGCCTGTCGACTTGTAGGAACTGCTATTAAGAGTTGGAAGCCTGTTAATTGCAATGACACCAGCTGCCATGGCAGATATTGATGCCAGGACAAAAGCAGGTATATTTCCACCACCAAATAATTGGTCCCACGGACCCGCACCAAGGGACACAATCATCTAATGAGAAAAAGAAACTATATCATAGCAAAACATCATCCAAAGCACAAATAATGAAGCCAACTCAAATAAAATGGCTATATTTTGTTTTAGGAAAATCACCATCTACATTAGTTGGCCAAAGCCTATATTCAACATTCATAATCAAGCAAAACAGGCAACCGGCAAAGAAGACAGTAAACTACCTGAGGTAAGACTATAGCAAGATTTAGTACTCCGATAGCCAGCCCTGATCAGTGGTGCAAAAAATTTAAATTAAATATATAGCTTCATCAAATAGCAGAGATAACAAAGAAGACTCTAGAAGTACCTTGGCCGCCTCCTGAATCAGCAGTCAACTCGGCAGTAACAGAGAAGGGCACGCTGTACGTGACCTACAATACAAAGTAAAGCATCAAAAGAAAAAATCAGGTAAAATTATTTCAAATAAAAAATGGAGATGCACATTTCTGTACATATCCACACTATTCAGAGACTGGGAGGGTGAAAGTCAAGCATCAGAATACTTACAGAAAGAGGAAGGCCAAGAAGGGCAAAAACAACCAAAGAGGCAATCTTAGTAGCTCCATTTGCCCCAATGACATGTTGAACCCCTTCTGAGGATTGTCTCACAGATACAAAACTAATAAGAGCAGTGCCTGCCATGCAGGCAAACACGATAAAATTGCTCGTAGCCCAAACTAATCTTGCTCCCATCCATTGACACATTGGCTCAATAAAGAAGGAGCTGATGCCAAGAACAACCTGCCAAACATACAAACAGAAAACATAAAGAAAGGGACTTGGGATGCTAGTACAATTACAAACAATGGAACACCCTGCTGTTGCTAAATGGAATTTTCATTGATGTATAAAATGAAAAATGAATGGATATCAATTTTCAGTTCTTACGGAATTCAATAATAAACCGAATGCACCTTCTCTGACACCTTCATTATAAGCTTGAACTTCAGAGACGTCTCCCTTTGGGTCCCCATGAAAAACTTCTCTCCCCATCCAATCCGTGTCAAAGAGAAAAAAAGGAAACCAGGACATCTGATCACAAATTATTAAGAAAAAGGTCAGAGATAAAAGAATAGACGTCAGTAAAATTAATTAGTAACCAACAGGCTACTTGCAACCTAGCCATGGAACCCGACTTGAGAAATAACTCATCAGAAAGCACTTACCCAAGTCAATGCCATGACTATTAGGACTGAATGCATTGCTGGAGGTAAATGGCGTAAGCTAGTCAATAAATTGACCAAAACTGCACTCGGACTATCGTTGAAATTATCATCGTGATCTTCCCCATCTTTTAGCCCTTGGTTCCTAAAATTGTTATCCATTGCAAAATCCATAACAGACTTACTCCCTGGGCTATTATCCATTGACTTTGTATCAGTTTTTGATTTTAAAAGGTCAGAACCGTTTTCTTGAGGATCGTCCAAGAGAGGAGCAGAGTCTGATAGACGGTGAGGTTGCTTTGGTATCAATGGAACTTCCTTTGCAAAGTAGAGAGTCACAAGCGTGCAAAGTGCCAGGAACACCTGCACATCAGAATTTAGAATTGGACGAAGTGCAAACAATGTTCGGTAGCAGGTAGATACAATCTATAACAGTAAACTTACAAGATAATTTGTAAGTGTAGGTGAAAAATTCTAAAATAACAAAAGCTACAGAAAAATTGCCACATTCTGCATATGAACTGAAATATACCTACACTTGATCACAATTACTTATATATTGTCAGCAGTCATAGCATAGGTACACCATCAAAGGTGTGTCAAATGCCAAATATCTAGCTTTCTGTAAATGTACAAGTGTCTCTTATCAGCAAAAAGTTAAACTACAAAATGCAACAATATAAATTGTTTTCAGAAAAAAACTAGTACGATTTTCACTGTCATTTAGCCCCTGTTTGGCCCCCATTTTCTAAAATTCATTTTTCTTCAAATTCATTTTCAACCATACATTTCATGGGGTCCACAACTTTTATTAACTTTTCAATCACTCATTTCATCAACTTTCAACATAATCTACTGAAAATCTGAATTTTAGCAACACCAAACAGGGGCTTAATTTATATAATAAAGTACCTCTAATCAGCAAGAAAAAGGTAAAATGAAAAATCTACAATAAGATAAATTGTTTTCATAAAATTTTAAGATAATTCCACTAGATCTCATATGATGCATATGAAATGGAAACAGAGTAGTTTGATTAAACAATAAGCCATCAATTGCAATGATATACCATTGTTCATTTTAAACCGTTTGTTCAATACTAAAAAAATCCATAAATCTCAAGAATTGAGTAGCCACATAAAAATATCTCCAACTGTACAAAGATAGCCTGGGCCCTGTTAAACTAATAACTCACCACTGCAACCAAAAATGCTGCTTTCAGATTCCCACATGGTTCACAACAAGCTCTATTTGTCAAAAATGGAAACCATCTGTTCAGAACATACTAAATTTATCATTCATTCAGAAAAAAGTTTAATAATAGTATATTCAGGTGTGCTTCTTTCTATACCTGAAGATTCTAAAGACGAAGCCACACCCGTGGCTTCATTTTTAGAAAGAAGCATATTCAACACGCTCCAAGTAAGGATTTATCGACAAACACATATTGTCACATATTTTATTAAAAGGAAAGGGGAAGCAGAGTGTACCACTTGAAATGTAATTGTTGCTAGTCCTATAATAATTTTTTGAGAATCACAATGCTCCCAATAATACAGATCAAATAAGCATTTCATAATATAGAGAACATTACTGCAGAATTCACAGATACCTAACCTGTGCCAATTTCCACTAGCCCCAGCAGAAAATCCAAAAATGTTCCCAACTGCCATCCAAGAGCAAAATATAGCATTTGCTGAGTTTCTTTGATCAGGACCTACCATTAGGTAATTAATATATGTTAAATATTTATAAAAATATAAAATGTGTTAAAACTATATATTATAGAAAACTATTAATCTCCAACTAAAAAATGTTACAAAAAGAGAAAAAGATGGGACGGATATTTTTTTCCCTTTGTTTTCCTTTGGGGAAAAATAAGTCTTTAGCAACTAAACTTGTCTTCGGTTTCAATTTGCACCCAACAATCTGTCTCAGCTTAACCATTCAACTATAATAGCAGGCTCAACGCACCCCTTCCACCAAGATCTGCAAATAAACATAACAGAAAAATGTCCTACGTGATCTGTCCATGCAATATGGTGGGGATAGAAGTAGAACTTCAGCTATAGGCCCCGAAAGAAACAGAAACGGTAAGAAGGTGAAAGGCTCTTCCACTGCATTATCCCATTCCACGTCCAAACTTTTTTCTGTCCTCTATCAGATCTTCTCTTCCAGTCAACCCAACTGGAAATTTCTGTCTCTCCTATATGTACATGTTATCTTTCAGATATACATAAGGAATAATGTTCTCTATCATAATTGCTGATTATCAGCAGTTTAGATGGTAATTAAGTGGCATTTATTAATATGTCAATTTTAAATGGGATCCATATCCAAAATTTAAGATGACATATCAATTAATGTCACTTAATTGCTACCTAGACTGTTGATCATCAGCAGTTGTGATAGATAGCATTATTCCTACATAAAAAATAGTCTCCGAAGTTGGACTGGTAATAGAGTTCGGTGATTGACTAATGATGCCAATGTTAGTGAAGAGAATATGTAACAGTGGCTGCAGAGGATGGTACAGGTAGTAATGCCGCAAGTATTACAGTCTTGCATTTTTATTCTTAGATTTATACCAGTCTGTGTGTGTACAATTTTTTTTCAGAGGAGAAAGGGGCAAGGAATGCCACTGAGATGTTGGTGGGGCAATGTTACAAGTTCTTCCACTTTACTTTGGTAAAACTTATTTTGATTCCACTGAATGATCGTAGGATTGTTTAATCTAGGGCGTTTTATAATTTGAGGGTTTCTAATTGATGTAAGGCTCATGCCAATGGACAATGTGATAGGGTGGTAGATTAGGTCTGGAGAAGAGGGAAGGGCAGAATGGGTAGGCAGCACTATATGGAATTATGGCTTGACTGATCATTCCATCACTGGTTCAAGTATGGGGAAGGGAAGGGGGAGATTGCTGAAAACAAATGTTTCTCGGCTTTAAACTTCTAAAATTGCAAAACAAGATAAAAATGATTAATAAAATAATCTGAAGTGACAGAATCAGTTGCATGATTCATTTTTCCCTCAAAAAAAAAAAAAAAAAAAAAAAAAAAAAGGGGTGCAAAACATATGGGGAATTTTTTGAGATAAATTTATATCATCCAATGGAAGCCGTTTATTAAGCAAGCGCCAGGCAAAGAATGATATCTTCATAGGGGTTTATTCCAAATTAAACAGATGGGCTACCCTATTTATTTTAGTCCTTACCAACTCCCAGGCTTCAGCAGTAGATAAATTACATAACGAATGCTCAAATTGAACTTATCTTATAGTGCAAAAGATAATGCATGAAGAGTAGAATGACATCTGTTCGCTATTAAGAGCTCAGTGGCCAAAAATATAATTTATAATACTTTACATTTTTCATCAGATTCAGTAGGCAGAGAAGGATTACCAGATAAATCGGCCAGGAGAGCTCGAGCTGGACCCTGTAATAATTCAGAAATCACTTCTTTATTAATAATATTAAAAAATATTGAACTTCAGACAAACACAAGAATTTTCCACCACATGGGTGCACATAAATTTGCTCTTTTAGAATACACCTGCACTGTGTTGTTTGCAAGGTCCAGCATCCAAAACCCGATTATGAAGATAATAGCTGCCCTCGAGCGAGTACCTTTAAATGTGCTGCAATTGCATGAGTTGGTTAAACACATATTGACATTCAAAAGCAAGAAAAACGAAAAAGACATATTATCAAGGGGTCAAGAATACCTGCAGTGCTCTTTTGTATCTCCAAAAAGGTAACCAATGTCTGCAGAAAACCCAATTATTATCACCTGTATTACAAGATTTAGTTTAACTGATATGAAGGTAAAAAAACACCAATAACTGAAAGGAAATACGAGTTTCACAACATACAGCAACTGAGATCATGAGAGATCCAACAAAAATGAATGGCCTTCTTCTACCATATTTTGAAGTGCACTTATCACTCCATATACCAACAAAAGGTTGAACCTGAGAGACAGAATTAATAAAAGATCCAAAAAAACAAAAGTTTCTTAGGTGAACATGGGGTTGAATATTTACATAGTTGTCCAGAGAAATTTAGCAACATTTCATATCACCAAAAGTATTGGACTTCAAAGTTGCTTTATTCAAAGTAAAATGAAAATTCACATCCCAAACTCCTTCAGAAACTAGATTCCATTCCCAATCACCAGACAATCCAATATGCCACCATGACTATCCATGTGACTAATGATGGTCAAGATTTAATTTTATTACTAAACTCCACATTAGATGTTACTAATATATTTTTACAGTTTAATGTACAAAACACTTTTCCAGAAGAAATCTGAGGAAATTGTAAATCTTTTATTACGAAATCAATGGTAAGTCTTGCATCACTTTTGCTTGTTATGAAGACACAAGAAAAAGGGAAGAATGACGACTTGAATAATTTCAGAATGAATGAAGGAAACAAACTCAACAAAAATTTATACATGGTCATACAAAAATATTTATTAGACAAGCAACCAAATTTGCAAGGTCTGCCAATATAATTTGTTTTGTAAATATCCCAAACTTTACCTTCTTCAGAAACTAGATTTCATTCCCAATCACGACAAAATCAAATTTACAATGTGACTTTTCATGTGACTAGTGATGATCAAGATCTGATGCTATCAGTAAACCCAACGTCACTATTACAGGTTTCCAGTTGAAAGTACAAAATACTTTTCCAGAAAAGATTTGAGGAATGTAATTTTTTTATTCCATATCAGTGATAAGTTTTGTTTGTGTTTCGAAGTCTAAGAGGAACCCAAGAAGAAAGATGACTTGAATAATTTCAGAATGAACGAAGCTAACAAACTCAACAAAAAAATAAATAAAAATACATGGTTACATGCACTGTATTAAACAAGTAAACAAATTTCCAGGTTTTGCCATAAAAAAAAAGGATTTTTATGATTGATTGACATATTGGGCACAATTAACCTCACTTTGCAGGAGCATACCACAGTTCAGTATCGAAGCAAGTGATGAGCTTTTATAATTGACTATCACAGAATTCCTACAATTATTACTATCGTGGTCTTGTAAAAACTCAACTAAATTACTTAAGTATTTCACTACCATTGAGCTTCATGAAATAAATTAATGCCATCAAACTGAATACACTACAATTAGAAAAAAACTTAAATAGTTGAAACAAAATTGTGTCACCGCGTACCACAAGGCCTGTTATGGGACCACAAAGCCAGATAAATGAAGCAAATGCATGTCCTATACCAAGTGTCTGCAGCAGAAGGAAATAATAGAAACGTTAACCAAACAAGAAAAAAACAGAATGCACAATAATAAACCAGATATATTTCTCAAAAAGCTTATTAACTATGTGCATGTTTGGGAAGTGATTTTTTATGATCATTTTTGGTCAAGCATACTTTTTATCCACATATCTTGGTGGACCTACATGTTCCACCACTGATTGCTATCTATTTATAATATAAAGAGATTATAATCACTTCCCAAACATACAGTGAAACAACTGAACTTTCTTCAACATTAATGTTTACAATTGGGGATTCCACGTCTTTCTTTTCTTATAAAAGAAACTTGCTCTCCAAAGTTTATCCTGTTCTTTCATAAACTAATGCTTTTGTCCCACATATAAGGTAAATAAATGCACACATTACATCACAAACTAAGTATTATTCTTATTAAAATTTGAGTCAATTACATGAATCATTATTCACCACTCCATGCAATCCATTCATATATCTGCCACGATCCAAATCCTTTAAACCCATGTCAAGTTATGTTGATTTTGGTCTACCTCCACTCTTGTATCTTATTATATTTCGAACTACACTGCTTCTGTGTACAAGTGTTTCATTGGGTCAGACAGACCAGGAAAGCTTAGTCGTTATTCTCTTAATTTATTCTTGATTTGCGCCACCTCCAATTAGTAGTATGATGCCAGTGTCAAAAAGAAATGGTACTAAAGAAAATAAGCCGGTGTAATACCAATGTTATAAAAACTAGACAAGACCGACAGGTTCAACCAGGAACCGGCCTCAAATTTAGTTCGATTATAGAATATTAACCAGAAATAGAAAACCGGTGATAAAATCGTTAAATCAGCTAGTTTAATCGTTAACCGAAAAACTGTTTCCAGTTTTTTACGGTTTAGATTTTTTTTTTTATATACAAATTTTTTTTTAGCTTTCTTGATGGGCTCACTTATTGAACTAACAAGCCCATTTTGAATTTCTGTCTAAGTGTAATACCATTTTATAATGACTCCTTTTTCATTGTTTTCACTATTGATCCAATGTGGGATAAGTGCTAAACCATTTTATAGAGACTCCTCTATTGTTTTCATTACTCTTCCAATGTGGGATAAGATTTGTAGCCAATTTTAAATATTTAATAGTTTACTCATTATATCCATGAATCATAGCCCCAACAAAACTATAATCAAAATTAATTATATTTTGAATAAAGCAATAATTTTGAACATATTAATTGTTAATTTTTAAAGTTATAAAATAAATTAAGATAATAAATTCAATTAACAAACATGAATTTATATTTACTTTGAATTAGTAAACTAAAACTAGAAAATTTATTATTATTATTACAATATTTTTAGTTTACGTGCGTATATATTAATTCAATTTTGGCATCCGGTTAGATGCCGGTTCAACCCCCGTTAGACCTTTTAACCCTTAACCATTTTTCTTTTCCGGGTCGATACCCAGGTTGATTTTTAAAACATTGTGTAATACTCAAATATCATTGACAAGCAGCTAATATGCTACACTAGCCACTCAGTTAATAGTTAAAAGAAATAGGGATGACAATGGGAAGGGCTCGGGATAGTAAAAAGCAAGACTTGCCCTGAACCTGCCCACCAACCCAACATGGCATGGAATTCATGCCCATTTGGATCGGGGCCCAAGGGGGTTCGGATCGATGAGGTATTTTTGTCATCCCTAGAAAGAAATGAAGAAAAGCAAATGGGATTTTTAATCAAAACAATAAAAAGTATATATATATATATATATGTGTGTGTGTGTGTGTGTGTGTGTGGGCTAGATATTAGTTGCTTTTAGTGTTAAAATGAAAAAAACCAGGAAAAGAGCATAATGACAAGAGAAGAACCGCAAAATAAATACAAAAAGAAAGAGGGGGAATCTTTACTTAATTCTTGGGCCTTTTCAGTATTATCTCAACCATTAATTTTTATCTAGTTTTCTATATGTTGTTAATTCGTTGGCTGCTTGATTTATTAGATCATTGAAATGCATATAAGAATATCACTCTAAAATTAGTTAAATTCATTGTTCATAGTTTGCTCAAGTAGATGGCATACGGAAATACTAAAATAAACTTGCTTGAATTTATATTTTGTTACTGCCTCCTTCTTTCATATCTAACATCAAATCCTCCGGCAGATTCTGTGTTTAGCATTTCTATAACACATTTCTAAACCTCAACCGACTGATTCCATTAGACGAAGTAACCATACTTTTTTTCATTTGTGTTTATAATTATTTATATCGTCCCCCCACCAAAAACAATGAAAGCCATATACACGGAGCGTTGTACTTTCAATACAATTAACCGAATAGAAAGAAAAAATAATTATTTCGTTTTTCAGATCATTACTTTATATCCACTCAAGGGAAGAAAATGAAAAATCCCAAAATCCAATGAACCGAAATCAATATCCACACATTCCGAAAATCCCACTAAAGATACAGGCCACAAAAGTCCAAAAAATAAAAACTAAGAACACCCATACACACTAATCAATCCACCAAAATAATTCATAAATACACACGTCCATTAGATTAAGCTACGCTTTTTAACAGTACAATGAAACAAAAGTACGTATGTATAAGATAATAATACCTGAATGTAAGGAGTGAGAAGGGAGAGCTGCAATGCCCAGCCGAATTGAACTCCAGCAGCGACCGTACAACTCAAGATCAACGTAATCAAGCTACAATTCTTCGGAGGCTCAACATTTGGGTTCTGATTTGAATCCGGTGGCGTCTCTCCGCTGTTGGACGGTGACGATGAGGAATTAAACGAATGGGTCTGTAAACGACGCAGTTCCGATTCATCCACGCCCACCAATTCCACTTCTTGCCTCAAATTCTTATACGGCACCCGGATCGACACCGCATCCATTTTCACTTATTCTTTGTTTGTGAAACTGTGAAATTATTCACATATCGGATCTGAAATGATTGAATTGTACAAAGATCAGATCTGATTATTAGGTTTTTTTTTATTAAGAAAATTGAATAATACAGAAAATTTGAGCGGGTGAAAAATCTCTCCTCTCACTGTAATCTGGGAGGTAATTTCCAGGGGATGTAAGTTCGTATAGATCCGGTCCGTAGACCCGTCAAATAAGGTGGTGAATTTATAATTTTTCATTTCGGGTTGATTTAAATAATGGCCATTGAGCTTTATACTTAGTGTCAACTTGACCCCTAAATCTTCAATTTATTTCAGCCTCATCACCAACTTTACAAAATAGATGTTAATGAATCACTTGTTTGAATGTAACATTTTGTAAAGTTCAATTTGCATGTCTGAACCAAATTAAAGTTCAATGGCCATGCGTGAAATTTACCCTTCTTTTCTTTTTCTTTTTCATTTATTTTTTTTCTTTTTTTTTTTCTCAAAAAACGACTACACCCTCGATTAGTTTTTGTCACATTCAATTTTACCAAATTTTTCCATTTAATTTATAAAAGTAGAAATTCTAGTTTAGCAAATTTTGCTTATTAGATGCACGTGACTATTTAAATAATTTTGAGGAATGCTACTCTTACAACTTTTTTTTATAACTTTATCTTACAATCACTCACATACGGAGGGGTCCCACAGTGAATAAAAAAATCCACTGTGAGTGATTGTAAGAGAAAATTGTAAAAAAAAGTTGTACAAGTAGCATAACCCAATAATTTTTTGTCAGTTAACGGAAGTAAATAAGTTACTTTTTCAGGTAACTAATGATTTTTTTGAAACATATTTAAAAATGAAATTACATTTAAAAGTAAGGCTGCACAAAGAAATTGAGGAATCGTAAACCAAATCGAAACCATTGATTTGATACTATTGGCATTTAGGTCCACGTAGACCTACAATTTTTTTTCCTCAAATCCAACCAAATCATTTCAAAATGATTTTGTTTAGATTTTAATTTTCAAACACCACACAAAACCGAATAGAATCATTTTTCTAAATTTTTTTAATTAAAAACTAATTTTGTTAAATTATATATTTTATAGTTTTAACTTTTCAGGAAATAAATGAAAATTATACTACTTATTACGTTTATTTGTTAGGCTCAACTATTGTATCATTGTTGTGGTTCTAATATTCATTAATTGAGTCATACCAATTTTGGAATATGTTAAAATTTATTCATTTTCTGCATAGTTTTAGTGCTATAACATTCGTCTTAGTAAAGACAGCATCATCTCCCCAACTGTGTTTTCACTCGTCTTCATCTGCTTCTTGTATTATATTTGCAGTCATTTTTCCATTTTAGTTAATAAACCTAATGAATTCTTCTTCTATTTCAACGTGGCTAAGTGCATTGATTTACTGTTTCTGATTATTTACTATTTATTATGCTCCAAGGAATCATCAAACCTCACGCTAATGCAACTAAAAATTACAGACATTTGGAGGAATACCATTTTGGATGGTTCGAGAAGTAATTTGAACTCCGAATGATACAATGATTGGGTTTATGATTTTAAAATCAAAGAAACCAAATTCATATGCATAAAATCTGTTCAAATTAGATTTTTCTTTTTTTTAATCGTGTTATTGTATTTTATTTATATTCTCATATTCTGAATTTTTAATGAAGCATGAACGCACAAAGTAAAGTAGCTAAATTATTATTATGCTTAATACATGTAACACTTCAAACGCCTATTAATGTTTTCTTCATGTATATGCATTCTATTATCAGATAAATGAACCCTATACGTATACACGAGTTCACCACTCATTTTTTTTTTTTTTTTATAACATTTGTAATGTCATGGTAAATTGTATGAATACCAAATTGTACATTCTATGCCCATGAGCTTACCACATTATCATCACACAATAGAAGGTTATTACTTCATATCGTGTCTCGTTATGCCAAGTACGGCAATATATGAATGTAATTTAATATTTAATATTATTAGTTCTCATTTAAACTTATATATTAACTTGTTTGATATAAATTACTATATCGATATGTAAACCTCATATTAAAATCGAACCAACCCGTAAATAAAGACTTGATTTGGTTTGGATTGGTTTGGAAAAATTCTAAACCGCTTGAAACGATTTGAATTGAAAATATGGCCCAAACCGTCCAAATCAAATCGCGTTCTCCCCCATTTAAAAGTATTTTTAAGTATTGATGCATGCACAATTTTACTTTTATATATATAATTCATGTTTGGTTCAACTTAAAAAATAAATTAAAATTTAGATCAAAGTTAACAATTAATTATAATCATACATTCCATAAATATTCACAACTTTTTAACCATATATTTTATTTACTTATATCAAAATCTATTAAAGATTTAGCCTTTGTTTGATAAGATTAAAATCAGATTTTTAGTAAATTTTGATAAAAGTTGATAAAATGTGTAGTTAAAAAATTGTGGATCTCATGAAGTATGTGGTCAAAATTAATTATTGACTGTGGCTTAAATTAAAATTTTAATTTTAATTCCTACCAACATAGGCATAATAAAATTTGTTAGCAAGTTATTGATGGTCTAAATGGGGCTATTTGTTAAATATCTTGTACTTAGGAAAATACTAGAACTTGTAATTCTCAGTGGTCCGTTGTGAGAGTTTGAATGTTCTATACAAAATTTAAAAGAGTTCCCTTCTTTAATTTAACTAAGATCACGCATAAAGAAAAATAAAATAAAGTTATACGTTAATAAGTTGTATATTAAACAACCATATAGTAAAAATATTACCTTTCAATGTTTGTTTTATTATATCATAAAAGAAAAGGTACAACTAAAAACACTTGTTTATGCTTGAAAGTGTTAATGGGAAAATATAGACCAACTTATAAAGGATTGAGCTACCCTTCTTAGAGCCTGTTTGAAGCTCTTTTTAATGAGAAATTTCTCAAACTTTTGCATTCTCCTACAGTAACTTACATAATTACGCTTGACAAATAGTTAGTCATGTGTCAGGGATGCATTAAACATGGATGAAGCCGTTGAGCGACCTGGACCAATATGCCCTCAGCTTTGATTGGCGATTTACAGAAATGACCTCCATCATTCAACCCTATCCTTCCATTTCTCTATTTGCCCCTCTGTCGTTTCTATGTAGATTTTTCCCTCTCTCGATTCACTTCAGAAAACCTCCGACAAAGCAGTGCATCGCCGTCCAAAATAGAGTGAGTGAAGCCTCCCATCGCCTCTTTCCACCAGCTCCTCGCCGATCTAAACGTCGACCTCCCTATTTCTACGCCGCTCATTTTCTCTCCAGTACTTGGACCTTCGAGATATGGCTGACGAAGTATCCAACCGGCATTATTACCCCGAACACATGGTGAGTATTATCCACTGACCCTTTTTCCCCAATTTTGAAATCTTCCGATGCTGGTTTCCCCCTGATTTCAATTTTCCCCTCTTCGCAAAATCACAAAAAAATTTCACCGTTAGTTCAATCTTCATGCATAACATACGCCTTACATATTCATTTGTTCATGTTTCTTTCACTTAAACGTAGTAGCGTAAACGCACAGGCACCTACGCGTTAACATCCCAATCACATATTAGTTACTACACGAACAGGGTCACAGTCACCCAATCCGGTTTTTGTTTTCTACTTTTTATTCTTCTCCTCTCCCACTTCTACCTACACGGAATAGGGTAACAGTCACCCAACAATTTCACATTCATTACATATTGGAGTGTGATTGGTTTGCATATAGTCGTGTTCTGTAATTTCCCCGCCATGGCAACTACATGGGAACCAACAACAATTGTGTTGCTTTCTTCCCACAATTCGACTATGGTACACAAAAATGGTTGCTTCTATTCAATTTTCCTTTTTTTTGAGTGTTTTGTGCTGGACTCCGGTTTGATTTCGTTTTCTGCCAATGACCTGATTGCAGCAATACAGTATGGGCAACCCAGATGTGTATGAAATGCCATCGTCGCACCTGCAGGATTCTCAGCCTAATGTCCGTAAGTCTGCAAAATGGGAGCAAGTTGAGCACAAAATATTCATTGATGTGTGCGAGCATGTCATTGACTAAGGGCATCGTCGAGGGAAATGCTTTTTCACTACGGGTTGGCAGCGAATCCGTACGTTGTTCAACAGCAAAGCGGGGAAGGATTGGACTATATCGCAGTTGAAGAATTATTGGGCCAAACTGAGAACGGAACACAAGCACCTGTTCGAGCTGCTTCGATCCAGTGGCATTCAATACCACTCCGGCTCTGGTACAATAGTTGCTCCCCAACACTGGTGGGAAGCGAAAATTCTTGTAAGTTATTGCTCCACCTAAGTCTCTCCCCCTTCGCAGCAATTTTTTCATTTTTCTTGTACTGGATCAATGGTTGAAGGTCTGTTCATTCAGTCCAGTATTTCACATGTTCTTCCTGTTTGTTGCCTGCCACATTTTCACACATGGTTGCAGACCGAGATATGGACTGTAATTGCACGTTTGTCTGTTCAGAATTGTGCTGTTTTTTGTTCCAGTATTCTGGTGCCTGAGTTTTATTGTTGTGCCATTTGTAAATCAAAATTCTTCTTCTGCCATGCACAGTTTGTTTCACATTACAACCCGTTGTCCATGCAATGAAACTCTCTTTCTACTTTGTCAATCCACCAGTTTCCTATGAGATTGCTTGCTTTATAGACCCCATTAATGCAAAAGTGGTAGCATTAAAGGCTACTGTTTTATATACATAAGCTCTTACGAATCAAAACAACTGCATTTGGATTCATGTTCTCCTTTATTGGGTGAGCTTTCTCCCAGTTTTTTACTTGTCACATGTGGAAACCAAAATGAAATGACTTGGTGGTTTACACATTTTTAGGATTTACTGGAAAAAATATTGTGTTTTGAATATGTTGTTTGCACTGTGGTCCACTGATCTACTTGGGAAGAGGAGTGTTGGTTGTTTTGCATGTTTATCTGGCATTGCAGGAAAATCGAAAGTACGCCAAGTACAAGAACATGAACTGCAGTGACATACATGACAATTACGGTAAATTGTTTGGCGACACATGCGATTCGACAAAGTACGCCTTGTCCCCAACTAAGTTGTCGCAGAGGGAATTTGATTTGGGTACTGATAGTGATCGGGACGACGAAGGCGACAAGTTGCCCATCAATGCGGAAGGCAAAGATTCAAGTGACAGGCCGGTCGAACGTAGAGGGCAGTCGTCCATGAAAATATTCGAGAGTCGCTCCGGAGATAAACGAAAAATGAGACACGGGAAGGATAAAGGAAGAGGAAAAAGTACGGTGCTAGAGAAGTTTCTGCTTCTCTTGAGCAGATGGTCAATGTTGGAACAGATCTTGCATTGATTGCAAGATCGCATTAGAAGGACGACATGTCCATAGAGGAGTGCGTGAGCGAATTGCTGTCGTCAGGGCATGTGGATGAGGGCTCCCCAATCCACATGTTCACTTTGTGGTTCCTTCGTGTGAAGGAAAATCGAAGTTTTTACCGTACGGCGAAGACCCCATTCCTGCGGTATAAGTTTATCGAGTACTACTTCGAGCGCGACATGCTGTCGTTTGGGTGGAAGGGGTGATCATTAGACAACAAATGTTTGAGTGAATTCTTGGTTGGTTTGCTACTGTTTCCCTTTTTCTTACCCCTGTGGTGAACAATATTAGAAATGTAAATTAAATTATCGGACTGCATGTTGTACTATGTATATGATGAACTGGAGTTTCTCTCCATGAGTAGGAGTTTATTAGTTAATGCAAAAAATTGATGTACATTTTTTTCCAATCTATGTGTTGAATATTCCAGTGTTTACTGTTATGCACTTTCATTTTCATTGGTTAAATTTTGCATAGGCCTTGGGTTTGTTGATAATTTGAGTTAGATAATGACTAATTACTGATATATAATGGAGCATAGGGAAATCAACTTTTTGTGTTATTTTTATTTTGTCTTACAATCACCGTATGGGTCATATTATTGAAGCCACAAAAAATTGGAGCAATGTTGCATTAATTATTCACTTCATTAGTAGCTACATTATGGCCCCCTGCACAAAGCATGTGCAAGCGAAATTATAGTCAAACAAAACTGTTGTTGGCAGGACATGAACTTATTAAGTCAAATAAATTGGTTACTTTTGCAGGAAATATAATCCCTGAAAAAGCAACCACCACTAGGAAAAATAGGTCATTTTTTGGTGGTACCAAAAAAATTTGTTACGGATTGAATAATTGTAGTGGCATTAAGCAGCTATATGAGGGGTTCATCACGTTCACTATCCATGTACAAGTGTGAAGCTACAAATTCTTGTGCAATACACCATTTCTCTTACCATTTTTGTTAGATTGTCTGTGTATTGATGGGGGACCATTCAGCAAGCAGGTTCACATTGTCTGATACTGACTGCGAGATCGAGCTTCTGTCTGAATGAGACACCAGTTCTGATGAAGATGTGTTGCAGCAGCTTGAGGAGGACATAATCACATGGCTGCAATATTGTGGCATTGCTAAGCGAATTGTGCGCGATTACTTGAGACCCAACATTGCGCGCCGATATTTGTTTCCAACAACGCGGTGCGGCCACATTTTTATGTTGCAAAATTTGCATGTTTATCCACAAACATGTTTTCATGAGTTCAGGATGTATCTCCCGATGTTTATGCACTTCACACATATTCTGCGTGACCAGTATGGAATTACGAGCAGTACAAACATCGATGTGTACGAGCAGGTTGGCATGTTTTTGTGTATACTAGCACATGGAAAAGGGTATCGTCAAGTTCAAACTCTATTCGGTCACTCGTTGCAGATAATATGTTATTATTTCAAAAAAGTCCTTCGGGCATGCTTAGCGTTTGCAGCGGAAGTAGTAAAACCGAATCCGAGGTACAATGAAGGAGCGGCGCACCATTTTCCCGATCCGGAGCGCTATCCATTGTTTCAAAATTGCATTAGGGCAATCGATGGTATTTATGTGAGAGTCGTACTGCCAAATAGGGAAAGAGAATTTTATTGGTAGGAAAGGGATTCCGACGCAAAATGTGTTGGCCGCGTGCGATTTCAATCTTTGTTTCACGTTTGTATTGCCGGCCCATACAGGGAACACACGTGATAGTCGCATCTTGGCCCGAGCTGTGCATAGGACCGATGTCACATTTCCGGAACCGGCGAACGGAAAATATTACTTAGTGGACTCTGGGTTTGCGCACAAGCCTGGCTATATGGCTCCCTATAAAGGTTCAGACATTAGATATCATTTTCAAGAATTTCGAAACACGGGAGATGGGCGACGCCGACGTTTTTGAAATGCACGTGAACGGTTTAATTTCCATCATTCATCGTGTAGAAACGTGATCGAACGTGCGTTTAGTGTTTGGAAACTAAGGTGGAAGATTCTTGATCAGATGCCTGGTTACAGTATGCGAGCGCAAACAGCTGTGGTTGTGGCAACAATGGGAGTACATAATTTCCTTCGAAGAAACGGCCGTCTTGATGAGGGATTTCGTAGAGCCGAATACGAGGATGACGATGAAGTAGAAATAGAGCTACCCGACGAAGAAGATGAAATTGCCACCGAGCGAGATGCAGTAGGCGAAGAAGATGTGCCGTGGCAAGCACTGCGTGATTATATGGCGCAGGCGTTACGTTAGTTGGTCGTTATGCTTTCAATGTATTTTTTTTATAGGTAGCAGTGTCATATGTAGTATGTATTTGTCATTTTGCCTATCATATCGTAGTCGCTCGACACATAAAATTTTGCAATTACCGTTTTGTTCGAGCATATAAACTAAGATGACCGAATTCCGATGTTTCACATATTTGAAAATTCATGTATCACGGATTATATTAACGAGAATTAATTATTGTATGAAATTATTGTTGTGCCTCCGTATGAAAATGTCGTATAAGTGGACGTTCACGTGTAATTGGAGTCGTCAAAGTTTAGTCAAAATATATTCTTAGAGTCAAAGGCCTTAGAAAGCGAGTCAAACAAAAACATAGGAGGACATAATTGGAAATTGATAGCATTAAATTATTGGACCAAAATATTGTAAGGCATGTGCAAGTTATTGGAGTGTCAGGGAATCAATACTGTTGCCTGACACAAACACATGAGAATTCGAAAAACCACAGGCGAGAATGGAAAAGAAATGGGGGCAAACAGGCTCTTAATAAAGTTGACATTTTAAAATGAAATCACAAGTCTAAATATTGTATCAGAGTAACAAACTCGCAAGCCTGAAACCATGTTTTCTTCCTCTTATGTTGTGAAAAATGAATCACAATTGAACATCCAACAATTCCACTAGTTTTCTAGCTTAATTTCAATTAAGCTAAACACATCAAAATTTCTATTACGGAGTTCACAAATTCTTCCATTGGTTCGAAGCTTGGGTATTCTTCATCATCTCACCAATGAAGGAAAACCTGATGAAGAAATTGACGATGAATCGAGAAAGAAAAGTCCAAACCCACAGCACCAACTGTTAGGAATATGTAATACCACATATCACATTTGTTATAAGTACGAGCTCACACATATGTCTATATTGATATGATATTGTCCACTTTGGACCTAGGCCCTCATGTCTTTACTTTTAGACTTACTCAAAATGTCTCATACCAATGGAGATATATGTCCACACTTATAAACTCATGATCCTCCCCATTTTTATCCGATGTGGAATTTTGGTCGCATACCCAACAATCCTCCCTTCAAACAAAGGATCATTGAGCCTCCCCTCGAATGATCATCTATCCGTCCATCTTCCACACCAGGAAGGATTCCCGCTCTATCGAGGTCAACTACTCTTCTCCACCTCGTTGAGGCACACGCCTTATGTGAAGCACCTGAGCACCGCCTTACCTCGAAAGTTTGCTCTATCCAGCTCAACTCCTCTCCACCGTGTTCAGGCACACGCCTTACGTGAAGCATCTGGAGCACACCACTTGTCCAATAGAGCTTATCCACGAATCCCATTGCGAGCTAATCGAGGACCACCTTCGTTCGACACTCCGAGAATTCATCCACATGGCTAATTCTGGAGCATGGCTCTGATACCACTGTTAGCAATATGTAATACCACATATCCTACTTGTTATAAGTATGGGCTCAAACATATCTCCACATTGGTATGATATTGTCTATTTTGGGCCTAGGTCTTCATGGATTTTCTTTTGGACATACCTAATAGGACGGCCACCAAGGCTTTACTGGGCTCAGTTCACTCCAACCAATCGACACCACCGAGAATTACCAAAATCGACCATTCCCACCTTCTATTTCTCCAGCTACGGTTGCTACACTAGGTACCTACAATCACACCCACATAGGGACACTCACAAAAAGGAGAAGATAATATGGGTAGCACAAAGCAGAAAACCAAAGTAGCGAGAAAGGCACGAAGAGAGACTGTAGAGGAAGAAGAGATGCACGGCACACACACACAGAGGAAGAGATCGAAAAATATAGCCCAAGTCCAAGTCCAAATAAGATAAGTTTGGTTAGGTCAAACAATTGGGTCAATGCCCATTAGTACCAAATGTGGGCTACAAGATAAGTGGGCATCCAATTAGTTAGCCGTCCAAGTAGGTGGAGATCGGGTCAGGTCTAATTAATTAGGTTGCTTCGTATGACCCAAATAAATTCTGGGGTCAGGGCATTTCAATAGTGGTGTCAATCCAACATTCAGTCATATGGTCGCTACTGACTAAAATAATTAACTGAGTTACATCATAGCCCGAGAAGTTTATTGAATATCAAAACTCAACACCAACTATGTCTCAATAATGACGGCATCCTTACCTCTTGGATTCTAGGCACTATGAAGGAGGATATATTAACTCTTATTTTTTAGGTTGAAATGGCCTCTGCTTATGAGATTTGGACATCTCTTCAAACCTAACTACTTCCCATCACAGTGGAGAAAGAAGGGCATCTAAAAAGTATGTTAATGAAGATTAAAAAGGGAACATGATCTCTAGAAGAATATCTCAGAGATTTTAAGTCCCTATATGACAACCTTGTTGTTATCAAAAAGCCAATTTCTGATCTTAAGAAAGTCTTCCAATTCTCATAAGGATTAGGACCAAGGTATGACAAATTTTCCCTTACAATACTTGCTAAACCTCCTTATCCTTCATTTGGACAGTTTGTATTAGCTCTGCAAGGATATGAGCAAATATTAAAATCAAAGAATGAAGAGGAGAAAATATTCATTGAAAATACACATTCCTTTTTTCTTCAGAGATGACGTGGTCGAAACAGCCGTGGAGGACGAAGACCTTTCAATTTAAGAGGAAAAAGTTTTACCCCTGCTGGCCACTACAATGTACTATCTAGACAAATGAATATTCAAGGAAATGACAATAACAATTTCAAACAACCGAATACCTATTTCAAACATAAACAAAAATGATAGCAATCTTGGACAGCAGCCACCACGATCAAACAACTCTAATGATATCGATCAGGTAATTTGTCAGATATGTGGAAAGGTAAATCACTATGCAATTGAATGTTGGTATCGCTTTGATTACTCATACTAGTCTGAAGATCTCCCTCAAGCACTTGCTATCTTTTCCTTTAATGACTCCAATGATCATTAATTTATAGTAGACTCCGGAGCTACATCACAATGAAAAATGATGTAGGTAAATTGTCATTTATTAAACCATATAATAGGAATGATGTCATCTATGTGGGTGATGGAACCACTTTACCTATTTCTTACACTAGTGATGCATGTGTGGTCACTGATGAAGGAAAGTTGAATTTGAAAGATGTGTTAGTGGTCCCCGAATTGAAGAAAAATTTGTTATCTGCTAGAAAATTTACTTCAGATAATTTGTGCACTTTTGAATTCACGTCATCTAGCTTTATTGCTAAGGATCAAAACTAGAGAATAATCACGAATGGGCATAAGAAATGGCATCTTTACTCATTAGATGGAAATAATCAAAAGGCTTTTAGTGCAATAAAGAATGGCAACTCCAACTCTGTTTTATGGCATTAGCAATTGGGTCATCCAAATCCAAAAGTTTTGTCTTGGTTGAAGGAAAGGAAGATCATTGATGTTACAAATTGGATAACAATATCTAAGTATGCTCTTGAAAAGATACATTGTGATGTTTGGGGACCAGCTTCCCTGAAGTCCAAGCAATATTTTCGATTTTATGCTATATTTGTTGACGATTTCTCAAGATACACATAGATATATCCTTTAAAAAGGAAATAAGAATTCCTTGATCATTTTCTTAAATTCAACTCATTAGTTGAAAATTAGTTTATCAGAAAATTAAGATTTTCCAATGTGATGGATGAGGTGAATTTAGCTCTAATGCATTTCTAGATTACATTGCTAGCAATGGAATTGAGATACATATTTTATGTCCAGGAACTTTAGAACAAAATGAAGTCGTAGAACAAAAGCATCGCCATATCATCAAAACAGGGTTAACAATACTCTTCCATGCAAATGTGCCTTTATCATATTAGGTTGAAGCATTTTTTTTACTGCTGTCTATTTAATCAACTGTTTTCCATCTTCAGTGTTACTGGATTAAAGCCCGTATCATAGACTTTATAAGAGACATCCTGATTACAACAGCTTATGAGTGTTTGGATGTCAATGTTTTCCAAGCTTGCGACATCAAGGTGGTCCAAAGTTCATAAAGAAAACATATACACGTGTCTTTCTTGGGTATGGTCCAATCCATAATGGCTATCGATGTTTAGAGCCAACAACAAAGCGAGTTTACATTTCACGGCATGTCTTCTTTAATGAGGAACATTTTCCTTTTCAGCCTTCTATGGTTACTCCAATTTCTCATCCTTTGGAATTGTCAGAATTTTCATCTTTAGATGAGTGGATTGAAAAGGAAAAAGAAGACCATGGAAAAAATTAAGCAAACAAATGAGGTGGGAATTTAATCAATTCTAGTAAAGAAAGGTCATTATCTTTTATATTTGACACCACTGATAATATAGATGCAGGTTCTTCCCCTAATTTTAGCAGACACGTTGCAATAAACGAGGAGCAAAACAATAAGAATGTTGACCACTGCATTACCTTGGATGAGATTCATGAGGTATCTAGTTCAACAAATAAAAACATTACAGATGCAAAACCAAATCATACAAACACAAATAATGATGAAGTTCCCTCATCAATGCAAGATGTTCAAGGAATCTCTTCTCCAAACTATTCAGATTTGAGGCCTTCTCATCCTACAAGAGATCGACATCCACCAGCCTACCTTGATGACTATGTTACACTTGCCTCTATCTTAACTAAGCCAAAACCGTTGAAGTCAGCCATCAAAGATTCTAGGTGGACTGAAGCAATGCAACAGGAGATTAAAGCCCATCATGACAACCATACCTATGTTTGGGTCTCAAGACCATCTGGTGTTAATGTTGTGGGCTCAAAATGGGTTTTTCGAATCAAGTACAAAGAAAATGGATTAGTTTATCACTTTAAAGCTCGATTAGTGCCTAGGGCTTTACTTAAGTCTCAGGGATTGATTATGATGAAACATTTAGCCCAGTAGTTAAACCAACTACTATTTGGCTTGTCATCGCCCTATACATCTTTTCTAATTGGAGTATACGCTAGCTTGATGTCAAGAATGCATTCTTGCACTAGCATCTTAAGGAAACCGTCTATGTGGAGCAACCATCAGGATTCATTGACAATTTACAACCTAATCATGTTTGTTTGCTCAAAAATCTTTAAAAGGATTAAAGCAAGCTCCACCAGCTTGTTGTGGTTTCTTCTTCATCTTGGATTTTCATGTAGCAAGGTAACTCATCATTATTTGTGTATCATTTAAACATTATCACAATGATTCTCTTGCTTTATGTAGATGATATTCTTGTGGTAGGGAATAATGATGATTTAATCACAAAGCTCATTGATCGACTTGGTAATTAGTTCGCTATCAAAGATCTTGGGGCATTGAGTTACTTCTTTGGAGTAGAGTTCAAACCTTTTCCTGGTGGATTACTTCTTACTCAACAAATATACATTCATGACCTCCTTCAACGAACTCAAATGCTTCAAAGTACTTAGATTGCAGCTCAAATGGCAATAAAGGAATCCTCAACTCAATTTGACAATGATCCTATAGATCTTTTTGTCTTCTATAACATTGTCGGAGCATTGCAATACTTGACATTCACAAGACCGGACATTGCTCCTGAAGTCAATCGAGAATGCCATTTTTTTAGCAATCCAACCTTATCTCGTGTGAAGACTGTAAAAAAAAAAATTTAAAGTACCTTAAAGGCACGCAAGGATATGGTCTACGCTATCTTTTCAACAACTCCAATTCTCTTTATTGTTTTTGTGATGCCGGCTGGGCAGGATGGCTAACAACTCGACAAAGTACAATGGGGTTTTGTGCATTTCTTGTTGTAAATTGTATCTCTTAGTGTTCGAAAAAGAAGCCAACAATCTCTCGATCCAGTTCTGAAGCTGAATATCGCTCTATAGCATCAACCATTGCTGAACTCACTTGGATCACTTTCTTATTACGAGATATTGGTATTTTGATTCCACAGCAACCTCAGTTATTTTGTGATAGTGTCAGTGCTTTCCATATGTCAATTAATCCTATGTTTCATGCTCGTTCTAAGCATATTGAGCTTGATTATCACTTTGTTCGAGAGAAGGTTGCCATGGGTCTTCTCATTACTTGCTACATTCCCTCGTCGGCTCAATCAATGGATATACTTACAAAGCCTTTACCAAGAGACAACTTCTACACTTTTCGAACCAAGTTGGGTGTTTATGAATCTTCCCACTCCAACTTGAGGAAGGATGTTAAATGGTACATTGATAATGAAAGATTAGGAAATGGCTAAAAGGATGGCAACACAATCTGCCGAGGAAAGAAATATAGAATGGAAAACACATTCTACTAAGGAAGATAACACATAATGGCAACACAATTACATAACTCTTGACACTGAAAATGTTGGTAAATGGCACAATTCTAGAAATCATTCCCAGCTAGGATCATTGCCATTAAAATTTGTAATAATTTCTTTGTATTGCTGTGTAATTAACTGCATATGATTAAGAACTCTTGTTGCATATATTATGCATAGAAAACTCAATGAAATTAACACTTCGTGTTGAGATTTATTGGTTCGAAAGTTTTAAGATTAAAGCTCAATATTTGAGGTCAAGGAGAACGTGAAGAACCAGTTTTAAGAAACCGGGAATTCATACAAAAACTCATACTCTACTGTCATTTGGAAGACAGACCAAAGGAGAAGAAAAATGATTTTCATATAACAAATTTCACTTCATTTTCTTCTAATAATAATGGTATTACAATACTCTATTTATAGCCGTTTCTACAAGATATTTCAACCAACTAATCTATTTACTATGCTTTCACTTTACCATACTTACAAGCAAGATAATGTACTAGCACATACTAGACAATACCACACTTGTAGTAGCTTCAATGTAGCCATACTTGTCTAACTTTTACATATTAAACTACGTTAGACAATAACAAAAATACATAACTAAATGGAAACTAAAGATACAATAGTTATGTGACAACTAAAATGTCACAACTTCAACACTCCCCCATGACATTTTTGTTGAAACCATCAATGAATTCTTTCAAACCATTTCTTTGTTGGTGACTACAAGTTTGAACTTCTTTCGTTTTTTATTTGATCGAAGCACCTTGGTTGCAACTCTCTTTCGTAGTTGATCAACATCTATTGCATTCGAATCAACCTCATACAAAATACTTTCATTCTTGCATCTTTTCTTTCATCAGCAGATTTTCCAGAATGAGCTAACCATATTCAAACTATTTTTTTGATGACTACAGGTTTTGGTTTTCTTTGTTTTCTATTTGATCTAAGCCCACCATGGTTGCAACTCTCTTTCGTAGTTGATCAACTTTTTTTAGCCTTGGATCAACATCATACAAAGAAATTCTCGATTTGTATCTTTACATCCTGAGAATTTTAACCAGATTGAGCTTACTATAATTCATTTGAGCTTACCATATTTGGTGTGAACTTACCCGATTTCAGAGATTTTAGGCAGCATACCGGATTTCATCAATACCAGATTTTGTATGCATACCGTATTTCAGCCTTGAATACCGAATTTGGAAAAAATGAACTTACCATAATTGAAGATACCGATTTTAGTTCACTTACCGTATTTCACTCAAAAATCAATACCGGATTTTGAAATACTGGATTTCACTTAAGTATAAATACCGTATTTGGCTCTTACCGAATGCCATTGCTTACCGGATTTTCACTTCTCTTACCGTATTTGCTCTACACATACCGATTTCATCTCAGCTTATTGGTTTTCACTCTTCTTACCAAATTTTTATTGCCAATGATTAGTTTTTCAACTATGAACCCTTGTAAATCTTTGAGTATACCGATTTTTCTTCATTTTTCAGCACCGAATTTTCTCATTTTTCAGCATACCAGATTTTTTTTCATTCTTTCAACCTTTTACAACAACTTCATCTTCTTTTTTTCTGACCCCATTATGAGATTATTGAAGCTCTGAAATCTGCATTTCCAGCATATCTGATTTCTCATTTTCAGCAAACCAGATTCTTTTTTTTTTTTTTTTTTTTTTTGCAGCTCTTTTTCACAGCAACTTTGCAACCATTTCAACATGTCGGTATTTGCTTCGTTTCCAGCCACTTTCAACACCATCAAAGGTCAAATTTAACTCTCATAGCTGTTGCTGAAACTTTGGCATTAATCCAGATTTTTGAACATTTTTTGCTGCCCTTTTATAGCTTTTTCTGGTTCCTTTTTCAGCTTTTTTGTGGCCTATTTTTTCTTAATTTTTTGGCACTTTTCAAGCCCCTTAAGAACATTTTCAACTCTGATATCATGTTGGGATTTATTGGTTCGAAAGCTTTAAGATTAAAGCTCAATATTTGAGGTCAATGAGGAAGTGAAGAACCGATTTTAAGAAACCAGGAATTCATACAAAAATTCATTACTCTGCTGTCATTTGGAAGACAGACTACAGGAGAAGAAAAATGATTTTCATATAACAAATTTCACTGCATTTTCTTCTAATAATAATGGTATTACAAGGCTCTATATATAGCCATTTCTACAAGATATTTCTACCAACTAATCTATCTACCATGTTTTTATTTTATTATACTTACAAGCAAGATAATGTACTAACTCATACTAGATAATACCACACTTGTAGTAGCTTCAATGTAGTCATACTTGTCTAACTTTTACATATCAAACTAAGTTAGACAATAACCAAAATACATAACTAAATGGAAACTAAAGATACAATAGTTATGTAACAACTAAAATGTCACAACTTCAACACTTCCCTTTACAAATAATTCTGAAAGCACCTTCAAAACATCCAAAAACTCTCATATTGAACATAAAGTAGTATCATTTCCTTAACTGGTAACATCTTCAAGAAAGTCCATATGAGTACATCAGGGGGGGATTCTAGAAGTAGAAGCACTAATTAAACTCTTGCAATCAATATTTTATTGCAAATCATAATCAATAAAATATCAAACATAGCATATTCAAACTTTTTATAACATGGTTGATCGCTCAAGTAATATTTTAAAAGATAGTGCTATAGGTATAGGAATTTTGAATTCATGTACCTACAGAACATTCCCAATATTAGGCGGGCAGATTTTTTTCCCAATATTTTACACATGATCCCACTCCATGTGAGAGAGAATTCAAATTTCTGTAAAAAAAATTTGTTAAAATTTTCTGTTCTCGTAGCTTAATTCTATTTTAAAACCTTCAATTTTTAAAACCTTCTTTGAGCATATGAAATAACAACATGTATTGTCAACAATATTCTATAAGCAATAAATGAAATTTGTAAAACAATGGAATCTTTGAAATTAAGTCAATATCTCAAGAGTTATCCATTTTATTTATTTACTTATTTATTATATTATTATTTTTTTTGGCAAAGGATTTCGTAAAAGTTTTAGCTCTCCAAACAAATCTTGGCCATCAAAATCACAAAACACTTCATGATTTAGAACCATCTCAATAAAATCACAATATGTTTTCAAATTAACATCATCCAATAATTTTTACTTTTCAAAAGAAAATAGAGACCCAAAGATTTTTCAAATACAATGAATTAATCAAACATTCGCTCATGTGATCCAATTGCTTGAGGAAATTGTATGTCTGATGGCATTTTAATCAAAATGTTTCTTCCTGAGGGTTATTCATTTTACTTGAAACACATATTCAATTTTCATTTCAATGACAATTTTTCTTTGGCAATATTAATGGCATCATTGAATCTAGTTTCCGGCAAGTGTTTTTAAGCATTTACACATTGTGAATCCTAAAAAATTTGTGAACTACAAGTGAGTAGTAGTTGTGGATCATAAAAAATAGGTGAATTAAAAACATATTTGATTCACTTAAATCATAATAATAATACTAGACATGCACTATTAAGTAGTGTTCTAAAAAGCGTAAAGCGTAGCTAAACGTGGAGGTCAAGTTTCAAACTTTACGAGCATAGGAGAATCTTAGGCGTAAAAAAAGGTTTTTTGATTTTAAATTTTTAATCATTATAAAAAAACATTCAATAATTCATATAATATATACCAAACATCTAAAATTATAAAATATTGTATGTACTTAATAATTCCTACAAAAAAGATAAGTTTCAAAATCATAATTACATAACATTGATAGCTTGTAGTTTAAATTTTATCTAACTCTCTATCGGACTCCAATTTAATATATTCTTCTTCATCTACAAAAAAAAAAAAAAAAAAAAAAAAAAAAAAAAAAATGTACATTTGAAGATATTAAAAAAAAAAAAAAATTAAGTATTCAACGAGAATGTTGATTACTCCTAGGCATGCATTAAGCAGTCAACATTCTCGTTGACCACTTAATTCTCGCTTTGGTTCAAGGCGAAACGTCTTAGTCACGCTTCACGTTTGGACGCGCTTTTTTAGAACACTGCTATTAAGTAACGTGGCACTTATGTTAGTGTTCTCAATATAAAAAGATGTTAAACATGTATTAGTGACATAATTAAACTACATTACTTAAACTATTCATGTGTTGATCGAATTCATTCTTCTACAAATTAAAAGGCTTAAATGGTGGATTTGTCTATTAACTACTTGAGACGTTAATATCAAGCCCCGTGTTAATGCTAATAGCCCAAGAATAACTAATCAAGAAGGAGTAAATTGATTTCTAAAACTTTTTCGAAAAATAAACTTAAATCAAGCAAGTAAAGGATAATTGATCAATTAATACTCATAAGTAAATAAAAACAAGTAGATCAGTCAAATAATAAATATAAGTTAATGATAAATAAAAGGACAAAGAAGATTTAAACAATATATCAGTGGATGTTCAATCCAAAACAATGATCTACGTTCTCTATTGTTAAGCTCTCCCACACGAGTAAGTCATTTTCACTATATTAATTGACTTTGGTACAATTCAATCCTTTACAACGCTTTACGTGACTTACGAACAATGAACATTAGTTCTTATACAATATTGAACCTTATAGGACATCAATATGTTCTACACGATGACTTACAACAATAAGCACCGATCCTTATACTATTTAGCTTTCACGGGATTTCAATATGACCTAAAAGTTTAGAACAATGATTTACAATAAAATTTCTCTCTTAATAAATGATACAAATAAATTAAGTATTAAGATAGACTAACACTTCAATGAATAACAACAAATGATAGTTCAAGTGTTAGATAAGATAACTTTGATGAATATGATGATTTTGGGAGTTTGATTCAATCAATTAGAGTTTTTAATATGAAGAAGAGAAAGAAATAGATGCAACGTAAGTTTAAAATTCTTCTTCAAAATATATCTTTTTTTATAAATGATAGAAATAAATTAAGTACAAAAAAAAATGTAGAAAACTTCAATGAAGAAAATGATTTAAAAAGTTTGATTTAACAATCAAAGTTTTCAATATGAAGAAATAGAAGAAATATATGCAATGTAAGTTTCAAAGATCTTCTTCTAAATATATCTTTCTTTTATAATTAATAGAAATAAGTTAAGTATAAAAAGATAGATGAAATTTTTTGGTGGGGATAGTGATTAAAGAGTTTGAATCAATCTAAATTTTTTATTGAAGAAATAAATGAAATGAAATGCAATGTAGACTTAAAGAATTCTCTCAAAATATATCTTACTTAAGAGTATCTTCAAAAAAACTCTTTAAGTATGAGATGCTCTCTATTTTAAAGAGTCAACCCTTAAAATAATGATCCAAGAAATTCTTTAAATTAACATTTTAATTTAAAAAGTATATTTAGCTCAAAGTATTTCAATTTTCAATGTAAAAGAATAATAAAATAATTTAGAGAAAAGTTAGTTAAAATAAAAGATAAAGAAAATGATAAATATTTTTTGGAAGTAATAAAATTGAGTGTTAGATATAAAGAGCATGTTGAACTATTTCAAAAAATTTACTCTGTAAAATTATAGACGCTCTCTAAATTATAGAATATGCTATTTAAAAATAGAGTTTCTTGGAGATTCTCTAATTTTATGAAAGTCTTATGAAGAATGGAAAGAATGAGGATATTTATAGAATTCAAAACATTAAAAAAAATCTGTAAGTTTGGATGATATGTCTGGCCGAACACTTCTTGTCCGGATGATCAATATAATCGTTTGTATAGTAAAAATTAGAGGTCACAGTAGTCAATTTTTGGACCGTTGGCAATTTTCAGTCGACCTCATCTTTTGGCCGGTCCACTGCCTCTCCTGGTCGATCGACAGTCTGGCAATTTCAATTTTTTTTACGTTTTAGCCTCCTTTGATCCGATTCGAAGGTTTTGAAAAGCTTGAACTTTTAGAAAGTATTTTTAACTAGTTTTCAAGGTGTGATGTTTTTAAAAAAATTTATCTAAGTTCAATCATAATTTTGAAAATCTATTTTAATTTAAATCAAAACATTTTATGCAGTTGATAATCAAAATAGCTTTTTAATACACAAATTGATTTTTGAGTTTTATCATTCATTGCTAAAGATTAAAGTATTAATACATTTACATTTGAACTAAGAAATCTATTCTTTGATCTTACTTCGAAGTTTGGCTCTTAGGATCTTATCTTGATCTTTCTTTGACGTTTGGCTCTTAAACTCTTCATCTTGATCTTTCTTTGACCTTTGTCTTTTATGATCTTTTCTTGAAAGACCTATGTTGAATATGTGACTTCGATCTTGATCTTTTTTTGTGAGTCCGATTTGTAATGTGATGGTCTAGATCTTTTGGCAATAATTGATCAATCTTAATGTTGAATGCTTTGAAGACTATCATCACTTAAAATCAAGAAAACAATATTAACTTGTTTGTAATGATCAAAATATTAAGGATAACGTTAACCATAGCACTACTTCCTAGGAGCAGCGTGTCTACCAATTTCACTATAGCGGCTTGTCTTAAACTCATAATAGCCTATGAATAAGCAATCGTCTAGATTTAAGAATTCAGTTGGTTGCAATATGTTTTAGGAAAGACTCAAATGGATGAATAAAAATTAGTTCAAATAGGTATTTAAAGGTTCATTATTTTATGACTCATGGCTATCATGTTCGACATGAACATGTCCAGCGTTCATGTTATATACAATTCTTGTTTGGTATGGTTTAAAATTTAGATTTTAATTTAAGTTAAAGTCATAATTAATTTTAATCACATATTTTTATGGAAACCACAACTTTTCAACCACATATTTCATCAACTTTTATCAAAATTTACTAAAAATATAATTTTAATATCCTCCAAACAAGGGTAAAATTAGCCCGAGGTGTCGATTTGCTACTGTTAAAAAGCTAGGCACCTCTTTACTCTTATTGCCAATCTCTCTTAGCTCCCGAATAGCTTATTCGATTTCTGTGCTCAAGCTTGCTCTCACTTATTCTTGGCTTGGATCTAAATAATAAATGTAGCAACAAGTCAAAGAGTTGAGTTGTATTGGAATACAAATTAGATTATTAGTAAATAAAATTTGGAGAAATATATAATTGAAAAGTTGATAAAAATTGTGAATCTCATAAAATATTTGATTAAAAATAAATTTAAGAAAAAATAAATCTTCAAGAAATGAGAGCCAAACATAAACTTATTTTATCTTTTCTTCTTGCTTTGCAATATATTTTTGGTAAAATGGATGTTTTCCGTATATTTTGGACAGGGTTAGGTTACTGCATGCATTAAAGATATTTTCTTCCTGGAAAAGAATCCAAAGTTCCAAGCCTCAATCCAGAAACAAGATAATTGCCAAAGTTTGACTATTTGACCAAGGGAAAAGACAGCACCTCCAGTCAAAAAGGCAAGATCAACGAGGGATAGCCTGACGAAATAATGTCGCGGGTGATACAAAAAATATTTAGTACGTAAAATGGACTTCTCGAACTATAATGGTCGCATCCCAAAATTGATGTCATTATAATATCAGCCGAAATAAATGGACACCAAACAATTGTCGAAAGGTAATTAGCAGAAATAGTCCATAATATTTACACTCACTGTTAAAATGGTTCTTATCATTTTAATTTTGACATTTACACCCTTATTTCAAACGTTTGTTGTCGGATTGGTCATTCCATCCAATTCCGTTAAATCAACCGTTAACAATTTAATGAAATTTGCAGAAATGGTACCTAACATTTACACTCATTGGCTAAAATGGCCACTATCTTGTTTGAATCCAATTAAATTTTATTTCATTACATTTTATTTTTCTCTCTCCTATTTTCCACCACACAATCTTTCATAAAATAATATTATACGTAAATCGAAAAATTTTCCTTTTTTTTTCAACCGTTCATTTTTAAAAAAAAACATTATTCCACCTATTTTTATTCACAAAAAAATTGGGGCCAAACAGGGGCTAATTTAGTCAACTTCCCATATATTTTCTCCTCTTAAATTTTTTTGTGAACATAATTCCTATGGTTTGATATAATTTACAAGTTTAGACATCAACTCAAAACGTTGTCAACAAATATCATCCCTAACCCTCTAACCATTTAGCACAAATAATCATTGATGAGCTATGTAGTATAAGTTCTCAATATTAACCTACTACAATATATACAAAATACCATAGTAAAAGGAAAAATAAACTGCTACATAATAGATATTTGCCGACAACGTTTTGAGTTGGGGTATAAAGTTGTAAATTACATCAAATCATAGGAATTATATTCACCGAAAATTTTAAGAGGAGAAAAATATGAGAAGTTGACTAATTTTCCTGTTTGGCCCCCATTTTTTGTGAATGAAAATATGTGGAATACTATTATTATTTTTAAATGAATGATTGAAAAAGAAGGAAAAAAATTCGATTTACATATAATATTATTTTATGAAAAGTTATGTGGTTGAAAATAGGAAAGAGAGAAAAATAAAATGTAATAAAATAAAATTTAATTAGACTCAAACAAGATAGAGATCATTTTAGCAAATGAGTGTAAATGTTAGGGACCATTTCTGCAAATTCCATTAAATTGTTAACGGTTGATTTAATGGAATTTGATAAAAGGACCAATCCCGTAACAAACGTTTGAAATAAGGGTGTAAATGCCAAAATTAAAACGATAGAGACCATTTTAGCAATGAGTGTAAATGTTAGAGATCATTTCTGCTAATTACCCTTGTGAAAACTTGTTCTGCAGATATAAATCACTCGCATAAGAACGTTTTCTCACTATCTGGAAAAGGCAAAAAAAAAATGTCCATTGTGATCAAAGGCCCATGCAAAGAATTTCTAAAAGATTTGAGGATGAAATTTGTACTTTTTTCTACTTCTCAAGGTACAATGGCAAATCAATAAATCAATTACTTTTTTTATTTTGCTAAAAATCATATTTTAAGTGGATTTTTATAAATTTTTATAAAATATGGTGTTGAAAAATTGATAAAAATTATTGGTCTCATATTAAAAGTACAATTAAAATAATTGTTAATTTTGATTTATTTTTTATCAATTTACTATAATTACTTTTTGGGGGAAAAAAGTATTTTGTAATAGTAGTTTTTTGAAGAATATTTGGGTAAAAAAAAATTATATTTACTTGAAATATTATTTATTGAAAAATATGTAATTGAAAATAAAAGAAAGAAAAATACATTTTGAAATTAATGATGCGAAAACAAGGGGCTTAACTAAACCAAACAGTGGCTCAATGCAAAGTCATATCCATAAGTATGGAACTGGAAACAACAAAGCTATAGCTTAATTATAGGTAGAAAAGTTCTTTTATTTTATGCTTATATAGATATGACTTAGCCAATGCAAAGTCTCTGAAACGATACACATACATAAGGATAAAACAAGGAGCCAAACCTAAACTCTTAAGCTGGCCTATTCTAGTGACCAAACCCTAGACAAGAATGGAACAAAATTCGGGGAAGTTAAGGTTTGCTATCACATTAGCAAGCTTCTAATTATGGCTGCTTGAGCACTATCACCGTCGGTTGACTCCAAAAGCACCGATAGTCGATTACTCAGATCATCAACCTCTCTGTGTAAGCTCCTAATATAGTTACAAGTCTCCTCCAAGACCTTCGAAGCCGATACCTGCTATATTTAGAGAATAAGACTGGAATTATTCCTTTAGTTTGAATGCAGTCCATTCCTCTACAAGGAGACACTGGCATTGCCCAGATGAAGTTTTGTTGAGAATTTGCAATAGTGAATAGCCATACAAAAAAACAGACAATTACTACATTACATACACACATAACATGCAAAGAAGTTATATATAGGGAGTTACGGCCGGGGTTGATCTATAATTCAAATTAAGACAGCAATAATAAGTGAAAAAAAATCCATAAACACCTAAAACACAAAGATAAGTCCATGTTTGGTGCCCATTATTTAAAAAAAAAAAGAGTTTTGAATAATATTTTTAACGGAATGTGCGGTTAAAAAGTAAAAAAATGATTTTGGATTTACCTGCAGAATATTTTACTGTATGAATGTATAATTGAAAATGATTATATGGCAAAAAGAGTTCTAAATGGACACAAAACTTGGGCAAAATTTGTAGTAGCTCGTTTGATGTGATGGCTATATCAACTTTAATAAAGTGTACAAAGGATCCCCACCTCTCTGGTTACCAAAAATGGAAAAGAGTATGGTGGCTTTGATATTAATGAAGGAATAAGTAATCAATAATGGGAAACCTTAGAGTCCCACACTGGAAAATCATAGTTTATATGGAACCGCAAGAATTAAATGAGGCTAGTGGCCATGTTGGCACGAGCGTGACCCGACTTATCTACGAAAGAAAATGATGAAAGGCCAGAAAAAAATAAGAATGAGTAGAATCGCTGAGATAAGTAATGTAGTACTCTGTCTGAACGTGGAGTTCGAATCTCAGGGATAAGCTGCTGCAACTTGGATACAAGATCGGCGATCTGATCATCGCTTATCCTGGAAACTCCTGACTGCCTCGACCGTGGTCTTCTGCTAGACATTGTCAGGTTAACTATATGGAGAATGAGAAAAACAAACTATAAGCTGCAGAAAAGTTACTTTTAAGTTATATTTCTTGAGCAAGAAAGAAGGGATTATCTGTTTATAGATAAGTTATAGATATAGAGATAATGGAGCTATGAAAGAGCAAAAACAATGAAATGCAAACTCTAAAAGTAGTGTTGGAGGTGGCGATGAAGACAAAGTGCATGGGACAAAGCAGTGGGCTATTCTTGTTTTTAAAATAGAGCCTTCAAGAGAGCGACCGGCGTTGGGGGGGGGGGGGGGGGGTAGGGAAGATACGCCATACTGTCCTTCTCTGTGTGTCCCCCAAACAGCGAAATTGGGGTTTAGGAGATCAAGCTGCAGGTTAATAGAAATTTGCTTGATTATAACATTTTTTGGATTATAAGCAATTGTGCGGGCCTCTTTGTGTCAGTCTAACCACGCTAGCCCATGTTATGTTATTATCCTTGGTCATTTAAATATTAGTACTATACAAAATTTACATTTGGGTAACTTAATTCACCTGATTCCAAATGCAAACCTACCACGAGAACCACAAGAAACCCCATACTAAAACTGAATAATAATAGAAAAAAAACTTGGGGTTTCGTCAGATACCGGCGTAATGATAGACATTATAATTTAACAACTTCTTGGCAGTGGATATCACAAGTTCTTAACTTTTAGCAGTGTAATTTTTAAGAGGGTGCAACAGTTAAAAGACACTCGGATGCTTAGTTAATTTTAAGGTTGAAAATAGGTTGTGGTAAAATAAGGATTCAAAGAGTGGTGTGTGGGATAGTGTTCCATTTATCAAGGATCATCGAAGATATATACAGGTTGACAGATTAGACGACACTCACTAGTTAATGTGAGGAACTCCAATACTGAGAGGGACTATGACAAAAATATGTATTGTAGTCGATGTGTCCAGCTCGACCTATGTGCCATGTATGCTAGGATGCCCGTATTTGGTACAGATTAAAATTAATCTAAGATAAAATTCAACAATTAATTTTAACAACATATTTCATTGGATACACAACTTTTCACCTACATATTTAATCAATTTTTATTAAAGTTTACAAAAAAATTCGGACAAGCATAAATCAAGTGAGGATTACAAGCACTCCGGATTGCTCGTTAACTCTAGTCATCACTTGAATAGGAAATTTGGTCAAAGTAGTATGAAATTGACAAAGTTTTGTCTGGAAGTAAGAATGTTGTCATCTTGAGAAGAGTAGATGCAGCTGTGAAATTTGTGTAATGCATTGGGGCTATACAATGCCGCACGTGATGGGGATATTTTTCAATTTTCTACGGCGAGATTCCTGCCTCACTCGTAATTTTGTCCACCCTTACAACAGTTGATATCGCCGTCATGTGCGCCTTCTCCAATGACCACAGTATCTATGTTGAAGACCAAAAAATAAAAATAAAAATTAAAATTATATATATATATATATATATATATATATATATATATATATGTTGGAGAATATGGTGGAGTGACAAGCAACGTCTAGAGAAAACTTGATCACAATTTCTTCAAAAATTTCGGTGGAGTAACGACTTGATAGAATTAATAAACTCCAATGGAAACGCTAATAAATGCAGCAAAATATCGCCTAATTGGATGCAAAATTGAGACAAGTGTTGAACACTTTGTCCTTAAATCGAATTTGCTCCCACAATATTGCCTACGATTTATGGCAATCAACTCCCAAGATACAACGACTATCTTCTTGTGTGAGTAGCACTTCTACATACAAGAACAATGAACCAGAAGTTTGATAAATGAAATCCTTATGAAAAATGAAGAAACTAAGAATTTATGCAATTATATGCAAAATTTGGTTGAGAAAGAGAAGAGAGAATGAAAGCTTATAATTGCATATCATTGGTGTGAAGAAAATGACGTCCAAAGGGTCCTATATATAGTGGAGGAAATGTTGAAAGTGAAGAAACGCGGCACAAAACTCAGCAACCTTTACCAAAGGTCGCAACACTTGTCGTCCCTAGCTTTTCGCCAAGTCTCACTCAAGTGTTAGAAACAGTGACTATGTCGCTCGCTCTTCGCTGGACCCTCGTTGGAGCGACATGTCCATACTCAACCAGACAGTTTCCTCTATTTTCGTCCAACTTTGGACTACAATTTCTCAGTCATCTGGAATTGATTTTGAAATTTCAAATATACTACGACGATCTACTCGACGACTAGAATAAGTTGGTCTATTTATATTCGTAATTTGACTATCGGAACAAGTCCGAATATTTGATCAAAGTTGACACCGAGTCACTTTTTCCAAGTTATACTCCACCACATTTTTTTATTCTTTAAACCAATTCAATCAATCTCCCACATGAATGGAAATTCCTTGATATGTATAACAAAATGCAAATGAAATGCAAACTCTAACAAGGAGTACATGCAACAAGTCATAGCTTCAAGATAGGTTGCTTGTGGCTTTAAACCTTCTTTAGTTGTATACAATCGAATTTACTAGGCTAATTGGTGAACGCGATGTTTTGAACCATTTAGCCGTTCCTCTAAATCAAAACAACTACATCAACATTATAACTCATCTAACCATTTCGGTTCTCATAGTTGTGTCCATTTTGCCCTAAACAACTCTTGATTTCATAAGTGCTTTAAGAGAATTAAGCCTTAAATTATCATAGAAACGATCACACTTCACACTTATATAAGTGATCTCATATCTTTCTAATTTCAAGGTATATGAATAATTAAAAGTATACACTTAACCTTATACTCATTTTATCCTAGCAGTTTTAAATTTGTAGGAATGGGAGTAAGTGCTTCACTCTGAATCTTTTATGACTTAGTTGTCCCATCGAACCAAGATCTTGGGATTTTCAATCTACAAAGTTGGGTTTTCGCCATAGTGATTCTATTCGATAAGCTTTAGGCCATTTCTCATTGAGAGTATACTTGATCTCTTGCAAGTTCTTTCGTCAAAAGATCCGTTAAGTTCTCTTTTGACTTAACATAGTTAATTGAGATTATACCATTTGATATGAACTGTTTAATGGTATTATGTCTCTAATGGATATATCAAGATTTACCATTATACACACTATATTGTGCCCTTGCTATTGTCGATTGAGTATTGCAATGCATGTTAATCGCGGGAATCGGTTTTTCCAACATGAAAATCCTTTAAGGAAATTACGAAGTCATTCCGCTTCTTCTTCCACCTTGTCTAAAGCAATAAACTCAGACTCCATTGTGGATCGAGTTATACAAGTTTGCTTAGAAGATTTCTAGGACACAGCTCCGCCTTCAATGGTCAGCATATAGCCACTAGTAAACTTCGAATCCTTTGTGTTAGATATCCAATTTGCATCGGTATATCCTTCTAACACCGCAGGATATCTTGAGTAGTGTAATCTATATTCAACCGTATGTCTTAAGTATTTAAGAACTCGATTTAATGTCTTCAAATGTTCAGTGTTTGGATTACTTGTAAACCTACTCAACTTGTTGACTATGTATGCTATATCTGGACCCGTGCAGTTGATAATGTACATTAAACTGCCTATAACACGTGAATACTCCGATTGAAACACGGGATCACCAGTATTTTTGGCTAAATGTGCTCTCAAGTCTACTAGTGTCTTTACTGGTTTATTGTCATACGCCTTAAATTTCTTAAGTATAGTCTCAATATAGTGTGATTATGTAGTGCTATGATTGCAATTAAGACAAGTATAGATCTGGTCCTTATTACAGGTGAATAGGTATCGAAGAAATTTAGACCTTTTTGTTTATACCCATTAGCTATCAATCTAACCTTGTATTTATCTATTGATCTATCCGACTTCAATTTCTTTTTGAAGATCCATTTACAGCCTAAAGCTTTGTTTCCCAGAGTAAGATCAACCAATTTTCAAGTATGGCTGCTCATGATGGATTCAATTTCATTATTTACATTTTCTTCCCAAAAATGAGTTTCAGGAGATGACATTGCTTCATCAAATGTCCTAGGATCATTTTCTAGTAGATGGGTAATGAATTTTAGACCAAAAGTCTTATGAATTCGTTTTCACTTATTACATCTTGGCTCTTCATCTTCTTGAAGATTTCCATCATCTTTATGTGTGTCATCATAAGTTCGTTTATGTGAACTTATTTCATTTTCCTTAAATGGAAAGTTATCTTCAAAGAAATTAGCGTTCCTTGACTCAATTATCGCACCTTTATGTACACAAGGTACTTCGGATTTATGAACCAAATATCGATATGCACTACTATTAATTGCATATCTGATAAAGACACAATCAATAGTCTTAGGTCCAATCCTGACTTATTTAGGCTTAGGTATTTGTACCTTTGCTAAATACCACACCCCCCCCCCCCACTTTTAGATATTTGTAGGAAGATTTTCGACCTTTCCACGACTCATAAAGTGATTCTACCTTACTATTGTCTGGTATTTTTTTAAGGATATAATTTTCAGAAATGATAGCTTTCCCCGTAAGATTTGAGGTATGCCTGAACTAATCAACATTACATTCATCATTTCCTTTAGTATTCGATTCTTGCGCTTAGCAACCCCATTAGATTAAGGTGAATATGGTGCAGTGGTTTGATGAATAATTCCAGATTTCGCATAAAACTCTTCAAACGGTGCAACATATTCTCCACCTCTATCACTTCGAATCATCTTTATTCGTTTTCCCAGTTGATTCTCAACTTTAGTTTTATAGTGTTTGAACATTTTCAAAGCTTTATCTTTGCTTTTCAACAAGTATACGTAACAGTACCTTTTACAATCATCTATAAACGTGATGAAATATTTTTTACCATCTCTTGTTTGTAAGAATTTCAAGTCACACACATCCGTGTGGATAAGTTCTAAAGGTGTCGTGGTTCGTTCAACCGAATGAAACGGTGTTTTGGCCAACTTTGCCTCTATGCATATCTCGCATTTTCTATCATTGAGATGCATACTTGGAAGTAAACTTAAGTGCATCAACTCCATATAGAATTGAAATTTACATGTCCTAATCTATGATACCATAAATTATACGACTTAAGAATATAAGCAGAAGAGAATGTTTTATTTCTTGAATTATTTGGTACAACAATTTTGACATTTATCTTGAATAGTCCATCTTTTACATAGTCTTTGCCTACATACATATTGTTCTTGGTAAGTACAAACTTATCTGATACAAAGACTAGTTTAAAGTCATTCTTGCTTAACAAAGAACCCGATACTAAGTTCTTGTGAATATCCAGTACGTGAAGAACATTGTTGAGGCTAAGTTCCTTGCCTGATATCATCTTCAATATCACTTTGCTTTGTCCTTCTACTTTTGAACTTAAAGAGTTCTTCATGAACAGCCTCTCTCCCTCAGTTGAAGAATAGGTAGTGAACATTCCTTTATCGGCACATATGTGATGGGTAGCACCCATATCAGCCCATTATTCCAAGAGATTTCCAACGTTGTTGCATTTTGAGATAACGGACGTCAAATTCTTATCAGACATGCCATTTGATATGGCATCGGATTCGGTGATATTTGCTTAGGCTTACTTCATTGGTTTGCAACAATCGACAGAGCGATGTCCAGGCTTCCCTCAATTATAGCAATTGTCTTTGAACTTCTTTGCATTTTTCTTTGTAGGTTCAACAGAATGCTTCCTCTTATTTCCTTTGTTATTTGATTCCACCACATTTTCCTTTGCTTGTAGTGGTTGATTCTCAACACGCTTGTTCAAACTTCTGTTGTACTTAAGATAGTTTTTGAAATCTCTCCACATGGGCAGGAGTTTCTCAATGATTGCAGCCACTTGAAATGATTCACTATGAGTATAGATATATTTTGTGTGTGAATATCATGAAGAATAACCTACAATTCTTGCACTTGACTGATAACCATTTTTTAATCTACCATTTTGTAGTCTAAGAATTTTCCCACGATGAACTTCGTTCTAGGGTTTTCAATCTTGTATTTCATTTCTAAGGACTCCCATTATTCCTTAGCAAATTTCTTGGAACTATATACGTTGTACAATGTATTGTCCGAGCCATTCAGAATGTAGTTCTTGCACAATAAATCTGAATGTTTCAAAGCATCTAAAGCAAATAAAGATGCCCTATTGTTTTTTCCTTCTTGTGCGGCGGGAGCATCTTCATTTAAGAATTTTGCCAAATTGAGGGTCGTGAGATATAACAGCATCTTCTGTTGTCATCTCTTAAAATTAGCCCCAATGAACTTCTCCAGTTTCTCTCCATGTGGAATGGAGTTTGTAGGGACAGTTACAACCGGTGGTATCGTAACGGCACTAGGAACAATTCCTTCCGAAGTTCCCATGTTCGAATTCTCATTCAATGTAGAGTTGGTGTTGAAATCCGAATTCATTTCTATTTACACAAAACAGAAGATCAACCAAATAGAAGAATAGTACAAGAAAAGAGGTGTCACTCCAACAAAAAAAAATTCGACATAAGATTGTTGGATAAAATGGTAGGGTGACAAGCAACGCCCAGAGAAAACTTAATCACAATTTCTTCAGAAATTTTGGCAAAGTAACGACATGATAGAATTAATAAACTACAATCGAAACACCAATAAATGCAGCAAAATAACGTCAAATTGGATGCAAAGTCGAGACAAGTGTTGAACACTTTGTCTTAAGTCGAATTTGTCCTGCAACGGTGTCTACGATTTATGGAAATTAACTCCCAAGATACAACGACTATCTTCTTGTGTGACTAGCACTTCTACACACACAAGAACAACGAACCAGAAGTTTGGTATATGAACTCCTTAAGGAAAAATGAAGAAAACTCAGAATTTATGCAACTATATGCAAATTTTGGTTGAGAGAGAAGAGAGAATGAATGCTTATGATTGCATATCATTGGTGTGAAGAAAGAGACGTCCAAATGGTCCTATAAATAGTGGAGGAAAGATTGCAAGTGAAGAAACACATTCCAAAACTCAGTAACATTTGTCAAGGATCGCAACACTTGTCGTCGCTAGCTTTTTGCCAAAGTCTCCCTCGAGCGTTAGAAACAGTGATTTTGTCGCTCGCTCTTCGCTGGGCCTTCACTCGCTCGAGCAATAATCGAGCGACATGTCCATGCTCAACCAGACAATTTCTTCTATTTTCATCCAAATTTGGACTACAATTTCTCATTCATTTGGAATTGATTTTGAGATTCCAAATATACTAAGACGATCTACTCGATGAGTAGAATAAGTTGGTTTATTTACATTCATAATTTGACATCAAAACAAGTCCGAATATTTGACAAAAATTGACACCAAGTCACTTTTTCCAAGCTACACTTAACTAAGTTTTTTTATTCTTTAAACCATTTCAATCAATATACACACATACACACACTCCCCCTCCTCCCATAAAGGTAGAGGTTCTTTCATTTTCACACAAATTAAAAAATTATAATTAATATAGTTTGAAATATAAATTTTTCTTACATTTTTTTCTTAATATACCCTTATATTAAATAATGATTTTAATGGAAATAATTCATATTTGTTGATAATAAAACACATTAAATACAGACATATTACAAAATTTTAAAATCTATTATATGCTCTACAAGAAAATGAGCCTATAATTTGGGGGGAAACAAAAAAAGACTATCATTAGGGAATTGAGGGAAGTAGTTAATTTTATTTTCAATAAATGTAGATAGATTGTTTGGGGACTTTAAACTCGATCAATGACCATAATACCTACCTACTTATAAACTACTGTATAACTGAAATTAGCTCAAGAAACAAACAATTAGTTATTGAAAGTTGATTTTGTTTTAATTCTAATTATATATGAAAATAAGCAAACAAATATCAAAATTTAATCAAGTCGCAAAAGGCATTGAGTACTCGAATCCATCATTTTTAACCTACATTAATTTTCAATTATCCTTTGTTAACCAATCTTATTCTGTGTTGACAATCGGTATTCCCTACATGCTAATATTGTCACTTTAGATCAATTAAAACAATTTTTACCTGTAACTCAATTATAGAATAATATTGCAAGTAAATAAAAATGCAATAAAATATTAAAATATAACAAAAGAGTGCATTAAGCATAGTTATCAGAATTGGATTGGACTTACCAATCCGACCCAAGAATCGTTGAATCGGACAGTAGTCCCATCCGAGTGGGATTAATTGGTCCACTTGCAAATGAAATATTATGCACGTAAATTTTTTTTAAAAAAAAAAAAAAAAATATATATATATATATATATATATATATATATATATTTTAACCAGACACTCCATAAAATTATTATTTCAAAATTCATTTTTTTTCCAAAAAAACTCATTATAATGGTGGTTAAACGGGGCCTAAGTGTTGAATACCCCAGCCATGAGTGAACGGTTGTCCATTGGTTGGATGACTCAAAACATAACATTTTGGCACCTCTATAAATTATTTTTGGGACTTAATTTTTAAATTGTGAAATGAGTTGGAAGATTCAAAACAATTAAGTCCCTATTTGGTAGTCTTTAATTTAACTTTCATACTCATTTTCTATTACATATTCATATAATAAAAATATTTTACACATAAACTCAAAACTCTTTCATACTTTTTAGCCACATATTCTTCAAAAAAATATTATTCAAAACATAATTTTTTGAAATTAAAGACCACCAAAGTCGAGCTAAATCATTACCAACCATGTAAGTAGTGTGATTTTTTTTCCTATTATTTCTCTTCTAAAATGAAATTCCTTAAGTCTATGCAAAATAATGTTTAAATTTCCAACTCGGTGTATACCGAAGACAAGAAGAATGTGAAATAATTTGTTTCATATTGTGAAACATGACAAAGTTAATAAAATACGTTAAATATTAAACTATAGTCCCCCATGTGACACATTGAAGTCTGAAGTCCCATTACCAATTTGCGAACTTAGTGCCGATCACTTAAGAAGTAAAAGTTTAAACATTTTTTTATTATTCTCTTTTGTGCATCTTTCTCACTTGGTCTTCTCTGAGTCTCACTCTGATATTGAGACTATAATTCATTTAAATTTGTATGAGTGGTTGAATGTCGTGTGTAGATCATGTGTTGATCAAGTCAATTGTGAGAGTTGGGTTGTTTAAAAATCTTTGTGAACCACTCAATTCATTCAAATTCGGCAGTGTTCAAATGTAATCTACAAGTTAAGGTATGTTCCCACTTCCTTGCACTTCAAATATTATTAAATCCATATGTAGGGGTCATTTCCAACCCAATCACATGTGAATGTTTACTAAAATGTGGGGGGGGGGGGGGGGGGGGGGGGTCAATATTTGTATGGGGGGGGGGGGGGGGGGAGTATTTTTTTATTTTTATTATATCTCTTTCAAATTCGTTTTCAATACTAGTCCACGTATAACATCTACGGCACAAAAAGTTATAATAGAGGAAGGTAAAAATATAGTCTTTAAAAAGATTGACATTTTTACAATGTTAAATATTAATTAATTAAAATAAGAACATCTTGAATAAAACAACCTTATAAAATTGTTAAGATTTTACACATCGTGTCCTAATTCCAAGTAGAAAAAGGAATAAGGAGGGACTAATAAAAGGGTTTGTTTAATATTAGGGTCCGTATGATTGCTTCCATGAAATTTGGGTGGAAAGCAAACGAATTGTAGGGAATTGAATTGCGTAGAATTTATTTTACTGAAAATTTTCAATTAATTGTGTTTGATTGGTATAATTTTCACCTAAAAAATTTTGAAATTTTCTATCTTTTGGTGTTCGTTTGACTTTTTTTTTTCCAAAAAAATTTTCAATTAAAGGGATATAATTTCTTACAATTATGGATAAAATTTGTTTGGATTGCCCAAAAAAAAATTGAAAATTTTTGGCGTTCATTTGACTTTGTTTTATATGAAAATTATCAATTAAAATGATAATTTTTTTTACAATTGGTGATAGAATTTGTTTCTATTGTCAAAAATAAATAGATAAATATAGGTAAATATATATATATATATATATATATAAAGATGGAAAACCAAAAAGGTGGGAAAGCAAATTCATCAAAAAAAAAAAAAACAAAGTCACATGAGGTAAAGATGGAAAGCCAACTGCCAAGAAAGAAAGGCTATCAAACATGAAAAAAGTTGGAAATCTTCAAAAAAAAAAAAAAAAAAATTAGTTTCATGGAAAATATGTGTTATCAAGCAGGGTCTTAGTCTAGTCTCACATTGAACATAAATTAATAAAGAATATGATGTACTATATCCGGAAGTTCTTATATATGAAAAATCATGCAAAAAAATTAGTTCTTATATACCTTTTTTTTTTGAGTCAATTCTTTTGTAGCAGTCATTGTTTCGTAAGTCTCGACTTTTGTTAGAGAAAATCTATAGTACATTTTGAGTTTTACTCGAAAAAAATACTTATATGTACACAATTAATTTGTAATGGAGAATTAATTTGAAGTCACTAATATGAATATACGTATATTTTTTAACAATTATACATTTTTACCTCTCACATTTGGCCCCTGCTTGGTGAAAATTAAAATTCAGATTGTAATTTAAGTCATAGTCAACAATTAATTTTAATTACAAATTTCATAATCTTTTATCAAAATCTTCTAGACATTTGATTTTAATTCCCCCAAACAAAGGCTTATTTATTTTTTAAACCATCCAATTATCGCTTCATTAAGAATTATAGTCGTGAATCATCGGTGAAATAAATAACTGTATACAATCATTCCATGTAAAATCACGCAAAGAACTTAAAGATAAAAAGGACGCGAGCTTGTGGGCTATCTTGATTTCATTCATAGGCACAATAAGTAAGAACCACAACCCAAGTCCTCCATTAGTTCTATTGTTATCCCATTAAAATGAGATAGTTGATCGAAAGACACGAGAGGCCCCTATAAGAAGACACTTGGAAAAAGACAGCAAAAAGGGTCCAAAATTCGCCTTTTCCAATGTCCCTCACTAAGAAGGACGACGTCTTGCCAAAGTTATTCTGCCAAGGCCGAGGCACTTTCGCTACTCCTACCGAAGTCCCCTTAACTACTTTTGCTACTCCTACTGAAGTCCCATCAATTACCTGACACTTCTCCAAACCGAAGTCATTTCAATAGCTTAGAACCTCTCCAACTGAAGTCATTGGGAGAAATAAATCTAAAGAATATCTTTGAGAAATGATTGATGTGACGACTCACTTTTTAAACCACCCTTACTTGATGTCAGTCTAAGATAATAGGGCAGCATGGCACTCATCATTGTAGTTAATATTATGAATGAGTGATGTGATAGTTAACTCGATAGAATGAAGTCACGTGGATTTAATCTGACGATAGGCAGTTCGACCGTTTGGCTATAAATAACAACTCTTGTGATTTTATTAATGATGCAAACATTTGATATTGAAGGAGGCAAAACCTGGAACTCTTGATAGAGGAACCATTATAAAATCCATATTTTGAGTTGGATATTGCTCCAACATTATTTAAGGAAAAACCGATGTCATCTACAAGCAATTATTTATACGATACGATAATCATCTGTTGGTATTTCGACTCGTCTTTTTATACTCAAATTCCAATCATCAACTCCGGTCAACTCGTCGGAACTTACACGTGTCATGAGTTCGATACTGACATCTGTTCAAAATATTTTTTGGGATCAACAGATTGGCACCGTCTGTGGAAAACAAACTGTTAAACCACGAGAATCCCGTAAACAAAGGCTATTTTATCCTTGCAAAAGGAAATTCCTATCCCCTTGAAAAAATGGAGGTTGTTCTTGAATAAAGAATCACTAAGAAGGATAAGAAAGCACACGGAATCGGTATATTTCCCTCTTGAAAAAGTTGGAAAGAAAGCTAACTAGAAAAGTACCCTCAAACGAACACGATGAGTGAAAATGAAGGAGAAGTAACGTCTCGAATGGCTGAGAAAAACCCTGAACAAGGGGAATCCTCACACACAATGTCTACGTCCCACTACAGGTTTAACCAGCAATGAAGGTGCGGACCCCGAGACGAGTCGAAGAAAGCTGCTAGATTTAGCAGAGAAGTGGCAACCATGACGTAAAATATGCAAAATATCATCCAACAGAATCACGCCATGCATGAAATGCTAATGAGCATGCAGGCTCAAGGGGGGTACTCTAACCCTCCAAACCCTCTGCAAGGAGATGGGTTTTACCAAACTAACCCATACAATGGAGTTAACAATCACACGGGAGGTCAACCTCCATATCAACATGAAGGCCCACTGGAAAAGGAGGCCAGGGTCGGCTCTTCCACCAACCATGCTGTCTAACTTCCCTAAGAAGCACAATATGATTACCCAGCAAATTATGATTCAGACGTTCCTGGGAAGTCACCAAGACGAACCAGAAGCGTCTTTGATAGAATCTCCAATCCGCTTGGAAATAGGTCGAATCAACGTCCACAGGAGCCTAGGAATAGGCCCATTGAGCAGCCTCGGTTTGAAAGACAAGTCGAGCCATTCCATGAAGAAGTAAGACCTCGGCCTAGAAATAGGCGTGAGAGAAGGGACCAAGCCAGGAATCAAGCCAGCCCATCCCAACCACTTCGAAACATGTCCATCGAGGAGGACCAAAATGCAGATGAACCACAGGAGAATCATTGAAAACCTTCCTATCCCGATTCACGGACGAAATAACATATTGTGTCCAAGTTTCTGACAAGGAAGTCCTTACCGCTTTGAGAGGAGGTTTGGACATGAACTCTCTCTTTTGGAGGGACGTACAAAACAAAGATCCTACCAGTTATGACGCTTTGTTGGAAATGATAAGGCAAGAAATCATCAATGAAGAACTCAAGGATCACCGCAACAGGGCAAGCCGAGGTCTCCCACCTCCCCAAATGTGAAGAGGACGAGGTCTTACCTCCCATCTAATAGACCATCAAGGTGGGCAATCAAATCTTTATCCAGGAGAAGCACTTGCAGCCTCACGTTGAGTGCAATTCCAAACCTGGCTTATGAAGAAGTCAATCCCAATCCAAAACTGTATGAAAGACTCCCTCTATCGCCAACACGTGGATGAGAGGTAGAGGAAGGAACGTCGGACCTAGAAATAGGAACAACGCTCCTTATTGCACCTATCACCGTTCTTATGGCCATAACACCACTGGATGCTGGGACTTGAGACAAAACAGTGCTCAAGGAGGAAGTCGACACACTAATGCACCACCTCGACGAGGTCGACAGCAAAATCACAGTAATTCAAGGGGAGGAGGCAAGCGCAGACGACTTAAAGAAGGTCGAATGCTTGAAGAAGGTTGGAGATGCCGCAAAAGCCCTCATAATAGTGATGGGGTGAACCTATTAGAGAAGTTGATACCATATTCGTGGGCCCTTATGTCGGTGGTGAATCGAGAAATGCCCAAAGAAATTACGCCGTAGAGGTTAGGGAACCCCCAATGTCTAGCTTGATAGTTAGCACCCAACCCTCTAACGGAATAGCAGAACCCATCACCTTCACACAAGACGATGTTGTAGGGATACACTAGCCCCATTGCGATGCTTTGGACGTGAGGGCGGTGATGGCCACGAACGGCCTGAAAAGAATGTTAGTAATGATGGAAGTTCTGTCAACATCATATTCGGAGCTACTTTCGACCAAATGGAAGTAAAACAGACGTTGACCCACGTGACTTCTCCAATTTATGGATTTACCGGGGATAGCCTCATCCCCCGAGGAAAGATTAATCTAGCAGTAGAGATGGGAGCAGCACCTCTCGTGGCATACAACTCTATGGAGTTCCTGATTGTGGTCATCGCTCCGCTTACCACGGAGTACTGGGAATGTCTGCTTTGAAAGAGTTGTGGGTTATCACTTCAATCCACCACTTGTGCATGAAATTCTCCACAGAGCATAGCGTTGCCACTATCCGAGGTGGCCAAAGAGGTTCAAGGCTATGTTATACCAGCTCCATTCGCAAAGCTGAACCGAGGGATGTGAATGTCATCCTAATGGAAATCGACTATCCTGTGCAAGGAAATTACCCTGAACAAGGGGAAGATGTCGTGATGACTGAAGCCTTAGAGGAAGAGGTGGTTATAGAAGTTTCAGTTATCCCCGAAAAAGGGAAGGTTTGAGCTGAACAAGCAGTTGCTACTGATGAATTGGATCCCCGTATGGTGGAATGTAAGTCCCAAACAACCTCAGTAGAAGAGATAGAAAACTTTGGGGTAGGATCCCCCAACCAGCCGAGGTTCCTACAGGTTGGAAAAGACTTAGCACCTCTGGAGAAGGAGAAGTTGAAGAGCTTCCTCATAAACAACTTGGATGTCTTCGCTTGGAAACACGAGGACAAGGTAGGAATCGATCCCGAGGTCAGTTGCCACCACTTGAAAATTGATCTGAAGGCAACTCCAAACATGCAGAAAAGAAGGGTTTTAAATCCAGAGAGGTATGAGGCCCTAAAAGATAAAGTAAAAAAGTTGATTGACAACTGCTTTATCCAGGAAGTAACTTATCCGAAATGGATATCCAATCCTGTTCTGGTAAAGAAGCATAATGGCAAGTGGAGGGTGTGTGTGAATTTTTCGAATCTGAATCAGGCATATCCAAAGGACAGTTTTTTCACTACCCCGAATCGATCAACTGGTTGATTCTATAGCAGGGCACGAATTATTGAGTTTTATGGACGCCTATTCAAGCTATAATCAAATTCCGATGTATCCAACAGATGAGGAGCGCACTTTCTTCATCACAGACCGATGTTTATACTGTTATAAGGTAATGCCCTTCGGGTTGAAAAAAGCCAAAGCCATTTATCAAAGATTGGTAAATAAAATGTTTGCGAACCTCATTGGGAAAACAGTCTAAGTGTATGTAGACGACATGCTTGTGAAAAGTCTGAAGGCAAGGAATCACATAGGGCACCTGGACGAAGTCTTCAAAATACTTCGACAATATAGGATGTGGCTGAACCCATCAAAATGTGCATTCGGGGTAGCTTCTGGGAAATTCCTCAGTTACATGGTAAACCGGAGAGGTATCGAGGCCAATCCCGACAAAATTAAGGCCCTTATTGAAATGAGGTTGCCGCAAAAGTCCAAGGAGGTAAAAAGCCTAATAGGAAGAATAGCTGTTCTGAGCCGCTTCGTCTCAAAGGCCACAGATAAGTGTTTCCCATTCTTCAAAGTTCTAAAAGGTGGGAACAAATTTCAGTGGACCGAGGAGTGTGAAGAGGCCTTGCAAGTGCTGAAAAAGCACCTTGGTCAAGCTCATCTCCTCTCAAAGCCCAAATCTGGAGAACCTTTATTGCTATACCTTGCAGTCACAACTGACACTATCAGTTCAATTTTGGTTAGAGAAGAAGTAGGACATCAGCTACCCGTGTATTACATCAGCAAAGCACTTCTTACTTCCAAAACGCGGTACCCTGACATGGAGTAGTTGGTTTCAGCACTCATCACAGCCTCGCGAAAATTGAGGCCCTACTTCTAAGCACACACCATTGAAGTGTTGACCAACTTTCCACTAAGGCAGGTACTTCAGAAGCCTGATGCCTCTGGCAGATTGTTGAAATGGGCCGTTGAACTCATGGAATTCGACATCATCTACAAAGCCCGAACTGCTGTCAAGGGACAATCCCTGGCAGAATTCACTCCTATTCCAGAAATGGAAAAGGAAATGGAACCTCTAGAACCCCCAACCTGGAACCTATATGTAGATTGCTCCTCCGGAAAATCCGGATCCGGTGCAGGAGTGGTACTAATCAGCCCAGAAGGGCACAAGCTGAATTGTGCCGTAAGGTTTATATTCAAAGCCACAAACAATATGGCTGAATACGAGGCCCTCTTAGCTGGGCTCAGCGTCGGCAAAGAGATGCAGGTCAGAAGGCTAACTATTTAGAGTGATTCTCAGCTAGTCATTAGTCAAGTCAGAGGTGAATTCGCCGCCAAAGACAAAGGAATGGCTGCCTACCTCAAGGTAGTTATGAGACTCATACCTAGCTTTGACAGGTTCGAGTTAACACACATCTCACGCAGTGAAAATCATCATGCAGATGCCCTTTCAAAATTGGCAAGCAACAGGGATTCCGAACTTCTTGTCGTGGTTCCAATAGAGCACCTCCAGAGGTCATCCATTGCAAAATGTGAGGAAATAATGTGGATTGAAAGTGCCTCATCATGGATGGACCCGATAGTTGCCTTTCTGAAAAATCAAGCCCAATTCTCTGATAAAGAAGAAGCACAGAAGTTCAAACGACAAGCCACACACTTCATTCAGTAGGCTAGGCTCTAGCTCAAAAGGTGCTAAGGCAAGGGTACTACTGGCTGACCTTGAAAAAGGACGCCAAACAGTTCGCCCAGAGGTGCGACAAATGTTAGAGGTTCGCAAACGTTCAAAGGCAACCTTCCCAGGAGCTTATCATCGTATCAAGCCCATGGCCCTTTACCAAATGGAAAATTGTCCTCATTAGACCCATACCAAAAGGGAGAGGTGGGGCCTGCTTTGCAATTGTCGCCATTGATTATTTCACCAAATGGGTTGAAATCGAACCCCTATCCAAAATCACTGAAGCAAACACGATGAAGTTTTATGGAAAAACATCATTTATAGGTTCGGTATCCCCCACTCAATTATCTCAGATAATGGACGACAGTTCGACAATAAGAAGGTCAGAGATTTTTGCGATGAATTGGGCATTAGAAAGCATTTCTCATTGCCTCATCACCCACAGGCCAATGGCCAAATAGAGGTAGTAAACAAAACAATTAAATATACGTTGAAAAGGAAGCTGGACACTTCCAAAACTGCTTGGGTGGACGAGCTACCACAGGTCCTATGGGCAATCCGACCAACAAGCCGAACGGCGACAAGTTAGACCATATTCTCCATGACTTACGGGGCAGAGGTTGTAAGCCCCGTTTAAGTAGGACTCTCTTCTCCTCGTCTATTGCACTTCAATGAGATATCAAATGACGAATTGAGGAAGTGTGAACTCGACTTCCTTGCAGAAATGAAGGACGGAGCACAAGCCAAAGTGGCTACCTACCAAAGAAAGATGGCGATGTACTACAATTTGAAAGTAAAGAGGAAATCGTTTCACTTAGAAGACCTCGTCCTAAGAAGAGTTCTATTGTCAACAAATGAGCCAGGGACAGGGACTCTCGGACCCAACTAGGAAAGTCTCTACCGCATCAGGGAAGAAGTCAGGGTTGGGACTTACAGAATCGAGGCCATGGATAGGAAGGTACAGCCTCATCCGTGGAATGTCGAACATCTGAGAAACTATTATCAGTGAAAAATGTAACTCACTTAGTGCTAATGAATAAAAGGTCACTTCTACAGACAAAGCCAAACTAGTTATAACGTCGGCACTTCGACTAGGAGACAGTCCTAAGGGGACCCCTCCCAATAGCGAAGTGAATAGAACGTTGCCTTACAAACAAGATTTGTAAAGGGGTCTCGGCATGAGAATGCAACACAAACTCCGTGCCTTGGGAAAAAATTTATACTAGTTAAAATATCGGCACATCGACTAGAAAGCAGTCCTAAGAGGACCCCTCCTAATAGCGAGGTGAATAGAACGTTCCCTTAAAAACAAGATTTGTAAAGGGGTTTCAGCATGAGAATGCAACACAAACTCCGTTCCTTGGGAAGAAATTTAAATTAGTTATAACGTCGGCACTTCGATTAGGAGGCAGTCCTAAGAGGACCCCTCCCAATAGCGAAGTGAATAGAATGTTCCCTTACAAATAATATTTGTAAAAGGGCATCGTCATGAGAATGCAACACAAATTTCGTGCCTTGGGAAGAAATTTAAACTAGTTATAATGTCGGAACTTCGACTAGGAGGCAATCCTAAGAGGACCCCTCAAAATAGCGAATTGAATAGAACGTTCACTTACAAACAAGATTTGTAAAGGGGCCTCGGTATGAGAATGCAACACTTCGTGCCTTGGGAAAAAATTTAAACTAGTTATAACGTCGGCACTTCAATTAGGAGGCAGTCTTAAGAGGCCCCCTCCCAATAGCGAGGTGAATAGAACGTTCCCTTAAAAACAAGATTTGTAAAGGGGTTTCAGCATGAGAATGCAACACAAACTCCGTTCCTTGGGAAGAAATTTAAACTAGTTATAATGTCGGCACTTCGACTAGGAGGCAATCCTAAGAGGACCCCTCCCAATAGCGGAGTGAATAGAACGTTCCCTTACAAACAAGATTTGTAAAGGGGCCTTGGCATGAGAATACAATAAAAACTCCACGCCTTGAGAAGAAGTTTGAACTAGTCACAACATCGGCACAAAAAAAATGTAAATAGACGTCGGCATGATGATCAAACCAACGACTTCGACACTTCAAAACTCGCGAAGGTCAAAACTCGCATAAGGAACTAAGGGATTACGAGTTAGGGTCCTTCCACATATTATAAGCTTCAACATAAAGCTAAAAACGCTAACATCTCGACAAGCAAAATGGAAGACGTCGTTACAAAGGTTTTTTTGACTTCGACTGACAGCAAGGTAGAGGTATCAAGAACATTCGAAATAAAGGTTAAGGGAAGTTGAAGGTCAAAAGGTTAAGTTCAATAATGGACACTCCACTTCGGAATTAGTCTTTCATAGTTTTCGAAGTACAAACTGTTATCAAAAGAACTCGTTAAGATTAGCACTTTATTTGAATTACATGCAAGGTGAAACACTGAAATTCTCAAAAAGAAAAGCCAAAATCATAATTGCATTGACAAGAAGGAAGATTACAAAAAGTGGGCTTCAAGACCAATTACAAGAGCCTATCCTGCTATTTATTCATTCGGAGGAGGGGGAGGTGAGAAGGAAATGATAGCATTTAGGAGTTCGACTTTGTGAACTTCAACCACTTCGTCATCCTGACCTTCGGTATTTTGGTCCTCTTCAGTTGGAGTCAAAGGTTCAGCTTCTTCCTCCAGAAATACTTGCCTCAGCTCCGAGGTATTAACTGCTGGGAGTTTGGCTTCCATCCATACGATCAAATCTCTGTAAGCATAACCCATCCAGTAGATGGCAAAGTTCTCATACACTTCAGTAAGGTGGAAGTTGCTAATAAAGCTTCTCTCAGCTTCGCTCCCGGCAGCCTCGGCCTCTTTCCTAGCCTCTTCTACCTCCTCAGTAAGGCTCGACACTTGAACGGTTGAGACATTATTTTCAAGCTTTGCCTTTTCAAGCTCTGCCTTGAGGACCGCATTTTCTTTGTTGGACTTCTCCAAGACCTCAGCTTCGATCCTTTGGAGAGCGTCAGAATTCTCCACTTTTCTGGTCATAGAAGCCACCTCACCGTGGCAAGTATGAACCTCACTCTTCAAGTTCTTAATTTCAGTCAAGGCAGAAGACAGATTCACAGAATCTTCAGAATGAAGCATTTTCACCTCCTCGGCTTCGGCCTTAGCCTTGCTAGCCTCTTCTTCTTCCTTCGCCACCTTGCCAGCAGTATCACTGTTTTTTCCTTGCAAGTTTTTTTTAAAGAGGGTTTTCACCTCTATGGCCGCCCCAAAAGCCCTAGCAACTTGTCCCACCAACAGTGTGAAGACATCATTTGCATTAGCCTTCTCCATGAAGGTCTGCCACCTTTTAGTCCAATACTTGTAAAAATTCGAAGTAGCAGTCTGGACATCAGCCGGAAGCATAGTAATAATTTCCAAAGCCAATTAATCATCCCTCTGGGTGGTGAGCAACTTGGTCCTAGCAGACCTTGGGGCAGAGGCGACACAGGTCGTCTGTGGTTTCTTCTTGGGAATAGGCCTTGATGACTACGAAGGCCTCTTCTGTCCAACTGGAGCTGCAGAAAGTGAAGCCTCCAATAGCTTCTCCCCTATTGGGACTTCGGAGCGAGGAGGTAGAACGTCGGAAGAACCTACAGCCCCATCAGGTCGGGGTATTCTGAATTTCTTCTTGGGCTCCTCCTTAATCTCCTTCTTACCTCTATCAACTGAAGGAGGGACGACCTCTTGAGAAGCAGCCTCTCATTTTCTTTCTTCGCACCAGCGGAAATGGCAGCAAGGATTATGGCCATATCGGGAGTGGGGTGCCTCCTTTCTCAAAGTTCTCTGCACAAAACAAGGAAAATCGTGCCAGTGTTTAAACGAGTACGAAAAAGCATTGTAGGCCGATAAACAAAATAGGGTTACCTCTTTTGGCCATTAGTTGGAAGTCTTCGAAAAATCACCGAATGACGATGAACCTTTCATACTCTCTAGACGAAGCAAGACGTAGGTAAATATCCCGAATGAGGTCGAGCTCTCTTGAAGTCAGCTCGAAACATTCAACTACGTCTGCAAAATGTTTCAAACTGTTAAAATCAGGCTGGGAAGAAAGCAACAAAAGACACTCAAGGTGTTTGGCACTCACTAGCTTCGGAGTACGAAGTGGAAACTCTGACGTGAGGAACTATATCACCCTCCACCTCTTGCCACTTTTCCCTCACCCAAAACTAGGGTTCTTTCCACCCTTTGATGGATAAGGGAAGTTCGATAACAAAAGGAGAGTGCGACCCCCATGGACATAAGAAGTACCAACCCCAGGAATCCTCCTTTCCTAAAGAACGAGGTTGGAAGAGGGTCTGGAATACATGGAGAGGCAGGTCCTCACCTAGTGAAGTCTCCATCCAAAAGAAGTAAGATCCCACAAGTTGGGCTCATGCAAGGGTGGGAGCAAGTCTGTATAGCCTAAGGACCACCCGAAAAAAGGGATGAAGAGGTAAACGAAGTCCGGCTTTAAAGAGATGCTCACTAATGGCTACGCAACCCGACCTGGGTTAACAAGCTCGTTCTTCTGGGAACGGGATAAGGAGCTCTATGTCATAGGAAATGCAGAATTTTTCCCTAAGCTGAACTAAGCGAGTAGGGTTGAGGTTTGATTTAACTTTGGAAGCCCCCCACATACTGTCTGAACTAGTCCCCAGGTAGGTAAAACGATTTGTTTGGCCATAACCAGATCCCTAAGTTCTGAGGTCCTAATCAAATCTATACCCCACTCTTTCGTAATCTCAACAATGTCTACCCTACTAGAGGTGGAGGTCATATGTCAAAAGAAAATGAAGAAAATTAAACCCTTTACTCGAATACTTACGAAGAGGAAAACCACCGGTGAAAAATGGCAGGAACAGTGCTGGGAAATAAAGTGACGGGTAAAAATGAGAATGAAGGATGGATGAAGCAAAGGAACTCAAATGCACTGATCACGCGAGAAATAAGAAGTAAAAGGTTTCCATACCTTCGTTCCGCCTTTTATAGACGTAGGGGACGGACCTCTACCATTGGATATTAACACGGGTCATCCAACCGTTCAAATAATGGGTTTAATCCGAACTGTCCGTTACTTCGGACGCTTGAGCTTCTACGACACTGATGGTCTCGCGCCTTTCATGCACCTCAATGCGCAAGAGAAACTGCTAACATGCCAACCAACAGTCATCATTGCACATTAATGACAAGAACAGTTGCGTGTATTGAGAATTACACCGCCGCAGCAGTCCTTTGGATGCGTGCACAAAGATGGCTAATCATTAAAACACAAATCATGTCTCTTCATCTTCGCTATTCAAAACATCGAACATGTTTGAATTCATTTCCAATAGCCTCTTACATTCAGCCGATGTCTGACCTCTCACCCCAGCTTCCACAACTTCAGTACGATTCACTTCAGTTCATGGGGCTTCGGTCGTAATACTTCTGCCATAGCAAGGGAAGTAATGTCGAGCCTCCAACCTAAAACCTTATCCGTCCCGTTTGAAATTTTGACCGTGGCTAGGACCACCTCGAGGTTGAGAAACTCACTGGTCAAAACAGGAATGTCTTTTGGACCTCACCTTCACCATTAATCGACTAAACTTCACATCCTTCATTTTTACTTCAAAGTCCATGCATTTACATAAATGACAAATACATAGACTTGGGGGACTATTGTGATTCCATTAAAATGAGCTAGTTATTCAAAGGACACGTAGGGGCCCCATAACAAGACACTTGGAAAAAGACGGCAAGAATGGTCCAAAATTCGCCTTTTCCGATGTCCCTCACCAAGAAGGACGTCATCAGCTGAAGGACGATATCTTGAAGAAGTTATTCTGCCAAGGCCGAGGGACTTTCGCTACTCCTATCGAAGTCCCCTCAACTACCTGACGCTTCTCCAAGTCCAAGCCGAAGTCCTTTCAATAGCTTAGAACCTTTCCAGCTGAAGTCATCAGAAGAAATAAATCTGAAGAATATCTTTGAGAAATGATTGATGTAACGACTCACTTTAAGTCACCTTACTTGAGTCAGTCTAAGATAATAGGACGGTAGAGCACTCATCATTGTAGTTAATTTTATGAATGAGTGATGTGATATTTAACTCGATAGGATGAAGCCACGTGGATTTAATCCGACGATAGGCAGTTCGACTGTTTGGCTATAAATAGAAACTCTTGTGATTTTATTAAGGATGCAAAAACTTGATATTGAAGGAGGCAAAACCTGGAACTCTTGATAAAGGAACCATTATAAAATCCATATTTTGAGTTGGATATTGCTCCAACATTACAACATTATTTAAGGAAGAACCGATATCATCTACAAGCAATTATTTACACGACACGATAATCATTCATTGGTATTCCGACTCGTCTTTTTATACTCAGATTTCGATCATCAACTCCGGTCAACTCGTCGAAATTCACACGTGTCACAAGTCCGATACTCACATCTGTTGACAATATTTTTTGGGGTCAACATCTACAATGTGAAGATTAAAGCAATTGGTGCTAGTGCAAAAATAAAAGTTGAGATTTTGAAATACTTGAAGGCATCAGATAGACCCCGTAAGTGTTGAATTCCCGTCTTCTTTGCAAGCATTAAGTCATCCTAAGTGCAAGAGTTTCGACATCTTCCATAGTTAAATTCCCATCCATTCGAGGAGCTCGGCAGCCACAATAAATCCCACAAAATAATGTATTACTGATACTATACCATTAACCCATCACATGGTCGAGTCAAATCAAATTTGATAACTACTGTTGGGGCTGTTGCCAAATATACCTTGGGACAGTGTTGAGCCCAAAGGATAAAACTCTTTTTATAGAAATTACATTGACCCAGAATTGTGGAGATTACATTTCACAAATAATTTATATATATATATATATTCCAAACTTAAGTACCGTGTTTTTGGGAAAGATAAAAGAGATATATATCAAATAGGAGAGAGAATATCATATATATATCCATAATTAACTCCACAATACGTGAAAAACTAAAAAAATCATCCCACCTTAAACCTCCAGTTGAGCCACAAATCCACGATCCTCTGCTCCACAACCTGAAGAGTGTACTGAAATAAATCCGTCGTTGCTATCGCATTGTGACATCAACCTTCTAGTCACGTGATTTTCATTGGTCAATATCAGACCTTGAAGATGGTTTTAACAAGGAGCAATAATCCCAAAAGTTGGGTGAAGATTGCTAAGAAGTCTAGAAGAAAAGCAGAGAAAAGAAAAGACACGAAAATGGACTAAAGATTAAAGCCCAAAACCAGTCACAGAACCCCTCCTAAATCGAGAAATCCTGTTGTTCGAGAGGTAAATCAATTTCTTATTTGATTTAATCAGTGGAACATTCGTATTTAAAATTTGTTGGGTGTGTATGGTTTGGGTAGTCACGTATCTCTTGAAATTGTGATCCCATTATTAAAAAAAAAAAAAAAAAAATCCCATTCGAGAGTGTCTATCCCACATTTGATTGTGGTGACCCCATCTATCCAAGCATGAAGATTCGTATTTTTGCGTACTTTTTTGTGTCTTTTGTGACAAAGTCATTATCAGTGGTTTATGTTTTAACTATGACTCATTTCCTAATTAGAAACGCACATTTATTGTGTCTTTTATGACCGGCCTCTTCTTTCTGATTATGTTTTAATTGTGACCAATTTCATAAATAGAAATGCATCTTTAATATTATAATGTGACCCAGATGTGTTTGTGATGGGTTTATAGTTTATGACGAAACATGCAGTTGTAATATGTCAATCTTTCTACATAATCTGTGACCTTAGTTATATCTGTTCTTAGTAGAGTACGTGATGAAATATTTGCATGTGACTTGCTTGTTTTGTGACATGAATGCATGTACAAGCATCAAATACTAAGGTTTGGTTGTTACTTTTGTCATCTATTGCAAGAATGGGAATATACTATATCAGAAGCTTTATGGGTTTCCCGTAAAATTACCAAATTTGCCATGACTAGGGGGTTGATCAATAAATACTTGCTCATCCAAGTTTTCATGTAAAAAGGCTAATTCGACATCTAGTTGAAAGATGGGGTAATGAATTTTGAGCGGCTAGAGCAATCACCATTCTAATTGTTTCATGTCTTGCAATAGGAGCGAATATTTCTTTATCGTCTATACCAAATTCTTACTTATATCCTTTTGCTATCAATCATGTTTTATATTTTTTTCTCCATTCTCTTTCATCTTTGTTTTGAACACACATTTCAAATCAATAGTTTTCTACCCACTTGGGAGTTCAATCGATTCTGTTGGGTTTTGATAACCAATAAATTTCGGACAATGATGTTAAATAGTGTCGGATTATATTTCATAAGCTTTTGCCGATAAGTGAAATAAATATCAATCAGTCAATCTATATGGTCGACCCGAAAGCAACGTGGGTCATTAGTAGCTACTTAATTGGGTTAATGTTGCATTAGCCCTTTATTCACTTATAGGATGACTCCTTGTGTCTTGGCCCATTACTTTGTGTCTTGGCCCAAGTTGTCGTTATAACCTAAACTATATATTGGCCTTGGTAATGTGTTGAAGCCGTGTGTTTTTGCTATTGTGGTGAGAAGAGAGAAACCGAGGTTGCCTTTCTTTGAATCTCCATCATGCCTTGTACTCTTTCATCTTCTTTTGCCTTTGTGGCTAGCAAATCACCAACATCCCTCTGTGTTCTCTTGTGGGTAAGAAAGCAAGGAAGCAACCAGGGACGGACCCACCAGTAGACCTGGTGGGTCCTAGGACCAACCAGATTTCCAGATTTTTTTATTTATTTAAAATACTTTACAATTTTGGGATATAACATGTTATTATATCTAACATCTATAAAGTATACTGTAATTTTTCATTATAACATGTTAGATATAAGTACAAATTTAGATGGAAAATCGAAAATTTGGCTTTGGAAATGAATTTTAGTTAATTAAGATTTGAATTCAGAGAGTTGTTGAAGGTTGTGATTTGTTTTGATATTAAGGTGTTGTTCCTTTGTCCGTTTTGCTGGTTTAGTTGTATATTTGGTTCTTCCTGAGATTGTTAATTTTCAGTAGCAACGAAGTGCTTTTATCTCTTGTAGTAGATCCGTCTAATTGTTGAAGAAACTGTTTGGTAGCATGGGTTGAGGCCTCGAAATTGGATAGAAATTCTTGTCTACATATTTGAATTTGATTTCGAGTAGCCTAACACAATTAAAAAGTAGTTCTGATTTCAGTTTGCCAGCCTATTGCAGTAATTGGTCGGATGAGCGTTTCCGAGTTAATAATTTTTTCATTTTTGCAACAATTTAAGAATGGAAAATAATATGTATTTCAAACTTCTATCATTTTAATTGTACAGATTCTTTAATCATTATGAATGTTTGTGCTACCCTCAACTTCAAAAATTTTTGCGGGACAGCCCCTTGCTCCCCCCCCCCCCTCCCCCTCCTTCATCTCAATATCTTTCATTTTAGGACCCACCAGCTCTAATATCCTGGTTCCGCCACTGGAAGCAACCATAAGTGAAATGGTTTGTGGGTTGATTGTTTTGGATTAATTGGTAAATTAAACTGAGCTTGGAATCCACAATTGAAGATCTATTTCCGCTACAAGTTCCCAAGTTTTATTTCTTTGTATAGCTGCAATTTCTTTGTCTATTTCTTTTCTCCGTTTTGATTGTTTGATAGTATCGTCAAAGCTTACAGGATCTCAATTCGAAAACAAGGCAAAGTCAATGAGTAGGTCTTCAAATTGGTCAGCTCTTGTTACCTCATAGTCAGCCAGGTCTTCTTCGGGGCCATTGTGATTAGGGCTTTGTTGTTGATGCAAATGGGGTTTGAGGTGCTACTACTGACTCATTCTGTAAAGCCTCAAAATTTTTATGGAATAGATAATTGTTCTTGATGCTATATTTTTATATTTTTTTGAAAGTTGAAGGACTAAAGCAAAATATGTTTTAAAATCTTATATTTTTTGGGTCAGATAATTAGATTTTCATAGAACGAGTTTTAATATATCAATATTGGACTCTTTTTGTAGCTTGTAATTAATTAAAAATTCTCGACTCAAAAAAAGTTAATTCGAATAAGTTAAACCGAAGATATTGCACTTTAAAGAAGGTGTCATTAATTAGTTTTTTTTCATTAAATTAAATTTTGAATTTAAAAGGGTTGGCTACCACCTCTTTGGTTGGATAGAGATAAAATTGTTTTTTTTTTTTTTTTTTTGATACCCAGATTTTCCAGCTTACGCCAGACTATATCCTGGACGATAAAATTGTTTTTTGATTGAATGAGATAATGATGTAGCACATTCTTGACTAGACCTTTTGCATGGTACACGGCTCCTTGTGGCTTTATTCTACCAGAAAGCGAATTATTTTTTCCCACTTTAAATATCGTGCATAGTTCTCATTATTTTCCGTTGATATAGATATATGTATACGGCGACATGAGCAGCATAAGTTAAAAATAAAGATTTGGAACGTGATTTTAGATTTTGCCTTTCAAAAAGCTAATATATTCTAACAAGGTAAGAAAACGAGGTGTGGGTGATTTTATCCCGTTTAATTTTGTTATTTAATGTTGATAAATATTATGCAAAAGAAATAATATGATATGATATGATCATTCGGTACAAAAGATATGATATATTATGAGCTCTTATTGGTTTATAAAGATATGATATGACGGTATAATTATTTTGATGCATGAATTGATATTTTTATTCGAGATTACAAAATTACTTGTGTCTTATTGAGTATTTCTATATACTCACCATTTTCCTCTACTACTCACAGGTTAGAACGAATCTTTTATTGACGGGTGTTGAGGTGCAGTGGTTGTACTTAGATTCATTGGACTTCATAAATCAAATTCAGTGTAAGGTGGCCAAAGATTTTATTTTCAGTATTTACTGTAATTTTATTAATATATCAACTTTTTATTCATGGATAAGAAACATAATTTATTTGGTTATGATGTTTGACGAGAATAAAATGACATTATTCATGATTTCATCATATAAACCTGAATTTTGGAAGTAAGTATTGAATATGATGTAGGTAAAATTGATTGTTTCTACATGAATTATGAATTAGGTGATGTATAAATTTTTACAGTAACTAAAAAATATTGTGTTTAAATAATTCATTTATCATTTTATGGGTACTAATCGGTGAATGTTTTATCAAATAAAATCAAATGATAATTGTTATACACAATTACATGCCCTGTTGTTTAAATTCTAATAAAACTTTTGATAGCGATTTGATTATAAAATTTAAGTCACTACAGTATGGTATAGAGAGAAGTTTCACTTTTCGATAGACTTATATGAACTTTAAAGTTTTAAAAAATCGTGAATAATATACTATTCACGATGAACAGTGGGTGGAAAAAATTATTTTTTTATATAAATGATTTCAAATGATAGGTTATAAAAATTAAAAAAATTAAAAAAAGAATGAGAATTTGATATTAATATTCAGCTTTCATGTTTTTTAGATATTACATGTCATAAATTGTTATGTATAATAAATACCCATGTGTTTAGCCCTAACTTTGCGTGGTTTTTGTAAATAATTAATAATTTTTTAAGATACATAAATTTAAAGATAATGTAAATTTTTAAAAGTTCTTAATATATAAAGAATACGAATAATAACTAGCACTCAACGACCACCAATCGACCATCCTCGGACAATTCTAAGATATGTAATGAATAAGGAAATCAATGATTATTTAAATTTTTTGTGTAACTTTACATTTTCTATTGTCTACTTATAGATTCCACGGTATGTATATTTTTCTTGCTATACTTATATTTTACATACCAAGTAAAGAATGATTTTCTTGTCTATGTAAATGTATGCTCTAGCATGAAGCATGCTATGTCACCATTTATAAGAATGTAAGCATAGTATGTTGGGCTTGATGTTTATATGTGATGGATGACATTATTTTTTTAAGGAAATGACAACACCTCACACAAATTTGATGTACAACTTATTTCGAGCTGTATAAGATTTGAGCAGATAAAGTCAAGCATCGACACTACAAAATGCATCTCTGTTTGTTCCTGGAGATATCTTTGTAGTTGAGTAATTTTGTTGGTATAGGCCTCCTACTTTTGATGGTGGTTCTGACCTATCGACTGTTGAAGAATGGATTAGAGGTCTTGAGCATATCTTTCGACATGTTGCATGTACATATGCACATAAGGTTCTATGCGTAGAATTTATGTTTGTTGGATCAGCTAGTCACTGATGGGAGTCTACCTCACATATTAGGACTGAAAAGAGTAGCAGTTTAACTTGACTTAGGAACAGTTTAAGGATAGGTTGAAGGCAAAGAACTTTCCACGAGCTTTGAGAGATTTTAAAGAATCAAAGTTTTTGTAGCTCAGATAGGGAGAATGTCACTTACTGATTATGAGATAAAGTTTGAACAGCTTTCAAGGTATGCTTCGCCCTCGGTGGATGCATAAGTAAAGAAAGTTAGGAGGTTCGAACATTGACAACACCCGATGATCATCATCATCATTATATCTTATCGTTTCACATCATACACTGAAATGTTGGAGAGGGCTCATGTTATTTCATACCAGAGAATTACATTTGAATAATATGCCCAGCAGAACAAAGAGTCATCCAGAAAAAGAAAGTGGAATGATCAGAACAAAGAAAGGCAAAATAAAAGACCAAGTGCGGTATTTCATTTCGATGGGACGAGTGAAAGTATTACACTATGTCCTAAGTGTAATAAATTTCACAGAGATGAATTCTTACTTGGGAATAACATGTATTTTTGGTGTGGTAAGTTAGGATACATTACTTTACAGTGTATGGGGCCTCTACACAAGAAGGATATGACCGAGACAAGAACCGAAAAGGAAAGATCTGATTTTTTTCACTGAATTTGCAGAAAGCTAAGCAGGTCCAAATGTGATTGCAGGTATTTTATTATTATCAGATGTACCCGCTACTGTTCTTTTTTACTGCGGAGCATACATTATTTTCTCTCTACATTTTTCGTCACTAAGTATAACATTGCACGTTTGAAAACGGATAACGCATTAGAAGCTAGCATCCCTCCAGGAAGAGCTCTTTGTACTAATCAGGTAATTGAGGTTATTAAGTTAGAGATTGACGGAAAGGTACTAGAGATGAACCTACACCTTTTAGAGATGAAAGATTTCAATGTTATATTAGGTATGGACGGGTTGAGACTCAATCATGCGACCATTCGGTATCACGATAAAGAAGTATTATTTCAAAGACCGAGAGATGAGAGTTTCATTTCCTTGGGGGAAAATTCAAGTCTTTATCTCGTCTTGTATCGACTTTGCAAGCAAAAAAGATGCTAAAAAGAGTCATGTCATGGATTCTTAGTTTATATTGTCGATTTCCAACATGTAGAAGCAAATGTTAATGATATAAACATTGTGCCAAACTTTGTGGATGTATTCCCAAAGACCTTTTCGGCATTCCACCGGATAGGCAGATGGAATTCACGATTGACTTGGTTCCCGAAGCGGTATCAATATCGAGGCCCCCGTACAAAATGGCACCGAACGAACTTCAAGAATTGAAGTTACAAATGGAGAAATTGCTAGATAAAGGCTTCATTCAACCGAGGGTATCTCCATAGGGCACTCCAATACTCTTTATGACAACGAAAGATGGAACTATGAAAATGTATATCAACATCAAGAATTGAATCATCTGACCATGAAAATTAGATATCTATTTCCAAGAAAAGAAGATTTGTTCAACTAGTTAAGGGGTGCAAAAGTGTTTTATAAGATAGACTTTAGGTCAGGGTATCATCAACTAAAATTCAGGGCAAATGATATACTAAAAACTGCTTTTAAGACTCATTACAAGCTTTATGAATTCATTTTATAAGATCGACTTTAGGTGTAAGTGATTTTGTCCCATATAATTATATTATTTCATGTTAATAAATGTTATGTTACCGAAATAATATGATATGTTATGATATGGCCATTTGGTACAAAAAAAATGATATATTATGGGCTCTTACCGATTTTAAAAGATACAATATGACGGTATGATTGTTTTGATGCATGAATTGATATTTTTATTTGGAATTGTACAATTTCATGTATCCTATTGAGTATTCTCATATATTCACCATTTTCCTACTACTCACATGTTGTAACGAGTAGTTGGTTGGTGGGCGATGAGGTGCAATAATTGTGCTTGGATTCATTGGACTTAATAAATCAAATCCAGTGTAACATAACCAAAGATTTTATTTTCAACATTTATTGTAATTGACTTCGCCCCCATCCTTTCAATTCCATTTGGTAATGAAAACTTTGTGGTTTATAGTGACGTTTCTAAGAATGGTCTGGAATGCGAATTGATTCAAATGACATTGTAAATAGCATGAATTATATTGGCCAATATTTAGGGATAAGAAATATGATTTATTTTGTTATGAACTACAATATGTGTTATATTTATTTGTGAGAATAATAATATGTTTGATGGCTATGATGTGAGTAAAATGACATTATGCATGATTAGGGGCAGATCCAGGCACGGGCTGGACCGCACTACAGTCTGTGCCTGGCCAAGCCCAGATTCAGTAAAAAAAATTTACTTTTTATTTTTGTTGGGTTTAGCCCACTAACTGAGATAGGTAGCTCGTGTTTAAAAAAAAAAAAAAAAAAAAAAAAAAAGTCCAATCAAGCCCAAACAAAATTTTAACTTCAACCCATCTATCCAAATTCAATTTCAAACGAATCAAATCAAACCCAAACAAACCTAATTATTCTAATCCAAATCCATTTCCATTTCTTATCCCCTTCGTTACTTCGTTTCGTCCCCAAATTCCCAATCAATCCGCCCCCAACTACCTGCAATAAGTCTAATGATCAGGTCCATGAAGAATGACGAGTCACAACTCACGAGTACATAGCGAGCAGGCCCAGCACTATACCAGGACGTCACGGTATGTATTTTCGATTTTGGCATTCGGTGTTTATTTCTTTGATTTTGGTAGTTTGGTGTTAATTTCTTTCGATTTTTTATTTTGGCAGTTTGGTGTTTATTTTTCACGAGGTGATTCGTGAGATTGTGCTTCTAATTTACAGTTTTTGTTGAGTGGGGCAGAGAAGGTTTAAAGGCGGCGGGCGGCCGTCGCTTGTCAGCCGAGAAGGTTTAGCCGTTTAGGAGCGGTGATTAATGACTGATTTTGCTTCTAAATGTTGTGGTGATGAACTGAATTGATGATGATAGTTGCAATTTTAAATTTTTAATAACAATATTCCTCAAGAATTTCCTTTTAACTTTCTAAACAATTTTACATCCCTGTAACCTATTGGCGTAATTCGATACAGTACTTGTAAAGGCTGTGAAAAGAAGTGGCATTTCTACATCTCTGCTTTTGTGAAGCTTTGCAGTGTCTCTAGTGTCTAAATTTTTCCTACTGTAATTTCATCTGAACTGATTATGGGTTTGATTGGTCATGAAAAATCTTGGCCCAGAGCCTTTTTTAACTTCATGTTCTTATAGATTTTGGGCTCATAAGTAATAAGATACTCTTATATTTCTATTCTATTCATCTATTGTATACTTTGTTTGCCCACCAAAAATTAGAGTTCTCAACACATTGGATTTTCCTTGCTTATCAAAGTGATTTTTGGTCCTTGTGCTTTGGTTGCTTAGCTTCTTGGAATTGAATCGGTTAATTTTCTTAAAAAATTAGATAGAGGATCAAACTTTACAAGGCAGCTTGTCATTTGGTTTCTTCCTGAATTTAATTGTTAGTTGTTTGAGAGTCTTAATGTAGCTAAATACATATGGGTTTTCCTCTAATAGTTGTCTTAAAAGCACGTTAATTTGTAGCAGATTAGATGCAAGTATTGGGCTGTGAGTGTGATATTTGACAATTGATAGCAGCTTCATGTGCCTGATTATTTACCACAACCTCCTTAGGTAAGTAAATGTGCTCATCTCTCTACTTATTGTCTTATCGGCAAAATATTGAATTGAATGTTTTCCCTTACTTGTCTAAGTTGTTTTGTTGAAATGTTGTTTTGTTGACTTTAATGATTGTTATTGCTTTGTCGGCTTACTTGGTGATTGTTTGAAACTCTTCATCGAACGAGAACTTGCTCAAAAGATATATATAGATTCTGTTGTAGATGAATTTTATGTTTCAAAACCTCGTTGGGAACAACTTCAAATTAAATGAATTTAACTTTAATTTATATATAAATTTATTATACCGACTTTTAAATTTTAGCTCGTGTGCAAAATATTTCGGGATCCGCTCCTGTACATGATTTCATCAAATAAATATGGATTTTGGAAGTAAGTACAGGAAGTGGGTACACGTCACTAGTCATTTTTATGGGAGATTGTGACAAATTTGATTGTTAATTCCTTTTAGAAAAATTTTGTGCGTACAGATTTTTTTTTTTTTTACAGAACAATTACAGATACTCATATGGGTGGGTCTCATGAAAGTATTTTATTGTCCAAAAAATCACTTACCCACGCCCCTATTGTGTCCTGCCTGTACAAAGTCTGTAAAAAAAAAATTATGTACACTAAGTGCTGCTCTTCCTTTTATATGTGAATAGAGTTGTATCAATTATCTATCAAATTAGGACAAATTAATGGTGTAGGTGAAATTGACAGTGTCTACACTGACAAGCGGTATGAAAAATGAAATTTGGCAATGGTAGTTTAGCCTGGCACCTATTTTTATTTTTATTTTAAAAAAAAATTATTTTTTCAAAACTCATTTTTAACCACACATTTTCCTATTAAATAATTTTACATGTAAATCTAAAACTTTTTCTTACTTCTTAACCACACATTCTCCTACAACATATTATTTCTAAATGTATTCTATCCAAAAAATGGGGCTCAAACAAGGACTTAATCAATGGAGTTTGTTAGGATTTTATTATATTGACACTTTTTTAGATAAAATGACTAATATGAAAAAGTTATAAAAGTCAATGAGTCAATTAGAATGTTGTGTAGTTGAACTAGGTATCTTAGGGTTCGAGTTTGGAAAAAAGAAGAAAGAGTTGTCGAAATTTCGCTAGTTTATCGCTCATCTGATGCTTAAGCGAAAAAAGTAGAAATAATGTCGTCCGCCTGTCGTCGAGCTCTCGCTCAAGCACACATTTGTCACTAGCCTAGTGCTCAAACTACGGTGTTATGCGCAAAATCGTAATTTACGTTTTTCAAGAGTTTTATCCAGTCCATACTACATAAATACCTTCTACTATATATATTCAAGCATTAACACGTTTTTTATGGTAGTAATTGTTCTTTGTATTCTCTCTCCATAACATTATTCCTAGATTCAAGACACATTTAATACTTTGAATCTAGAATTCATACAACCACATCTAGGGGAAAATATTAAGTTCTCATAATCCAAAACACCTACTCCATATACTCATGTATGAATGTACTTTCTCAATAGCTTTCAGAGATTGTTGAAAATTGAGAATGGGAGAAGTTGGACCAGAAGTCAGGAAGAGTACAAGAATAAGGTGTTCTTGGTGATCCACGGGAGATAGACAATTTCAGAAGATCGAGAACAGGTGTGAGTGAAGTACGTTCCAGTAAGTCTTGGAGATTGCAATAAGTAGATCAGAGAATCTAGTTGGATTTCTAGGTTGGATCATACCGTAAGTTCATTATTGTTTATAGTGGAGGTTACTAACTTGGTCCCGAATTTTTTACCCAATTGAATTTTCTCTATCAGCAATTATTGTGTTCCTTACTGCTTTCATATTGATGTTTGCAAAAATTCAACATAGGATAATTGGATTTGTTTGGTTATCCATCTAGAAATAATTAAAAAGTGATTTGCTATTATTATTTGTATAGTTCCACACATTGGGTCTAAATAAATTGGTTAATTGTAACTTTCAAGTGGTAATTAGAGCTTTTCAGAGTTTATATTTATCGTACTAATTAAACCATTTTAATTAAACAATTTATTATTGTACATTTAAACCCTCGAATTTTTTGTGTGAGAACTGGATGATGTAAATTGTAGTGATGTTTTTAGACATCTTTTACAGTAAGTGAAAAATGTTGTGGTTAAATAATTCATTTATCATTTTATGGGTACTATTCGGTGAATGTTTTATCAAATAAGATCAAATGGAAATTGTTACACACAATTATATGCGCCGTTTTTTAAATTCTAATAAAACTTTTGGTAGCAATTTGGTTGTTAAGGATTTATCGTAAGTTATTGTTCTTCTCCGTCAAAATCAACAAGAATTTGTTGTCCAGCTCCACCTTCATTCCACTCTCAAAAAAATTCTTCATTAAAGGTAACATCTCGACTGGTTATAATCTTTCTGGTGCTTAGATTATACAGCTTGTATGCTTTGGGAAGATCACTTACACTAAGAAAGATGCATTTTTCTGCTTTTTCATCAAGTTTCTTTCTCTTCTCATCTAGAATATGGGCATGGGAAAGACATCCAAAGATTCTGAAGTAGCCAACAACTAGTCTCCTTCCATTCCAAGCTTTTTCTGCTGTTATGTTTTGAACTGCTAAAGTTGGATTTTTGTTTAAGATGTAAGCACTCAAGTTGACTGCCTCATGCCAAAAGTTCTTTGGGACTCGACTTTTCATCATCTTCATGATCATCCGATTCTTATTCTCACATATGCAATTCTGGTGAGGGGTGTTAGCTGTTGCCAACTGTCGTTTAATACCTTGCACTTCACGAAGTTCTACAAATTATGAGAGTTGTACTCCCCTCTGTGATTAGTACGCAACACTTGTATTGGTCTTCGGGGTTCCTTCTCCACCAATGCCCTACAGAAACTAAATGCCGTAAGAGCTTTGAACTTTTCCTATAAGAAATCTTCCCAAGGTTTTTGACTCAAGTCATCAATGAAAGTGTTAGGTCCAAATTGTTTTGGCAAATTCTGTATCAAAAATGTCAATTTATCGAGTTGTAATTATAGTCAAATTGTCAGGAGTTAGGAGTGTCTTGGAAAAAGTCAAAGTCAACTCAAGAAAATCAAGAAAAAGATTGGGTCGTTCGTTGGCCACTAAAGGACTGTTCGAGCTGTTTTTCCTGTGGCTAGACCACTCGCTAACCGCCTAGAAGGCGCTCGAGCGATGGTCTTATATAGCAAATCCTAGTTCACGATTTTCAACAATTTTTTCAATCTCAAACAACCCTAAACACTCAATATTATAAATACCCAAGTCATACTTTGTCTCTATGGTTGGTTCAAAGAGAACATATTATTAAAGATCAAAAACACAATCCAAAAATCTATTGCTTCAACCACAAAATAAAAAACATCAAAAATCTGAAATATCAAAACACCAAAGAATTCACTCCAATCATCTATTAGAGTTCTGAATATCCAAGAAGGTAACTGAAGTTTCAATTTGGGAAAAACGAGTTCGTTCTTAGTGATCCACGAGGAGAAAAGAATCTAGAGGTTCTGGAGTAGGTGCTGGAGCGCATAATTGAGGTGTTCTTTCGTGATTACAGGTTGGGGTCAGAGTCTACTAAAGTTTAGTTGTGTCTAGACCAATCATGCAAGTTTATTCTTTTCTAATAAATTATTTACTGGCAAGTTTGTTCCTAGGCTTTTACTCTTAAAGAGTTCTTTAAGGAGTTTTTCCTTCATAAACAATTCTTGGTGTTTTTTATATTCCAGTGTTGATATTGTTTTTGGTTGATATCTAGGGTTTAGATACGTGTTTTAATTCATCTAAATTTATTAATTGTGACTTGTTCCAATTATTGGTTGGTAAATTCTAATTCCGCATATTATATTTATTCACCCCTTCTAGATTTTAGTTTGATCAAATTTCGTTATTTCCAAATGTACTAATTTAACGTTTACCTCCATTAGAAATCAAATTGACTAGTCCACAACTTCCAACAATTTTCTTGCTCTCATTGTCTTTCCTTTTGAAAATGGATTTCTTAGTTGTTTGCTAACAACATAGTACTCTTCTCACACATCTGAGGTGGCATCTGTTGGAGAAGGATACAAAAAGTAGTACCACATGGAACCGGACATCAAATAGGTCTACACTTGGCCTCAAAATGTTTGAGTTGTGGTAACATTGATACAGTGCATCACATTTTGATTGAGTGTCTAGTGATCGACGAAATTCTGCAAGTGCATGGTATCACATTCAAGTAATAAAAAATGGTAAAAGTATCATTTCCACGAGAATTAATGATAGTATAGTTAATATATTAGTTTCCTAATATACCCTTATTATGTGCTTTGATATCACAAATATAATTTAATTATCTTCAATATTGATTGCATTAATGTAGGGGTATATTCTATATAAAATTAACTAATCTAACTAATTAATGTGGAAGTGTTTTGAAACTCAAGCAATTGATAAATACTAGGACTTCGAATCCCCACCTTTCAGCCATGATTCAAACTTTCTCATGGGATCTGGGTAGAGGATTAAAAATCGTACCAAGACTTTGATGATGATTCAATTGAAAAAACATTATTAACAAATACCGATCACGTTAATTTTCTTGGCGCCACTGCTACGCCATGTGATGATTTTGTGCATGTTAATACAATTTTTTCTTAGCTTTTCCATGACTCGTAACTAGGTTGAAATAGTATTAACTTTCCATAAGGTGCCTGGGAAATTGAAGTTTCCTAGGGAAATAAACTCCCTTGTAATTCAACATAAGTTTGATTCACCTCTGTAGGGAAAGATAAGAGGAAGGTCTCCTACACTTAGAAAGAATAGTTCCACTGAAAGGGCCCGTGGATACAGCATAATAGTGTACTCCTCTTTTCAAGGTATGCATGTATTGATACGAGAAATTCTCCATTTATGAAACATATGTTATTATTTCTTCTGTCGCGGAAATTTTTGAGAAATATTGATCCGGACTCGGTTTAATCAACCAAACGAACACCAACCGAGACGGCTAGACCCACAACTTCCACATTCCGGTTGCCACTAGTTTTCACCTCCACAAAGGAGGGAGATGGTGGTGACAATATCACAAGGGGAGGAATAAAAGATGTGCAATTGTTGAACTCTCAAAAGACCACCAAGGACGGTTCCTCACGTTTTTCTCCTCTATTGTACACACACACTCTTGGAAGAGACGACAAATGTATATAGTCAAACCAATTATGTCACTTAATTGGGCCAACTAATAAGGTAATAGAGCCTCCAATAAATGAGCCAACACAAACTACAACAAATGGGCCAACACACTAATCCACCCAATAATCCAAAACAAACTTAGACCCTCCAAGAATGTAGGTCGTTTCCGAGTCGAGCCAAGTCTATGGTGTCGATAAAATTTTCGACTTCTATTTTTCATCATCGCACGAATTTAAATCTTCACCTTGTTTCCCAATAAATCTGCAAGTAAACAAAATACAAATTTTATACTTACATAATCAAGGTAACCAATAAAATTGAGATTACAGACCATACCTCGTGTTTTCAACCTGAAATACATATCATACCTGCTACGTATACTCACCAGGGCTAAGATCAATAATACACAAGTAAAAACAAATATTTATAGTAATCAATCAAGAACAAATAAACATGCAATGACGATATAATGTAGGATAATACACACAGATCTTTTCAAACATATTCACATAGAATAACATATTAATACCAAGTTAATCAAAAACACGACCAACACATATGCAACAAATGCATAAATGACCCCACGAAAAGATCTCACCACACTTATCCTATCACATTCCGTGTTGCTCCCACCTTGAGAACACATATCTCCTCTCATCGTCCATCATGCTCACATACTGATCGCACAACTCATGTTTAACTGGTAAATCACAATAGATCCTGAATTCTTGGGATAATCCTCTATAACCACATCACTTCTCTCAATTTACGTGGATAATGGGTCTCCACTTAACAGAAGTGATAAAAGTATCTCTCTCACACTATACATGATCAGGGTCTCTTTAAAGATAAAGAATTCCAACATTTAATCACCTCTCCACTCGTGATCCAAATGTCACACTCTGCATCCCCATGTACAAATTATAATGTAACCATAAGCATCTATACTCCACATTACCAATAGACATTCTCACTGTTAATGCATCACAAACCCACTATGGCAAATCGATACTTTTCGACAACCACAAAAGTTAGGGCTCAACCTAAAATTGACGCACGGACCACAAAGTTACTCCAATCACCAATGCTCAAAAAAATTCACGAAGGAAAAAGTGAAGGTAGCACTCATAAAAAGAATAGAAGAAAAAGTTGATTATTTCACTACGCTCACAAAAGAGACTCACAAAGATAAAGAAGATAACTCTACATGACTGCCTCACATAATTTCACAAACCACACAGGCTCACAAGAAAATGACTGTCCATCTTTCTTCTTACTACCACACTCTCTCACACCACTCACAGAGCAAATGAAGTACGCCACAAATCTCAATCTACTATGCATGCAAACACATTACACAAAGTAATAAGATTACCCAAAATTTATGTCAATGCACATATTAAACACATTAAAATGTAACATATAACCATGCAATGGAATTGAGCAATCACCAGAGTCGGTCCTGTGATTTTCAGGGCCTGAGGCAAACTCTGTAAATTAGACCCCCAAAAATCAACATAAATGCAAAATCCAACAATATATTATGCAACATATTGCTAACTTTAAACTTAACAGTAAAACAACAAACAAATATGTTATACAAAAGATTAATATTATAAAATAACAAAACTAACAACGTTTCAAATATAGTTACTTTGTGCGTCTGTGCAATTGATTTTACAAGTTTCAATCATACAAGCCGACCAGGCTGTAATTATATAAGCCGACAAAGTCTCAAATTTCGAATATATTTAATGACAAGTTAAGGCAAGTCATTGCTTACCTGAGAAGAAGAATTTCGACGAAAATTATGAAATCACACCGTTGAGAATTCCACTGTCACAACTCAGCCTGAAATAAAAATCTAACATCAAATTGCAATAAATATTGGTAAGACACACATTATAAGTACTTAAAAACACTAACAAGTATCCACTACCGAGTACTTAAAACGTAATCAAAGGCTACTTTAATTCAATAAAGGATCGATTTGCTCTCATACAATGCTAAAGAAGAGGGAGAAACTTTATTCAGTAATTAATTAACTTTTGACTCATTAAAATTTATTTAATTTAAAACATACTTATAATTAATTAATTAATTTTTTTGGCCTAACATGCACTCTTAGTATTGGAAGAGAGCAATACAATTGCACAGACATTGTCATTTATAAAACTAAAATTCCTTGATGTCTGGCAAAAATGGTTGGAAACTGGGCAGATGGATAAGGGGGCGTTCTCTTTGTATTTCAGTTTTGTGTTTTGAATTTTGAATTCATTTCGTGTTTTGTGTTTTGAGTGTCCATTTTGAGATTTTTGAAAACGTGTTCTTTTTGGCATTTTGAACAAATATTTCTCAAAATATTTTCATCCAAAACGTGTTCACAATTTCTCACTCATTTTCATTCTCCAGCATCCATGCCTACACCACCACCACCGTCTTCTACCTCACAAAACGACCACCACCCACCACCTACACCACCAGATCCGAACATCACTCGAACGCTCTCACCTCCCTCTACATCTTCCATAGATTATTTGACTATCGACGGTAACCTTTCCGGCCAAAACAACTGCGCTACCACTCATAGTTTCAGCCTATTAACACCGCCGCCGGTCACCTTTCCGATCGCGGACCACCACCAATTCACTCCTCTCAACAAGGCGCATCCAATATTACCATGGGTCACCGTCGATTATCTCCAGAATCGGCTAATTCCGGCAGAAACAGGTTGCGCCAAATCAGTTTTTTAGGATAATTTTTGGTCGATTTTGGTATATATTTTGGGTTGTTGTTTGTGTGGTAATTGAAGAGGAGATTGGGGGTTTCATAATGCTATATAGATCCGGCCATTTTGGAGGAGGTAGGTCGAAGTTTACAGGGTAGGCGATGGTCGGTGGAGTGGCTTGGCAGAAGAAATGAGGTTTGGCTTGGCTGGAAGGAAGGAGGAAATGGAAAACAGCATTTCCCGTGTTTTGGATTTGGGTGGTGCGTTTGTGAAGAAAACGCCCAAAACGGCAAATTGCCGTTTTGGGTTTTCTTCAGTAATTTTTTTCCCATTTTCAGAAATTCGTTTTCAAAAACGGACAGGAGAACGCGTTTTCGCCGTTTTGAAAAATCGAAAACATAAAACGACTCCAAAACGGCAAAGAGAACGCCCCCTAAGCGATTCTATAGCAATATAATCAAAAGAGCCAAACAATCTGCTACTCATAGTTTGTGGCATTTATCAGTACCACTGCAGAATAGAAACCCGAAAAACTTATAAGAGTTAATATTGAGGGTAGCAAAAGCCAAGTTTCTGAAGATGAAAAATATAACATGCTCACATTGTTGGCATGGTGCCAAGGGAAACGTCAAGTTCCCATTGGAATATGATTTAATACCTTAAATTCAAAAATGACAAATTACACAGTTGATACTCAATTGAAATAGGATCTCTAATTGTACCAGAGGTTTATTTACCAGCCTAACCAATACCTAAAGGTGAAACTAGTCTTTGATCATAGACATTGTGATAAAGTACCTTCAAAATAACACACCGTTAACTTGCAAACCAATTCTTAAATAAATTTCATACCTTGCCATAAGTTAGAAGCTTCTTTCTATGACAAACTAGATGTTGTTGGTCCAGTATCTTTCACCAGAAAACTGGGGGAACCAAATGACTCTTTATCCATAGAAGCGGCTCTGAAACCAACTGAGAGAAAAACTTTAGGCCACAGCTTCACATAGTATATGATTGAGCAAAGTGCAAGAGACAATATTGGGGATGCAAGAAGAAAATTAGGCAACTGTTTCACTTGGAAATATCTAAGGAAGCCCACTCCCCTAACATACAAGAATAAACAACATTAGGCACAAACAGCAAGAGCATCATGTAACCTATAATTTCAATAATGCATATCACATTCCATCGAGATTGTGATTCTAGTTCCTTTAGGAACTAATCATAAAATGCATCAAATTAACATCATGCTAAGTGCTAACCATTTGATAATAGACAAATCTGAAAACCCAATAAACCTTTGGAAACCAAGAGAACAAAGGCTCTTACCTTTTTGAAGCAAAATATCGAGTTCTTCGAGTTCACCAGCGAATTGGGGCCTTTGACTCGCGCCTCGAGGTGTGCAGTAAGGAATAGGGTTCTTGACTTCTTGTGAAAACTAAAAAGTTAAGGGAAAAGGGAATGGGGAGGACTGAGGAAAAAGGCTACCGGCCAAGAAATGAGGTCGTCGCCGGTCCGAAGTTGGAGATGGATTGAGTCGCCAGATGGAATTAGGAAGTCGGGAAATGGCGTTGTGTTGACAGTATTGTAAACGGTTTACATTAAAAAAATAAAAATAAAAAAATTAGGCCAAAAAAGACCCCCCTCATATGTTAGGCCTGAGGCGGCGTCCTCATTTGCCTCAAGGCAGATTCGGGTCCGACAATCACACACATGCAGAAAAAGGGTTATACACAGATGCACATGCAGTAACCAGGTTTACTATCAATAAACCTCACACATGTCATCACTCAACCTAATAGACAACATTCGTCTCACCACTCTTCTTATCTTTCCTTTTATTATCATTCATAGAACAGTCTATTTCATCATATCCAAATTTTACCACAGTTAAAACATATCTTACTTTTTATGCTTACCTTAGACCTACATATGCTATTAATACCAAATAATGACCACAAGCAAAGTAAAGACATAATTCACACGGAATAGTCTAACAACATTTTCTAAGGTTACATGCAATTCTAACAACGTAGAAAATATTGGTAACAATTTCACAAAGAATTTAAGGCAAATAATTAACAAATAATCCCTAAATCTAGCAACAAGCAATAGTTACTCATTCACGGTAATCCTAAACCTAACGTCACCCCCACACGATAATTTTAATTGCAATAATAAAAGGCAAAAAACACGATATCGAGCGGACCATGTCTGAAGGTCGGTAAATATCGAAAGATGTGAATTCACCACTTTGAGACCGTCACCATTCGTCCTAAAGTCTCCAGCAACCGCAGCAACACAAAACGGCACCCAGCACCCGAGCATCCAAGGGCAAAATCGTCCAACTATCATTGTATCGCCCAAAACTGAAATTCGACAACACCGCAGGGTCCATCACATCGCCAGCAACATTCTGTCTTTTAAGATTGTCGTCGAACACCTCCGGGCGTTCCTCCACGCGCTATGTCGGAGTTCCCACACGTCGACCACCACGCGCAGCCCACCTAGCATCGCTTCCGCCTGCTGAGTCTAAATCTGGCCTCCGTTTCTCCAAAATCCTTCTGGGTTGGCCGAAAAATGGGTTTACTAGTTTGGTCAGAAAATTTTGAAAAAAAAAAAAAAAAAGGGACAATTTCTGCCTCTATTTTCTGCCAGTTTTCCAACTTCAATTTCTGCACTTTCCAGCCGATTTTTATCCAAAAAAATCACAAATTTCTCAACAGCACAAGCTCTGATACCATTTTTCACGAAAATCTTCAAGAAATATTGATTCGGGCTCAATTTAATCAACAAAATGAACACCAATCGAGGCGGCTCGACCCACAACTTCCACACTCCAGTTGCAACTAGTTTTCACCTCCACATAGGAGGAAGATGGTGATGACAATATCATAAAGGGAGGAAGAAAAGAGGTGCAATTGTTGAACTCTCAAGAAACCACCAAGAATGGCTCCTCACGTTTTTCTCCTCTATTGCGCACACACACTCATGGAAGAAACAAGAGAAATGTATATATAGTCAAACCAATTAGGTCACTCAATTGAGCCAATTAATAAGGTAATAGGGTCTCCAACAAATGGGCCAACACACTAGTCCACCCAATAATCCAAAACAAACTTGAACCCTCCAAAAGTGTAAGTCGTTTTCGAGTCAAGGCAAGTCTATGGTGTCGATAAAATTTTCGACATCTTTTTTTTATCATCGTTCGATTTTATTGAATATCAAAATTCAACAGCTTCAAACTCAATTTCTTCAATTGACTCCGATGACCCTAGGTTGACTGGTAACTCCGAACTTTAGTGCTTTAGTCAACGAGGGACGCAAAGCTGAGCTGAGGCCTTAAAATTCTCACGATCCTACTTATGATAAATGGTCTAAAAGATTGAGAAAATAATGAGGACTATTTTGCCAGAGATCTATTCTTGCCAGCAGCAGGAAAGCAGATATTTGAGTTTGAAATTTTTGACAATTTCGACATTCTGTCTTTTCTTTTTCGTTAATATTTGGAGATAAATTTAGACTTAAATTATAAGACGTTTCTGGAGTGAATAATGGGGAGTGGTTGTGTGAAATGTAGATATGATGCTAATAATAAAATTTATGTAATTTACAGAATAGAGCCTTTATGGTAACATCTCAAGTTGAAGAGCCATATGGAAAGAATTAAGGCAAAAAAATCATAAATCATGTATTAAGTATAACCAAATCAATGTTTAGGCCTTAAGTTTAAAAATCCAAAAATCAGTTTTTTATTTATTAATTAAAATTATTTTATTAATTAAATATAATAATATCACAATTATATAATTAATTGTCACAATTACATAATTATAGGTTACAACTTATTTATTAGTCACATATTATCAAATTAATTGATCACGAATTATTTCGAAATCACAAATCAAAAAGTTTATAGGTCATAATTTATTTCATTGGTCACGGATAAAAAAAAAATTATAAGTCATTGTTTATCTATCAGTCACATGCTTTCAAATTTATTTGTCACAAATTATTTTTGAGGAAAATTCAAGAAATGTTCATTTTCACATGTCAATTTGTAAAAATATCCATTTTGAAATAATTTAGACCAAAATACCCTTGTAACAATTTATAATTCCACATTAATCCCAAAAATTGACATTTTTGTAAAATATTATTCTCGACATTACACATTTAGAGAATTATCATGTTCGAAATGAAATGTCATTCTAGACAAATGAAGTGTCAAGAGAGACATTTGAAATGTCGAGAATATTATTTTAATATAATTTATCATGATAATACTTCTCGAAATTCGTGACAAATTGAAAAAAAAATATCAAGAACGACATTTAAAGTGTCGAGAATATCATTAAGGACATAATAGATAATTTGGTACATTTTTCAAAAGTGTGGACATTTTTCAATTCACCCCCTTAATTTTAGACATTTTTGAAAATACCTCATTATTTTTTCCTCACAAATTATCGAATTTTAAGGTCAAATAAACCAAATAGTTGATCACATATCATCACCACCAATACTATCACCACAGCCACTTCCAAACGGCCACTTGCGACCACCCTCACCTTGTAATCATCGTCGCCGCCACCACCACCACATCTCCACCAACAAAATCACCACCACCAGATCCAATCTACTACCAACAAAAAAACACGAAAACCACATCTATCAAATCTCCAGCCACCAACAACCACCTCCAACACTATAACATTCCACCACCACCACCACTATTACACTACCACTACTGCCAGTAACAAACCAACAACTAAAAAAATTACCAGCGAAAACATAGAACCACCCTCTCCATCTCCACCACATCACATCACACCCCACCACACCACAACCACCACCTAACAAAAAATCGCAAACTCGTCATTGCTACCACCTCAAATTCACGGAGAACGAATAACAGACTGGATGTCTTTAGAGTGGGTGCCACCAAATCGCCGCTTGCAGTGCGGCATCGTGAGCAAATAAGAAGCGACGCTCACACCCCCTCATCTTCGCTATGTGAAGCAAAGAAGAAGCAATGCAAATAAGCAAAAAATGGTCACTGTCATCGTCGTTGCTGAGAAGAAGAAAAAAAATGCAGGGAAGAAAGAAATCACCGGCGATGGGTAGTGAATGTGGGAGTCAGGTGGTTGGAGGATGAATTAATTTAGGGTTTGGATAGTGAAAGTGGGATGGGTAGATTTTATAATAATATTATTAATATAAATAATTAAATTAATACATGATATTTGAACAAATAAACTTGATACTTGATTAATGAATTATATAATCTTTAAAAACTTGTTGTGGTTTAATTTCCTCAAAGAATAATGGACAATTATTTATCGTATTGTTTAATTTTGTTATAATACTAGAGTCGAACTTATTTTCTATTTATTTCAATGAGAAATTAGCAGTTGATAAAGCGAGAAAGTATTAGGTTCGTTTAAGCTTAATCTTTAATTGATATGTCTGGTCGGCTGGAGGGAATAATGTTCTCTTTGGTAACATTGAGTTCATGTCATCGAACACATTGTGAAGGGCCATAATAAACCCAAAAAAATGGCTATTTGATCCTCGTTGAGTTAATAAGATTTAACCCTGTTTAGTAGAAAATAAAATTTTAATTTTAATCTAAGTTAAAATTAACAAGTAATTTTAATTACATATTTTATAGGATTCACAAATTTTTAATCACATATTTCATCAATTTTTATCAAAATTTACTATAAAAATAATTTTAATTTCTACAAAACTTGGACTTAGCATTTAAGATGTTATGCAATGTAATCCTGGATTTCTTATTATGAAAATTAATAATAGATTGATTTTGCTTTAGTTTCTCGGTCCCACTTCGTAAGATTATTTTTCAAGTCAGTGAGTAATCTCAACTACCATCTCTCTATGGAGCCAGCACTACTATTAGGTACTGTTTGATTACCCTTCATTTTCCTCCTTTTGCTTGTTTGATGTATTTTTTTTTTTGGAAATTGTCTCCCACCCCCCTCCATTTTCTTATTTTTGGTGGGAAAAGCAATTCCAACCTTTTTTTTCGGACAATTGTAATAAATTCTATACCCAATGGTAAAAATTTATCCATTTAATTGATAATTTACATGAAAAATAAAACCAAACATATGGTATTCAGTTTTTTATTTTTTTTGGCAATTAAAACAAATTTTAGTAACAATTGTAAAAAAATATATCACTTTAATGGACAATTTTCATGAAAAATAAAGTCAAACGAATACCAAAAATCCAAAATTTCAAAAATTTTCGGGTGAAAAATTATACCAATCAAACACTATTAATCGACTATTCCCGATAAAACAAGTTCTAGGTAATTTAATTCCTTATAATTCATTTTCTTTCCACTCAAATTTCATTTTGCAATCAAACGGGCCCTTAGGTCACTTTTTGCAATAGCCCATATGTATATTATTTATTTTTTTCGTCTTCATTGCATTCTAATATTTTAAAAACCGTGAGGTAAATAACTTCTCTTTTATACTTACATATCATTACTTTTTATACTATCAGAAGTAAGTTATTAAAGGATAAAATTCAGAAAAAGGAAATATATTTTTGTCGACCATAATTTTTAGCAAGAGCATGTTTGGTCAAGAAAAATGTGTTCTCCTGTAATTCGGCAAACATTTATTTAGATAGCACAATGTACTTACAAAAACATTCTTAATTTTTCAGAATAGTGCACGCTGTCAAAATAGTCACCACAAAAGGAAATGCCCGGTGTCCAGCATTCCACGTCTCAATGGCTTAAGATATGAATAATGAAAATTATCTCCAATAATTCTATGAAATGGGATCAAAAAGTGATTCATCACCTAGTTATGTGCCTATATGATTCAATTTAGGGTGACAATAAGTCAAGTCGAACTGCTTTAGCTAATTGATTAAGGGAGTAGGTCTTGTACGTGACAAGTTGAGTGACAACGGAATAGATCATGAACTTCTCATTTTTTTTAAGACCGACACGACACCGAAAGCGCACAAGCTCAGCTTCGCTCAATTTGCCAAAATCCCGGCTCATGGTGGAACTAGTGGCCAACGAGCAGGCCGAGCCCATTGATACTCCTAGTTACATGATTTGTTTTGATGATGGGTTGCTCGTCTAGACAACATGCATAAAATTGAACAGAATAATTGACAGGTTTTAATGTGTGTGTGTGTGTCTATATATATATATATTCGAGATACAGCCGAGGAAGACATAAAATAAAATAAAAAACACAGAAAAAATGGCACCTGCAAGGTTTTTACGTGTGTTCCACAATTATATCATATTTATACCCACCAAATTAATCGTTAGTGTATGTATCACTTTTTAGTACTTTGTGAAATGGGCCTGTGCATGTAGGCTTGGGTCTCTCATTCGAGCCTTATTTAGTTTTGTATTTTAAGAAAAATTTAACGAAAAGGAAAGAAAAAGAAAATGAATTGTTTAATATTTTGTCTCCCAGGTCTCTCATATTTTAAACGTGAGGCATCTTCGTATCCACTCTCTTTATGAACTTATTCCATTTCATATTCTTTTAATGAATTGTAATTTTCAAGCTTAACCCGTCCAATGAGATTTTAAAAATGCATCACCGTAATGATATATCTTTCCAAAAGTCTTAAAGGGGTGGTGTCATTTTCATGAATGTGGTTGTCTAATATGACTTGTATTTGATTTGTGTTTTTGTAATCAAAGTCGGTCGGCGAAATTCACGGAATTCATGTTCTTCTTTAATAAGATTTAAGAGGAGATAATGGAGAACATATCCCAGATGGTGCGTTTTTAAAAAGTTCTATGTTAAAGTCTACAAAATCGTGAAATTGAGGATTTTATATCCGTTACATAGTTTATATATCGAAACGTGTTTTTTATTTATTTGAGTGATCGTATTCATACTTAGTGTACGATAGAATTGTGTGGGAAATGACATTTGCCAAACAATTGCTTTTGAGTTATAGTTTTCTTAGAAATGATTTTGTCAACTAAAAAACTTAATTATGCTCAAATAATACAAACAAGCATGCACCTCTCTTCTTTTCACATTTTCACGTCCTTTTAAGTAAAAAAGATGGGAACCCTCCAAATTGTCTTTGTTTTGAAATGACATTTGATTCCCATTAATAATTAAAGGATGTTCTGTATCAATATTTGTGTCGTTAATGAGCTAAACATTTCATCTTCTAAATATAATTTAATTATTCACAAACCGAATTTTTAAACCACTAAGGTATAGATTGCATAATAATTTCGCTTAATAATGCCTCAAGGTGTGGATTATGAACTTCGGTATATCAACCACTCAATATCAAGATAGATTATTTTATAGAATTAATCTGCAAGTACAGAGTTTGCCCAACAGAAGAAAATCAGGCAACTCACCTAGGTGGGCCCATGTGAGTTTTATATTGAAAAACACGCCCCCCTGCATGTGTGTGTGTTTTGAATTCCTATAAGGTTTTCGTGGATATTTTCCTATACTCATAGCAGTGCTCTATTTTATAAGGTGAAGTTCAAAATTGTCTCAATTACTAAAATGAATTCATAGATACGTATAAGGGCAAGAGGCAGAAAATAAGATGGGAAATTTTACCAATATTTAAACCAAATTTACAGTTAGAGATATTAATTTTGTTAAAAGATAAAGTTAAAGAAATATTACTTTTCATTTTATACTACTAAACAAAATTTCCTCTTTTTTAAAACACAAAAGCAAAGTGGTGTACTTAGCCCTTTTTTTTTTTTTTTTTTTTCGTCTTAAACCCACTTTATTTGTTAAAGTGAACACTTTCCTTGTAAATTCCCAAACAAACATTGGCATCATGTCTTCTAAACAACTCTACATGTCACATGGCCTAGTCCCATCCTACTATTAACCATGTCCAAATACATATCATCTGAACATATATAAAAAAAAGGAAAATGACAAATGTACATGATCTGATTTCACAGACTCTATACAGATCATTCATATGGGGTCGGTCCCATGTCAACTCTATGTAATAAAAAAAAATGGCCAAAAAAATGCGAATCCCACTCATTGTGAAGAGTCTGTAAGACTTCTATAAATAAAAAAAAATTTGTACACCTAGCAAGCTTCATAAAAAAAATATCGATATAAGTACGGGTTTATGCTAAATATTGTAAAAAGTCAAAGTGATGGGCATATTTTGTTAATTTTATATAATGTGATGTATGATGTTTTGTTATTAGTTGCAATTAGTCCAATTTGATACACCTTTCTCACCATTCAATGATGCTTCACATGACCACGCGGCTTTATACAAGTGGCGGACACGTGGAATGATATGATTGGTAAAGTGGCACCTCGATTCATGTAGGGGATTATTTATTTATTAATTGGTTAGTGCACGCCAGAATCTTTTTATAGTGGACTTGCTTGATTTTGAAGTTTGTTTTTTTTAATAATATTTTCAAACAAGGCCCTTAAGTGCAATTATTGATATTCTATGTTCCTAAAGATGATGTTTTCACGTGCCTATGTCTAATATTTTCCTTTTGTCATGCTTTGTCTTTGTTTAGATAAAAATTATAAGTTGCTGAAATTATAATATAATAAAAATGAATAACAAATAATTGTGAAGTAATTGTGAATTCTATGAAATATATAATTAAAATTAATTTTTAATTTTTATAATTAAATTATAAGAAATTAAAAAATAATATTTTAAATAGTTTTGCTAATTTGTATTATATTGTAGACTCGTAATATAAGTGATGAACATTTAATTTCAAGTTTTGAGAAGATTTATTTATTTATTGGGTTATAACCGATTTTTTTATTAGTAGTTTTATGCCAACTCTAAATAATTTCTTTCAATACCATATTAAATTTATTTTTAGGCGAACATAAATTTATTAGTTTACTTTAAAAATAAAAATAAAAAATAAATACGGAGTAAATCATTTTGCATAAGTTGACAGCCACCCTAAAGAGCTAAACTTCACACAACTTGTTTTTCTATAAAACGATTTATATTTACACCTCATTTGTTTTATAAAAAAAATATTTACAAGTGGTATAAATTAAGAAAAGTAACTAAAATTTTGCTAATATGGCCAAAAGTAGTAAAAAGACCTAATATTAATCAAAACCCAGATGGGAAATTTTTAAACACCCCTAGTCCTTCTTAATTAATTTCTCTTTGTTGGATTATGGAAAGATTAAAGGTATCCATTCATTAATGGGAAATTGCAGCCACGGTACCAAATCTTTCGTTTATTAGCAGACTTTGTCCAAATCTTTCATTTGTGCCAACGTCATCAGTACCAAACCTTTAAAAAATTTGCAACCCAAGTTCAAATTGACGATTTCCACTAGTTTGAAAAATTGAAAAATTAAAAGCTCATCCATACCACTACCATAATCAAATCAACCATACTACTTGTATAACATTGATTGACAACAATGGTTGATAATCACCCACATGGGAAGGGAGCCCATGATGAATAAAAAAATCGAGGGCCCCCTTTATGTGAGATGATCGTCAACCATTGTTATCAACCAATGTTGTACAAGTAGCAAAATTCTAATCAAATTATCCATGCAATTCCATCATAGGCTCCTACTTACCCTGTCCCTGAGCATTTTGAACCCCCCCCCCCTTCGCAAATTGGCAAGCTCTACATCCTGTCGATTCAACATATCCCTTACATCCTCAAATAACTGTTCAAACATACGTATCATGTCCTCTATCATGTTGTTCTGATTGTTGTTGCGGCTTGGTGTTGATCCCTCTTTGTCAGACATTCTAAATCTAAAATTTTCTATTTCACAAATTTGTCCCTCGTGTATCACCCAAATTTAGCTTTTTCCCTCGATTGTTTTCATCACTCTGTCTTTTTCCACTCAATGCTTTCACAAAAATGCTTCAAAGGACAAAATAAAACTTAACCAGGATTTATTCTTCTAGAATTCAAACCAAACTTGAGTGGGATTTTGCAATTTTATTACTCAAGGAACAAGAAAATGAAAAATGAATGGGACGATTGGAATGCAATTTGAACTCAAGAAAGTGGCTCTTGAAGATTTTTTTTTTGACAAAAATAATTTTTGAAACAGATTTTGCTGGTAATTTTCGAAATAATAATTTTTTTATCAAAAATTCAACTATGAAACCAACAAAGTAAACAAAATTTGATTTGGACGCAAAACGAGCCCAAAAACAACTTTTGAAAATTTGATGGATGAATTTCGGATCAAAGATTCAAATAAACGAAGAACACGAAGAAAAACGAAAATAAGGAAAACAAGACTCAACAGGAAAACAGTAAGGATAGAACCATGATTTGTTGGAACCCAGCATCTGATATCAAATGATGTGAACTCACATAGTAAATAACCACGAAAACTCACAAGAAATTGATTTAGAACCCAAGAACACTAAAGTAATCAAGTTTGGATTTGATTCTTAAATATCGAACCAAAACAACCTACAAGTTAACGACATGTTGACCTTTTTGATTGAATATTGAAGAATATCACCCGATTGATTTGAACGCCACAAGATTAATTCTTGATAAGTTCACAATTGTCCCACGAAGAACAAAAAGAAAAATTCCCTCTCATTCAATTAATTGTCCAAAGTCGTTACAATGAATAAGGAAACTAATATGTAAACTAGCCCAAAAACTAGCACAAATAACTAAAAGATCACAAAGTTATGGCAAAACTATAACTCTAATTAAATAAGGAAAAATGCAAAAAAGAAAAAATTTCGGCCAGACAATGGCCTATGCGACCGCAAGGTATATTTCCATGCGGTCGCATGGTTGGTGTCCAATGCAAGTTTGAGATCCCTGCATGGTTCTTGGTTTCAGTCTTTGTCTTCGTCCACTTGAATCAAGTTGTTCCAACTCGTTTCAACCTGCGACCCCAATACGGAACTTGCTTCTTTCTTCTCCAAGCTCATCACTTCATCAATCATTCCTTGAACGAGCAATCGTATCGCATCTTTCACTCGCTTTGCTTGCGACCGTGTCATCAGTTCGCCTTCGGCTATCAATGGATCTTTACCGATCTCAACTTTGACATGCTCGACTCCGTACTCACATCACAATGGCGGGTAGTTGTGGTAAGCGACGGTGGGTTGGTATTGGCGACGATAATGGTGGATTGATTTGGTGGGGGTGGCTGTGGAAGGCAATGATGGGTAGTTGTAGCAAGTGACGGTAGGTTGGTATTGTCGATGATAATGGTGGATTGTTTTGGTGAGGTTGGGGGATGGGTCGGGGGTTTGTGAAGGAGATGACCAATTTTTCTTTTTTATTCTTTTATATTAAAATGGTAAAATGATCATTTTACCCTTGTCTCATTTGGTCAAATTTATTAGATTTTTAATTTTTGGGGTTGACTAACGGTTTCTAAGGTCAAATTGAAAAAGACCGTCAATTTGGACTCGAGTTGAATTTTTTAAAGGTTTGGTACTCAATGTGGCACGAATGAAATGTTTGGACAACGTCTGCTAATAAACTAAAAGATTTGGTACCTTGGCCGCAATTTTCCCTTAATTAATTGTAAAATTAACAAATGGGAACATATATTAAAAAGAAAAGGAAAATGATTATGTGCTTCGTCACACTTCACTTGCTTCCATACAGAGGTTCCCACGTGCGTCGACACGTGACTCGTGGCCCGATGCTGATGTCTTTGCTCATTGGTTGAGTCAAAATCCATTGCTGGCACGTGTGAAGTGTTAGAGTCTCAGCCAATCACAATAGTCAAACGTGGGACCATTAATTTGGCAATTATACGACGCCGGCAAGTCTTTGCTCGCAGAAATGTACCTGGCCACAAATCCGTACCAAATTAGGTTTATGGGTAAATTTTATCTAAGGTCATTGAACTTTCAGAAAAACTTCAATTAGGTCATTGAACTTAATTTGACTCAACTTGGGTACTTCAATTTAGTTTTAAAGTCAATAATCACTATCACATTCTATCACGTAACATCCTTCAAATTGACTAATAATTACTTATGTGGCAACCATGTCGCAATTGATCGTCCTCCAATTAATTTTCACTAATTTAGAAGAAAATAAGTGACACAAAATGACACGTGGTAAATTATGAAACCAAATTAAAGTCCAGCAATTCAATTGAGATAAACTTAAATTTATTTATTTTTAATCGTGGATAAAATTTATCGCAAGGCTCTTGATTCGATTATAGAGGAAAACAATGTAGTTCGTTAATTCCTTTCAGAATAATTTATTTTAATTTAGTCTAGACGTAGAGGGATGGAAGCAAGGGGTGATAATATATATATATATATATATATATATATATATATATATAATACGGAACAAAATACCTTTTACTATTTTTTTTACTTGAAATTAAAATGAGTTCAATTTTAAATAAATATATTTTGAAACATTTTTGAACTTTATGCATCGAGCATATGAAAAATATATTTTATGTACATGAAGCATGTTTACCAAATATAATTTTAATTAATATTTTTAATAATCAAATTTTTTTTTTTTTTTTAATAAAAAATTGTAACTCGCAAAACATGCTCAAACTTCAAATTATGATTTAAAAAAAAAAAAAAAAAAGACCTCTGTTAATATGTACCGAAAATATGAATAATTAAAATATCCACATGTGGAATGATTATTTTCTTTTTCTATATATTATTATTTCGTATAGTTCTATCATGATTACAAATTGCATTTGAATATTTTTATATTTACGTGGAAATTGGGTTCCCGTCCATTTAATAATACATTAAATTATTTAAATTGGCCAAATCGCATCAAACAACAGGAAAAATATTGTCAAATGATATCAATATGTCCCTTTGTTATTCAAAAAATTATGATGTCTTGTTTTGAACAAAAATAAAGTTGAAACCACCCAAAGAAACCAGCAAAGAGTTATTCTTCTTGGACAGGACCTACGTGACCATAATTATTTATATAGCAAAGCTCAAGAACGAAAGATCATGTATGAGAATACTTGGTCAAAAAATCATTAAAATTTGATTCATACCATATATAGCTCCGTTTGATTTTCATTTTTTTTTAAATTTATTTTTCTCTCTCTTCTTTTCAACCATATATTCTTTAATAAAATAATATTACACGCAAATTCAAAAATTTTCTTTAATTTTTAACCACATATTCTCCATCAATCAACTATTCAAAATGTATTTTTTCCTCCAAAATGGAAATCAAACATGCTCATATAAATGTTTTGCATTTGAGAATTATTACTCAAAACAATGAGTCAATGAGTTAAGAATATCAAACTATTCCTCCGTTGGTTCCCATTAATTCTCCTTAAATGAAAAATATGACCGTTATCTATCACATCCAGCCACCATATTTGACTTTACATTTCTTGTGTGGGATCCATAACGACTATATTTTTCATTCTCATTTTACAAAAAATGTGTATCCAAAGGACCTATATATCTTCTAGTCAAGTTTTGCTGTTTTATCTTGAAAAGGCCCTCGGCCACTCGTTCAATGCTGAACATTCAAGATAAAAGTTTAAACCTTTTGTCACGAGATATATTTATTTATATAAATTTTGTCTATGACAAGTCTTTTCACTTACAAGTTAAATTATTTTTTCATAAAAAAATAAATAAATTAGACACTTGCACAATTTCCAATAATCCTCTCATGGGTACGCTAGATTCATTTTACAATTAAAAAAAATACACAATTTTTATTAATGGTTGACGAGGAAATTTTAGGATCTCAACTAGGGATGTCAACGAGTCAAAATGGCTAGCGAGTCGAAATTTGAAGCTCGAGCTCGACTTTAGTAAAAACAGTTCGAATTTTTTTGACCCGAGAGCTCGACCAAAAAATCTATGTAGCTCAAGCCTTATCGAGTTGAGTTGGACCAAGTCGTGCTAGCTTGTGATTTATTTATAGTTTTTGGTATAAAAGACCCGCTGATTGTTGCGTTACCTATAGATGCCTGTATTGCAGGCAACTATTTATTCATCTTCTTTTCTTCTTTTTTTAAAAAAAATTTGCTTACATGCTGAAAATGACCCGTGACATAGACTGGCTCAAACTCGGGCCAATGCTCTAAAATGGGGCTCGGTTCTTCAAGCAGGGCCAGCTAGAGTTTTTTTCCGAACAGAGAGCCAAATTGATACCTCTAATCTCAACCTACCCTAATCTATTTAAGTATGTTTGATCTATTGTATCAGATATTATTTAAGGGCCGAAAGCTCAATTAGCACATTGACGTTTCTCTATCTATTAATTTCATTTTAAAGATGGCGAGGGGACTCGAATTTGACAGTTGAAAATTTATATTCCAAATTAAAAATAAATCAATTGATAGGACCACTCTCAAAGAATATGGATTTGAACCACATTAGTAGCTATAGATCTCTTTCTATCTTTTCTAGTTCGGTTTATTGGTAGAATATCAAGTTGGATGATGGTCACGTTCAAAATGGGATTATGACACAATAACGCCAATTAATATATTTATAATAATAATGACTATTCATATGTTTAACGTGCGATTTTGATCCATTGACATATTATAAGGTATTACAAATGATTTAATTATATTCACACCACAATTTTTATTTGCATTAATCTCTACGTAAATTCACAGAATCAACGCAGCACCTATACGGTGCATTTTCTGTCATTATTGGATTCAAAACAATGAAAACTTGTCAAGTACTGATCTGTAAAAATTCAATCAAATATTTCCTTTATTTCTAGCATCACATTTTAATTGCACTTAAGATTCTTAATCTTACTCGTCATTATAGTACTTATGTCCGTAATGATTTTTTATGTCATTCTTTTCTTCAAACTTTCATTAGTTAACATATTTTATAATTGATAATAGTTTTATATTCAAAAGTATGTTAAAATGGCGTAAAGGAACTTATTTTTCTATCATATTTTCTTTTAAAAAAAAGTGCAAAAAATATATTTATTTCATTTCAAAGCATGAAAATAAAATATTTCGATATAAATAATCGTCGAGAATGAGACGTACTAATTAATGAAATGTTGAAGAAGAGAATTCGACAAAAAAAGATAAGAAAATAATTATTTCAATGAGCAAAGATTAAGGAGTTCAATTGCAATTTAAATGTGGTGTATCAATAAAAAGTTGTGTTGGCAATTAAATTCAACGTTAATTGTTTTTCATATTAAGTGTCAAATTTCTATTTTAGAAGACCAACATCACGAGGAGTAACTCAAGTCATTTAAAGAATATTTTTTAGGTAGAATTGAGTCATCAATACAAGATAATGATTCATTTGAACAGGTCAATATTAGAATTTAAGGGCTCGTTTGAGGCATATTTTTTGGACCAAAAAATAAATTTTTCACCCGTTAGATATCAAATCAACCTACTTTTGTTGACTTCAACACTCATAGGCGAGACCCAACAACGGCCATAAAATTTCTACCCAATCCTAAAAAATGTGCAACAAATGGACGCTAAATCTGATCACTCATTTGAGTTTTAAATATATCGAATTACACATTTTAAATATTGTATTAAATGTACCGTCCCTCGTTTATGAGAATACAATGAAAAAGTATTCAATATTAGGCTATTGGCGTGTTGAACAAATGGATAAAAGCGTGTTATTGACGAGTCGTCTCAATTAGGGAGCGCCTAATAATACAAAAAACGTTATCGCTTTCAAAGTCAATAATCGTTATCCCATATGACCAAAACTCCATTTAATTGTATTAAATTAAGAGGGACAGGTATGAAAAGAAAGCTGCATGAGAAAATTAATAAAGGACTTGGTTAGGCAGATGTCATGATTATTTTCATAGTGATTAGACAAAAAGTTTGAAACCGACCCTATCTACAAACTGTAGATAAGCACGTTTGCCTAATCAATTTGATTCCCATTCTTTTTACAGGGTAAAAATGAAAAATATAATTTAAAATACTGTTAATTTTTTCATCCAATCATTTTTTTCGCATACAATTATATCAAGTTTTCTATCAAAATTTTTCCTTAATTTTTAGAATCCTGCTGTTTGTACAGAATTAGAATGACAGATATTCACAATAGAGAGGCCAATTTTTTTTTTTTATTTTTTTTTTTTTTTTTGAAATATTGAATTCACGTGGGGTCTGTATGATTATCTGTATCTATCAATAATTTCTATCATCCCACTTCTGTACAAATGACTTTAATCTAATTTTTAATCACACATTCTTCATCAATCAACTATTCAAAATATATATTTTTCTCCAAAATGAAAATCAAAGAGGGTCATATTCGTCTCGTCTTTAATACTTTAAAATTTGATAGAAATTTGTCATTCAATATATAGTTGGGCCACTACAAGCTAACATAGTCATGCTTCTTGTAATATATAAAAACCTACCTAATAGTAGATATCTTCAAGACTGAATTATTATCAAAATATAAAATCATTGAAGCTAAATGATGTAGTCATTTATTACGTTGAACCAAAAAAAAGGTCTATATTTATGGCTTTCACATTTGTACTTTATTTCTTTCTCTTTTCTTATTATCTTATCTACACGAGTTTTAACTATTACGTTCGCTAGTGATAATTTGAGAATTGTTTGTTAGTGACAATTTAAAATTCTACTAATGAAATTCTAATTCAACATTCTTGATCACTTATGGAAAAAAGAAAAAAACGTGCAATTTTTCGTAGACCACACATTTGGTCTAGACTCCTTTTCTTTTTGTCTTTCTCACCTATCTATTGTTCTAAACTTTTTAACATAACCATTTAAATGAATTGTATGATTAGACAAGAAACGGTCGAAAGTGATACGTACATAGTTCTTTTCACCATGTTTAAACTTTAAACGAATTTTTTTTATTGATCTTTACCAAGATAGATATTAAAGTGTGAAATTAGTATCCATTGTTTATTAACATGATTTTTTTTCTATGATCGTGAATGTCCGGGTCAGGTTACGCGCACATCGACTAATTTCATGGACCCTGAAGTTTACAGCTGAACTAGTGATCATTGAGGAGCAAACTTAAAGCCTGATTAATTGAGCTACAATAAAATTATATGGGTTCACATATCAATTTATTCTTTAATAATTGAGAAAAGTTATTGTTTGAAAGTGTGAAAACACATTCTTCATAGAGTTTCAAGAACTAACAGGAGGTCCCCTACTTTTCTTTGAGTAGCTTGGCTCATTTTATCGAGATGATGACTTTATTTAATGGACACACCCAAGTGAACGATACACAAAATTTTAGTTTCCATTCTTTCTCTTTTATAACACTATTTAAGTTATTTAACGTGAATTAAGATTCGAGTAGAGATAAGAAGTTGTAAATGCTAAATAGTAAAATTTAGAAGCGTAACTAAAACACTCAATTTCTTCGTGTAAATGAACAATTTCTAATAAGTTTCTCCATATATCGAACGTTTTTAACTTTGGTAAATAACATTATATGTCCAAATAAAGCTTCATCCACCAAGGTATGTTTGTTGCTATTTATAGGAGATATTTATGTTTTTACTTTCAAGCGTTAAATTGGCCTACTTGATCTTTCAAGGGGCAAATCATGATTAAATTGAAACTTCAAGGGCCAATTTGTTTTTAATATATATTTTTTCCCTCTTCCATGTGATATTAGATTCTTTACTTCTATTTTTCATACTTTTGTGACATATTTGGGATCAAGTGAATAGAACTAGAAAGGATTAACACCGACAACGTCCTTCGACATAAATTCATCGTTAATGTATTCCTCTTCATGAAGACAAAATGCACATTCATCTTTAAGTAGATTGGCATACTTTGACAACGACTCACCAAAGCAGGCGAGTTTAGGTCCTCGACAATAAGCCGCTATTTCGTACTGAATTTTTAAAACTCATTTTTAACCATACATTTTGACAATAAAATAATTTTGCACGTGACTCATAACTTTTCTACTTTTTGAACTACACATTCTTTAAACAAACACTTTTTACAAAATCTATTCTCAAACTATGTACATCATAGAGGTCCTAAGACTCAATTTGGATAGCATTTCTTATAGTTCACTCATTTCTATTTAAATACGCTCCCTAATCATCTTTACATCCATTGTTATTGATGATGCTGCTAGTACATTGAACAAAAACTGAAGGATCGTGAGCTTAAAAAAAAAAAAAAAAAACCAAATAATAGAATGATGAGAAAGGGAGAAAAGTCGATTGCATGTAACAGCCAACGAGAACGGAGTATGGAGAAAGTTGCTAGGGAAGTGAGTGGTGCCGAGCTAGGAGACGAGACTTAGGGTTTGGCGGCTACAATGCTATAGTCACATAGAGGGTTGGGGTTAACCATTTGCAAGAAAGATAACTAATTAACACATGTTAACATGTATTTTTTTTCACAAATGCATCAAAGCACGAAAAGGTCGAGATAGACGTTAAAAAATAAAGATCGAGGATGAGGACAACAATAATCTAAATATAATACATATAAACAAGATCGTCATATGCCATCACTACTCTTTTATTGAAAGAAACATAAATATTGAAACATAAAGTCATCATTAATGTATTCATCTTCACAAAGTGCACATTTATATTTAGGTAGAATGGCAAATGACGGTAGCAACCTATCGGAGACCGAGAGTTTAGGCAACATAAATTCCTCAATAACATTTCATACAATTTGATCATTTCTATTTAAACCCCTCTTGCCATCGTACCATCCATTAATAGTTATTGAAAGTTAGTTGCTAGAGTGGGAAGCGGTGTCGAGAATGGAGGCATGGCTTAGGAGTCGAAGGGGATGCAGAAAGGGGTGGGTTTGGCTATTCACAATAAAGATGACTATTTAACACTTTGCTAAATATTTCCTCTTTTCAGTTTTTCACGGATGCATAAAAAAGGAAGGAAGAAAGATCGAGGACTGTGGTGGCAATTTTCTCTAAATAACTCATTTTCGGAAAGAAACATTAATACTGTAACATACAGCTGTCTGTAACTAATGAATCTAATAAAATGAATGAATGAATGAATTGTTATTATTTATCATCACTTCACGTATGTATGTATATGCGTGTGTTATATATCGAGAGAGAGAGAGAGAGAGAGAGAGAGAGAGAGAGAGAGAGAGAGAGATGGGTCCTTAAAGATTATGCCCAGAACCTAAACCGAAGCCTCAGCTGAAAGCCATAGCTTCGATTTGCAGAGAGAATCCGAAGTACTTCTCTTAACAAATCAAGAAAAGAAACACAGATATATAGATATATAGTGAGAAAGACACACAGTTATATAGATGTGTATATGTACATATAAAGAAAAATGATTGTTCCATTCATATAATTCCAATTAAATCCACCTTTTCTTTCTTCTTATCCAATATGTAAGTCCTCTTTGTTATTATGATTATTCTTTATTGTTTTCTTTTCATTTCCTGTTTTATTTGTTAGCTGTGATGTGATGGTGTTTGTTTAAAACACAATTAGTAGATCTATTGTCAATAATTTTATAGTTTTATAAGAAGAACAATGCAAGTTTAAAGCTTTGATTTTTATTTATTATTTTTGACAAGTGCATGTTGTTTTGATCTGAATTTAGAGATCTTGAAAAGTTTGCTGCTTTTTTTGGATTTATGCATATTTAGTTTGATCAAAAGTTATGTTATTGTGGTGATTTGAGGTGTTTTTTAATCTGGGCCGCTCTCATTATTGATGAATTTTATAGTTTGAGAAGGATTTTTGACCAATTTAATATTTTTATTAATTCCAATTTGATTCGATCAATAAATTTTGCTGACTATGGATTATTGAGCGTTATTGATGCAAACTTTATTCGTTTCTTGTAATAAATTCATTATTTAAGTTTTCTTTGATAATGGAACATTCACTCTGAAAATGGTGATGATGAATGAAGCTGAATAATTGATAGATTCCTTTTTTGTTTCTTCACTTTGATAAATAGATAAAATGTTTTATATGCACCCAATGATTCTTTTTCTGCACTTTGAAAAAACTCGTTTATTTTTCCCGGGATTTTGGGTCATCGATTGATAATTCTTAGATTGCAGTTGGCTGTGGAAGAAAGAAGAACTTTGATTTGGTTCAAGGCCAACGAGGGTTGAATCCAAAGAAATGTTTGAAGACTGGGCTTGTTTGGTTTCAAGGGACTACCTTAGGACCTTCGACCGAGAAATCAACTGGCCTTGCATCAGTTATAGGGTGGAAAAAATTGAAGTTCATCGGGGCAAGCGACTGTTAGAAACTAAAGGAGAAGAAGAAAGTGCTAGAAAGGCATCTAAGCAGTCGAGTGACCATTTGGATACAACTCTGTCAATTGGTGGAATTCTAATGTTAACTTCTAACCAATCTGGTAATCAGCGGCATGCAGGGGATAATTCTGATTCCAGTTCCCTAATTCCTGCTATTGGTCCCGACAACTCCATTAGTTGTCTTATTCGGTGCTCGAGATCTGATTATGGTGCTATTGCATCTTTGAATCGGAGCTTTCGCTCACTTATTAGAAGTGGTGAGCTCTATAAATTAAGGTGGAAAAATGGTGTGGTCGAGCACTGGGTTTATTTTTCTTGCCAACTGTTTGAATGGGAAGCCTTTGACCCGAGTCGTCGCCGTTGGATGCGATTACCAAGAATGGATATCAATGGTTGTTTTGTCTTTTCCGATAAGGAATCTTTGGCTGTTGGCACTGAGCTTCTTGTTTTTGGGAAGGATCTCATGTCTCATATCATATATCGATACAGTTTGTTAACAAATTCGTGGTCAGCTGGCATGAGCATGAACTCCCCTAGGTGTTTGTTTGGTTCGGCCAGCCTTGGTGAGATTGCAATATTAGCTGGTGGTTGCGATGCACATGGTAATATCTTCAGTTCGGCAGAGCTCTACAATTCAGAAACGGGAGCTTGGAAGACACTCCGAAGTATGAATAAACCAAGGAAGATGTGTTCCGCTGTATTCATGGATGGAAAATTTTATGTTATTGGAGGAATCGGAGGAACTGATTCAAACGTTCTTACATGTGGAGAGGAATACAATTTGGAAACCGAAACTTGGACTGAAATTCCCAACATGTCCCCTCTGCGGATGGGTGCGGCAGGGGAATTCGATGCACCAGCTACATCTATAGCGCCCCCTTTGATTGCTGTTGTAAATAATGAGTTGTATGCGGCTGATTATGCTGACATGGAGGTGAGAAAATATAACAAGAATAACAGAGAATGGGTTACTGTAGGAAGATTGCCAGAACGAGCAGCTTCAATGAATGGTTGGGGTTTGGCATTTAGGGCATGCGGAGATAGACTTATTGTAATTGGGGGGCCTCGGAACGTTGGTGAAGGATATATTGAAGTAAACTCATGGGTTCCGAGTGAAGGTCCTCCTCAATGGGATTTGCTTGGCCGTAAGCGATCTGGTAGTTTTGTCTATAACTGCGCGGTGATGGGATGCTGAAAATTTGCACGCTGGTGGTGCCATGTGCCTTTTGCTGATGATACAATGTTGCTTCTAAGAAGCTCGGGATTCATGCTAATGGGTAATTTGTCCCAACTTTCTATTTCATTCTTTTTCCGTTTCCGAGTGTGAGGAGGATAAAAAGAATCATCAAATTTTACTCAAGATTCAATTGAATATTTACTTCGAGGTTATCTTGAGTACATTCTTTAAAGTTAAACTAGTATTTTTCTTTTTGAGTTGTCATACCCCATTCTAGCAACATAAGAATTTTCAAAGTTGGATGTCACAAAGGAAAGAGAGATTTCCAAGAACTTCAAGTAGAAATTTGTTGGTAGGTTTCAGTTAGTGTCTTGGTGATGCTTTTCTTCAAAATTGTAGAATTTACTCTCTTGTTCGGCTCCTTAATTTTCTTGAAGAAAGAAATAATGTCTTTTAACATGTTTATTTCGAACATGGAACGTGTAATAAATACAATTAGTGTTGCACTTGATGGGGCTATAAATTGATTCTTTCCATTTGGTAACCCTTCGTAGTTTTATAGAAGTTTTTGTATGATATTATTCTTCATTTCTTTCTTATTATAAGCGTTTGAGACTTTCATTGCTTAACATGAATCGACTTTCTGATTGATTTTATTTATTTATATTTTGAGTTTTCAAGTAATTTAAGGTTTCATTTTTAATCTGTCATTTGTATTTTGGGGGTTAAGATAGAGACCATGCTAAATTTGGCAAGACAATATCTAGATAACAATAAAATAAACTTCATACTAGGTGAAATCAAATAATTTAAAAGAAGCTCGTTTTCTTATTAAGTTACAGCTGAGAGTGTAAGGGCACTATGTCACTGTTTCTTTAACATCGACTCGGAATGAGGACCACCAGTGGATTTTATAGTTTACATGTATGTACAATCCATCAACTTGAAGTTTTGCTAGAATTCATATATCTTGTTTAGTCTGTGTTTTGGATTTTTTATGCTGCTCATGACAGATTCATTCTTTTAACTTAACATGGTCTCTATAGAAATTTACAAGTGTGAAAGATCCTAATATGCACATACATTTGTTTAGGTATTTCTCTATTTGCACTTCACACTTACTCTCTTGTTCTCCTGCATGTTTCTTTATCGTTAAATAAATCAAGATGTTGAAGATGATTTTATTTTTACGCTTGCATTTTCTATGCCCACAAAATGATATCATATGCAATTGTCAGAATATTTCAAACATATGTATATGGGGACTTGTGCTGGTTTTTTCCTATTTATCCCATGAATTTAGCTTATTTATCTCCGTAAGTAACTGTATTGAGCGCTAAGATATCCTTTCTTCTGGTAATATTGGTTTTTCTTTCTTCAGTTTGTGTGTGTGTGTGGGTTTTTTTTTTTTTCTTTCTATAGTTAATATGTGAGTTGTTTGTGTATATACATATATCGAGGAATGATCTAATGAGCACCCGTGCTCATTTTATACTAAGCATCAATGACGTGTCATTTCATTCATTGGTAGATAATTGTATGATGGCTCTTAACATTTGAATTTAATTTTCTATCCACCAATGGATTGATATGTCACGTTATCGGTGCTTAGCATAAAATGAGCACCAATGCTCATTAGATAATTTCTCCACATATATCATCAATGCAAACATGAAAATTATTTTGATAGACAGGCTTTAGCCGTGATGTTGATTGTTTTATAACTCGTGCACGTGCGATAGAATAATAGGCACCGTATACTATGTACATAATACTCAAAGTGTTTTACCTCTGATGATAATTAAGCTTTTGAGCAGTGGGCATAGGATTTTTAGAAGGCTTCTGTACTTTGTACCTTCTCATTGCTTGAAAATGAGTCTTGGCGTATCTTACTCTTTTTCTTCTATAATGCATTAATTGCCTTACTCTTGTTTGTTTCTATACTCTCTTTTGTGGGTTGGTAAGTTATGTTATTTGAGTAGCTTGTTTGGTGCATAACGCCTCTTTACACTTTGTTAAATGATTTGAACCTGGTCGGCAAGGGAGGCATTTCACGACATTTGGAACATTGTGTGTCTGTAAATACATGACTAGCTATGTAAGATACCATTCTTCGGTTTCTTTGTGGTAATATTGGATAAGTCGAGATCAAGTTGCTCAAACTTGTATAACTTTCAAATTCATTAAATTTTATTGATTCTTGAATGTCTGCAATGATAGAATGGTAGCATGCATTACATTACTCTTCAAGTTCAATTTCACACACCAAACAAATTTCGTCGTGCTAGTTATTAAAAACTTTGCATATGCAATCCTCACCTGAATGCATTGCCTATCTAATATCGTACATGAGAATCTCAGTATATTTGGTTCGATAAATTATACATGCGTGGATGGTATTAAGAAAGAAATACGTGAAAGTATTTGTTAGTTGTTGTATTTGTTGGAAATTGATTTAAATTTTGAGGAAAATTGGTTAAGAATCGAAAATCAAACATTGGAAAGTACGACTTCATGTCAATTTCGAAAAAATATTCAGATCTGATCTGTTTATGCAAATGGTTTGTCACTTCGAAATGGGGATCGACCTGTCCGATCAGTTCGCGGGGGTCGAAGGGGCTTGGGAGCAACTCGCTCGAAAGGAAATTCTGATTTTCGTGTATGTGTTGAAGAGTATATTTGGCGCCTCAAATGATTCAAATATGGAAGGAAAATAGAGGAACTTCAGATAACACTGTCTCTCGAGCGATAGGTGGTTTCACTCGAGCGAACAATGAGCGATAAACTTTTTATAAGTCGCACTCGAGCGAGAAAGCAAGCGAACAATGGACGAAAATTGAATCCCTCATCTTTTAAGTTTTGGCTCGCAATATTTCACTCATGCCCCCTCATCCTCTATATATAGGACTCTTTGGATGTCCCTAATAAATCATATACTATTTGTGCATCAAGTATGACATAATTCTCTTGCCTAAACTCTCTCAAAATCATGCAAAAAAAAAAGTTTCTTTGTAAAGAGGAAAACTCCGTCGAAAGTTCGTTGGAACTTGTGGTCTGTAGTATTACTATCACACGTCGAATTCGTTGTATTTTGGGTGACATTGTCGTGAACCGTAAGCACTGTTGTGGGGTAATATTATCTTAAGGAGAAAGTATCATCACTTGTCTCGGATTGCAGTTTCTTCTTTTTCTATTTCTCTTTTATTTTCTGGTTTTGTGTAATCACAATTCGACACACTTTTCCTTCATATCATTTTGGTTTAATCACGCTCTTGCGGTTTAGACTCCGCCCTTTCTCATTTATCACATACGAACAATATTTTTCCGCTTATTTTACATCTCGGTTCCAATAGTGTTTAGTACGAAAGCACTTGTTTTCTACAAGTTTTCTACAATTCACCAAGTAGATGGACACAAGGTTAACTCTTAAATAGTAGTGAAGAGTCCCCATTATAGGCTGTAAAACTTCTTTAAAATTTGGGCTGTTTCTAGAACGAGCCCAACCCAAATATATTATGAAAAGTTGAGATTAAAAAATGTATCCTATTTTTTAATTTTTATAAAAAAAAATACCTCTTTCTATTGTATTTTAAATACTTTAAGGGCCAGCTTGATATGAGGCACTTTCCATGAATAAGGGAAAAAGGATTTTATCTTCAGCCAAATGGATTGTTTGATTGCGATTATTTTCTTGGCCAAACATTTTCTCAGCCGTTAGTCCACACGCCTTATTTCCCACTTTTCAGTGAATGGCCTTTCACACCTTTTTGGTGGGAAAGACAATTCTAGTTAGCTGCTTAATTTTTTTTTTTTTGGCAATAAGAAATTTTTTTAGACCTAATGTTAAAAAAATCTATTCCTTTAATTGGCAATTGTCATGGAAATCAAAGTCAAATCAATGGTATTCGATATCACTTTTTAATTAATTTTTTAATTTTTTTTCAATTGAAACAAATTCTAGACTCATTGGTAGTAAAGTTTATTACTTTGATTGACAATTTCTATGAAAAATAAAGTCAAACGGACACAAAAAATATTACATTTTTCAGGTGGAATTATATCAATCAAACACAATTAATTACAATTCTCAGTAAAACAAATTCCAAACAATTCAATTTCTTTCAATTCGTTTTCTTTCCACCCAAATTTCATTCTTCCTATCAAACGGACCCTAAATTCCAAACACAAAACACAATAAATCAATAGCTATTTCTTTGTTCAATCTTTCTATTGTGATAATTCTTCTGAGTAATGTTTGGCTTCTCTGTGCACGAACGCACACGTGTATGTGCAAATTTGTAGTACGTGGTGGGATGGGTTGGTGGTGGTAGTGTGATGAGATGGTTGTGGTTGGGGGTGGTTATGGTTGTAGATGTTGTGGTAGATTTGAACTTGGTGTCAAATTCGAACCCGTTTTTGGTAGAATGGTTTTCAGACAAGTAATATAAAGTGTTTTCCATATTTTGTGATGATTGCAAATGGTGGTGGGGTGATGATTTCAAACAAATAATGTGTTACTCAATTTCCTTCTTTTTTTTTTTTACGTCTCATTACTGACGCTCTCACCTGCTCTGTCCTGGACCTTGGTGGAGGAGTAAATCGCATGATGTGCCTTCAAAGGTGCAGGGTGGAAGACTCCCCTTTAACTCCTACTTATCAAGGACCTCATCCATATTTCAGGATTCAAACCCCAATCAGACAGTTGCAAGCGAGACTAGATTTTTTCCACCTTCCCCTTTCACCACTTGGAGATGTGCCATGGGGGAAGTGAAGTGGTTTCTGATTGGATAACACGATGTGTTATCATCGTGTTATCCATGTTTGGCAGAGGGGTGATAGATAGTGGTGTGATAACCCATATTTTATGATAGGGGTGGCTGATAGCGGTGTAGGGACGGTGGTAGGTATAAGGGCCAGTCGACGACAGCAGTGTTTTATTGATGTTGGCTGAACAAAAAATAAGATAGGGTAGCCCACACAATATGTAATCCATGTAAAATTAATAAAAAGTAATATATGGTAATATAAAGAGTCATGAATTTTAATAAAAATAATATATGATAACACAATATGTTACCCATGCCAAAATGTTGTTTTGATATTAAATTATTGAAATATTAAATTTAGATGAAAATGTTGAGACATTAATTTAAATGAAAGAGGTGTTTCTTTAAAAAATATATAATGTTGGAAATTGTAAACAATAAAAATGAGGTTTTCTTTTTTAAATTGAACACGTTAATACACGTTACGCTAACATGTAATTCGTAAAAAATGTTGATTTTAATGAAAAATTAAAATATTAATTGATAAAAAGGAGATATATTTAAGAAAAAAATAAGGGAGAATATATTAAAAAATGCTATTTGTACAGAAGAATTTACATATACTGATATGGCCAAATTTAATTGGCTGGTTTTCCTTTTTTTTTTATCCAAAATCCAATGAAATCTTTCCAACCGACATTCTGTAAACCAGTATGTATAAATAGCTTGTACATGTAAATACGATAGCATATTGGCATTTGCCTGTGGGCTATTTGTCTACATATCTTCATAGACCAATGGATGTTCAATTGTTCATGATTGAATTTCATTATGATATATTCCTGGAAAAGAAATTACTTATGATCTCTCGATAAAATAAAATAAAATTGAAAGAAGTGCAATATTATCTACTCAATCTATATTTATATTAACATGTCTACAAGAAATCCATTTGTAGTAATTGCTAATATTATATCTAAGTAAATTAAGGTTATATTAAATAAAACTTTATCTATAAATGTTCATCTTTGTGTTAGAAAAATGTGGCCCATAATCTTCCTCAAGTGAACAAATAAAAAGGAATATTGTTATCCCTGGGACATAGCTCAGTGGTTCAAAAGAAATGAGTGAGGTAATCTCAGTTGAGCTGACAGACGCAGTGTGAGAGTTCAATTTCTACCTCTTACAATGTATGAGATTGGACTATTTGTGGGTACCAGTATGACAGTTCTTGTATTATGATCTATTGAGACACATTCCGCGATTTACCTCATCCACAATGTTCTAGGGACGGGACGATGAAAACTCTCAAAATTGAAGTTCAACCTTTATAAAAATGAATACTGTTGAAAAGTTTAATTAATTCTCATTGAATGTGACAAACAATACTGTCATATAGTATAAGCTTATTTAATAGTGTTTTAATGAACATACCCGAAATGCGTGAAAAAACAGTGTCATATGGTACAAGATCATAAATGTAAGTCACACGGACCATCGTCTATATCGGTGCTCGTGTAATTTAATATAGATTTTTTAGATAAAATTCTGTAAAAAGTGATTTATTTATTTTTGAAAATATGTGATTAAAAAAATATGAAAATGGTTCAACATGCAAAATTATTACATAAGGAGGGTGAGTGATTGTAAAAAAAAAAAAAAAAAAAGAGTTTTAAACAATTGATATCAAACATGAGCTTAATAAAATTACATTTTATCTTGACTTCTCAAACACTTGCTACACCGTATTCTTTCTTTCAATTCGTTTGCAACAACTACATGCCCGTTTGGTTTGTGTTTTAGCTTTGAGTTTTAATTCATTTTATATTTCCTGTTTTGAGGGTTTGTTTAATAATTGTTAAAAATACGTCTGGTTTGTCATTTTGAAAAATATTTCTCAAAACAAATTTTTTTTGATATTTTGAAAAAGTATTTTATAACATTTTATTCTATGAAATTTGATTATTCAGTAAAAAAAATAGAACAATTTTATATCAATATATACCAAATAATATGCATATTTTAAGTTGGTGAATCTTACAATAATTTTTCTGTTTCAAAAGTAAAATAAAAATAAATAATAATCCGAGTTCAAAATAAAGGAAATAAAAAAAATTAATGACATGACTTGAGAATATTTTGATCTGTGTTCATTTAAACATTTTTATAGTATTTTTATGTAAATTATTATTAAGAGCTTGAACTATTTTTATTTTTAAAGAAATTTTTATAAATTTATTTTTAAAAATGTTTATATATTATTTTTTAGAATTTTAGAATTTATTTTATTTTATTAGAATCTATCAATTTTATTGCAAAAAAAAATTAAATTTTTAAGATTTTATGAAAACGTTTGTTTTCCATATTTTGAGTGTTTTCAAAATTTTCAATGAAAACACTTAAAATGTCTAAAATGCATTTTAAGTTTTATGTTAAAAGTATATCATCGTTTTCGAAAATGTATTTTCGAAAATATCAAATCAAATACAGTGTTTTACGAAATTAAAAAAACTTGAAAACGGCAAATCAAATGCACTATACGTGTTTGGTTGCACAACTATGCATGTCATATTGTTGGAAGTTAGGTTTTACGTTTTTATCGTCGGCCGACGATTTTGTCTTCTATTTTAAAGTATTTTGTGCCATGCATCGAACATATCACAAAATGGTCCCTATGCCTAGTGGTTGAGACACAAGCATAATAGAGGCTTGTAACAGATTTTTCTTGCTTTTGCATCATTTTCAATAATATATTTTCTCTGCAAAACCTTATCATAGTGCTGCCAAATTTAAACATTAAGACAATGGTACTATGTGGTTCCTAGGTCCACATCCTTTTTAGTTACATCTTGACCACATGGGCTTGATAATCATGTTTGGTGGTTGTCACATGGACTTGCTTGTACAATTTTCTCTTGCATTATATAAAAACTATAGAGGATGTATGTACCAGATATTTTTAATACATTGAACTAAGCTCCTATGCAAGAATCATTATTTTCAAACTCTTTTTTCTACATCTTATTTTCAATCATACATTCACATAATAAAGCACTCTGTATATAAATTTAATTTTTTTTTTCTACTTTTGAACCACACATTCTCCTCAAAATCACTATCCAAAGCATGAATTTTCTCATTTAATGGTTGTCAAACATGGGCTAAAGTATGTTATTTTCTCTCCTTTATTGTTTATAGTTAATCATATGCGAGTATGTTTATTGAAGATGCTTAAGTTGTCATGTCGGTAATGTAATTCCATGGAACTTGTCCAATTAAAATAAGGGCCTTGCTTGATGTACATCAAACACATGGGGGTGGGTGGAGTATTTTTGCCAATTTTTTATTCACGATGGACCCCACATCATGAGTTTATTCTGAAAACATTCCGTGAAAAAATTTCTATAGATATGGATTTATCCTTAAAATAATATGGATTCCAATTCTCTTAAACGACAATACATAGTAACATGGTCTGGAAAAATTACAATCAAGGTCTTTAATTATATGAAATCTCTAGCATTAGGTCTCTAACTTTTCATTTCGAGCCTTTCAGCTTTTTAGTATTAATTATTTTCTCAATGAAATGAAAATGTCCATTTGACTTCTTCTTCTTCTTTTTTTTCCAAAAAAAGGGTCAAATTTTGCTTGTAAGAGATCATCATACCATTATTTTGAATTAGAAGTAAAAAGAAAGGAAAAAATAAATAAATATCTATCTATCTTCTTTGGTGACTCTATCCACACTCAGTACTTGTCTCTCCACCTTCAATAATAGCTATTGCCACTTACAACACATGCCTCCCGGGGCATAGTTCAATGGTGCAAATGACAGGAGTGAAGTAATCTCAATTGAGTTGATAGTTATAGTGTGAGGGATCGATTCATGCATCTTACAAGGCAGGGATGGAGCCAGACATTTGATGATGTGGGGTCAAAAATTGAAATATAATTTTTTTTTTAAAAACAACATTTGCTTATCCGGAACATTTGTTTCACCCCCAATATTTGATTCTTCTTGACCATCTAATTTATTTTGAACACTCGCTTCAACTTTATTTTGTCCTCCACTCGAAAATATAGATTTTCGTTTAAAATATTTTTCCACGACTGTTACAAAATCAAATTAAATACATAAATAAATAAATATCATATTTCACTTTTCATCAAAAGGCAACATGAAATTCATAAACCATAACAGACAACAATTAATTTCATAAACAATTCTACATCATCATTTCATTAAGTTATAGAAAGTCATTACTTACTTGAAATTGAGAATGATGTCTACTTTGAGGCTTATTTTCTGAAGTCGAAGACGACTAGTTTGAAGAATTGCACCTCTAAAGATAAACATTCATCGACTGTAATAACATTAGAATTTAGTAAATACATAAGAAACACAAAATTCAATAAAACCCATACAAAAGCTAATAGCAGGTCCTTCTCATCATCACAAAACCACAAAAACATAATGTAGACAATAAAAACTCTCTTCTTCAAATTCATAGATGAAACAATCAAACAACTGAAAGTGCACAATCTGCATATTATTTGAACTCTTCCTAAATTATTCTAAAATTGTGTCTTCTTAAATTATTCTTGAATCAATTTAGCGGTCCAGTTGTAAGTTGTTCTTGCTGCATTCATTCATTTGATTTGACATTAAAATCCGCCCAGAAAATGTTCACATTAAAATGAAGCTAATACAACCAAATGTTCACATTAAAATCAGCCCAGAAAAATCAAGAAAATATGAAGAAAAAATTGAATATCAGTAAAAATATTTGACACAATCTCAACTTCAAGCAGAAATAATGAAACCCAACAAAAAAAATGTAAATCTGAGCAGTTGGGGATTCATAAATCATAATACCCCAATAAAAAATACATAATCAATTATTGGGAGTGAGAGTGGGAGTTTAGCTCACCTCGCTCGCAATCGCAGCTTCGCAGGCGCAGCCTCACAAGTGGCAGGGATGTTCGACGCCTCGACGGAATTAGTGCGTGTAATGGAATGGGTAAACCGTAAATCAGGGACGAAATTGGGTCATTGCATTTCGGTGTTTTTCAATTGGGCCTATGGGCTTTTTTTGCAATTTGACCATTCAAAAACTTTCACAAAAAAAAAAAAAAAGTGGTTTCAGTTGACTCCACATGATTCCATGTGGGTCCGTCCCTGTTACAAGGTATGTAATTGGACTTTTTGTGCGCACCAATATGACAGTTCTTATACCTTGACCTGTTGAGACACATCTCATGATTTACCTCCTTCACAGTGATCTAGAGGTAAAGCGGTGGGAATCCTTAAGGTTGGGATTCAACCTTTTTATTTTTATTTTTTTATTGTCCCTTACAACACACGAGCCACTATATTTTCCACTGCATTCCCGACCTACTCCATGCAAATTACATTACCCCACTTGCGAAATTGCGAGTTGATTGCAAAATTTTGCAATTTATTGGCCTGACAATTTCTCATACACATGACGACACGACCCTACCTATGGATAAGAAACCCCAACCATATTAATCAAAAATCCAACGTCCAACCCTTCCATGGCCTACTAGAAAGTACAACATCTTCAATGAAATTGATGAAATATCTGCCAAGCTCAAATTTAAAATCACATATACCAAAATTTCTCGACTACATTATAATGGGTTCCTTTTTCTGGTTGGAGGCTCATAGGTTCAACTCTTAGGGACTTAAATGCTATATATGCCAAAGGTTGGTTGTCTAAATATTCCAAACAAAAAGTTGAAAAGTAGTTCAGATTTGAATAAGAAATTTTAACAAATAAATAGTGATGGATGATGATTGGGGTACCACAACTTTCCAATCAGATTTTTTTTTAAAAAGTTGAACCCCATCCTTGAAGGTCTTCCACCACCCAACTCTTAGAGCATTGTGAGGGCGGTAAATCGCGGAATGTGTCTCAATAAGTCAGGATATAAGAGTTGTCATACTGGTGCCCACAAAGAGTCTAATTTCATACATTGTAAAATGTAGAAATTGAACCCTCACACTGTGACTGTCAGCTCAACTGATACTATTTCACTCCTGTCCTTTTAGCTTTGCCTATAGGTATCTTATTTGATATTGTTTATCTTTTTGTAGAAACTTACTATGACCCATAATATACTACGTTTTATTTTGTTGTAGTTGGACCTCTTATATTCCCATTTTTCTTTTGCGTGTGATTTGAGGCAATTTGAATTACAGTTATTCCCCTTGTACAGGAAAATAACTACAAAGCAGTTTATAGGTGTTGTGCTGGCAATATCTGTGTGATGTTTTTTTTTTTTAGCCAAACAACCAATGAAAAATGGTCAAATGTCCTCCTGTATAAGGTCTGACATTTTCTCCCTATACACATCACAATTGTCTGAATTAATACATATTGAATAGTCACAAGTGTCAAGCACCAGTCTATATGGTAACAACCTGATGTTAAATGATATATTTACTTGAATATAATATCACGTGATTCATTTAATTAAACCTATTAAGTATGACTACTTAAACCAGTGCTCTAAAACTATTGATGCTAGATAGTATTATTCATAGATATTTGTTGGTTATTAGAAAAGAAAATGGTAATGAATTGTTTGCAACTAATTTCTCTTGAATCAAAATAGCTACCCCAAATGAGCTTTCATATTCACCTCATAAATTGGGGGGGGGGGGGGTGTGGGAGGGGGATTAGGATAAAACATAACCTTGCAAGTGTGCACTTCGTCATCAATTGTAACTTGCGTTATGCTACACTACTACCTCGATTGACATCGTGAATGACCGAACACACATACCTCGGGGGTCGAATATTATTTTATTCACGCGGGACCCACTCTCTTTGTGAGAGTCGGTCATTCAAGGTGGTGCATTTCTTCTGACAAACTTGCATTTTCCTTGTAACTTAGTAAACTGACAGAGTGGAATTGAAGGCATTGGCCAACACATACTAGAACACATACAATTATCAAGTATCGAGATCTGATTAACACATTATTTCATTAAAATATTTTTATTCGCACGTAGTTCAGATCCATAGTTTAAGTCATTTTGATAAGAGTGATCGATGCATTGAAACAAAAAAAATAAGGTGAATACTTACAAGACCGATTAGTATATATCAAATAATAAAATATTTAACAATTTTATTTAAATATAGAAATTATTAAATAATAATGCCAGGTTTGTAAGAATTAATATGTTCAATGATTCGAAACTCGATAGTGCATTTCACTTGATCTCTTAAGTTTTTCTTTTCTTTTCTTTTCTTTTATCAGAACACCATCAAATGCTATACGTACACCTTAGACTATGGTTTGGAGATAGGTTGAAACACACTTACCGTGTTTATTGAAATAAATTGAAGTACACATTGAATATGACATTATCTGTACATTTGTTGGATTGCTCTAACTTGATCAATGCTTGGATTTACATTCTCAATATGAGTTCTTCTCCTCATTTTTTCTCTTCAATAAAAATAGAAAATTTTAGTTTTTGGCGAGAATTTTGTACGCACTTCGTAATGTCTCGGATTTTTCTTTCCATATGTCTTCCAAGTGCATGGTAACCCTAGGCTAGCATTCTCGCATTCAAAAAATAAAATAAATAAATAAATAATCTCATCATACAAGTTACTAACAAGAAGATGAAATTATTTATTTATATTTCTTCATTACAAAGACTATGAAAATAGTTTTTTGTGTTTATTTTGGGTTTGTATTGTTGAATGGGAAATCATTGGAAGCCTCTTCGATGTAATCAAATAATGTCTTTTTTAATAGAGTCATGTTATAGTGTCCGTTTGCTTGATCGTTTGGATGACTACACTCACGCACACTGGGAGAAAAAATATTATTTTATTTCCACAAAACCCATACACCCATGTGAGGGTTGTTTAACGTTTTTCTTTTTAATAACAACAACTCTATCTAGTTGTACAAGTTTCATGAATTATCTAGTAATTCAATAAATTCTTGAAATTTAATCCCTCCGATACGTCCTCGCATAATTATTATTTCTTTGATGTTATTATCATCCACATAGGTGACAATAAGTCTCTAATTAATTATTTAATGAAATTGACGATGCATTTCATCGAATTGAATAATGAATCAAGAAGTTCATTGTTATCTAACCCATGTATCCATTTATTTTAAACTTGGATTGATTTATTTATTAATCTTTTAAATTACGATAATAATTACAAGATAGGATCTAAATTAATTATTAAACATGAAATCAGTTGTGATTTCAATGCCCCACATGGGGATTTTGGGTATATCAAAACATTCGGGCAAATTGTATATTAAGCCCTTGTTTGACTATCTTCAAAACAAAATTTTTTAATTTTCATATTCATTTTCAATCACGCATTTATACAATAAATTATTTTGCACATAAGTTCAAAAAAAATTCCTACTTTTTAATCCTACTTTTTAAGAACGCATTTTCAACAATCTCAAAATGGACACTCAAAACACAAAATTCGAAATGAATTCAAAACTCAAAACTAAAATACGAAGAGAACGATCTTGTAATGTTTTGAGTTCTATCTAATGAACAAGTTTAAAATACTGCCATGTAAAGTAGTAGATAACTTTTATTGATAATTTAGTCTTCGTCTGGTAAATTATAACTTATTTATATATAAAAAAAAAATAGTAATGGATCCATAAAATTAATAAATAATATATAATTTAAAATTAATGTTTAATTTTAATTGAATTGAAATTTATTTATAAATTGATTGTCAAACCTAATATTAAGCCATTGGTTGTGGAGAATAAAATTAGATTTTTTTTAAAAAAAATTTGATAAAATATGTGATTAAAAAATTTATGGATTACTATAAAATATATGATTAGAATTAATCGCTAATTTTGATTTAAATTTAAATTTTATTTTAATTTCTACAATGCAGGACCCGAGCGAAATTTTATTTTATTAATAGTCTTCTGGGCCATTGAATGCCTCGAGATTCTAGTATACTTTGATCTGAACCCCACACATAACTATCAATGAAAGAAATCTGGACCGTCGAGTAATACGTGCAAAATCATATTGCAATTGGTGACAGTGACTTAGCAGTCGACGGTGTTCAAACAACATGCTGAAATAAAACTCTGAACACTCTATTATTATTCTCTGTCTGGCTTTATTTTTTCGAAAACACATTTTTTAAAAATTTATTTTCAATCCCACATTCTCTCGTAATATTAATTTTATAATTTTTTTTTTCATTTTTAACTACATATTCTTTTAAAAAAAATATTATTTCAAAACATATTTTTCTCAAAAATAAGATCAAACGGTGGAGATATATACACATATACCACTTGTATATCCCCTACTCCGCTTTTTAGAAAAACACTTTTTTTTTTTCTTTTTCAAAAATTCATTCCACTGCTTTTGCCATTTATAGCTTGCTTGGGATAGAATTTTCGAAATCAAAATTTTTTTTGAATTAATTTAATTACACAATTTATAGAATTCAATCATTCATGGACTTTGTTTGATGTAGATTAAAATAAATTTTAATAAAATTGATGAAATATATAATTATAATTAATTAATGATTTCGATTTAAAATTTTAATCTAAACCAAACATAGATATACTCTTTTTTTTTTTAAAAAAAAAAAAAAACACATTCTTTAAAAGTTCTTAATTCAGAAGGCATGCTGACCGTTTGATGTACATCTTTACTATTTAAGAGTGGGTGATATTTTCGTCAAAAGACTATCTGACAGGAAATAAGTAGTATACCCCACTCGTGAAACAAAGGAAAATTTTTGAAGGACAATATTTTTTTCACAGATTTTGTATTGAAAGACAACTGTGATTTCCTGTGTGTCAGAAACTGTTTTTGGCAAGAGCCAATTACAGCATGTTTCTGAAACAAAAGTTAAAAGAGGCATTCTTTTGGCTATTTTCAAATCGTTTTTTATTTTCGATTTTTTAAAATATTAAAAATTCGTTCTTTCTTTCATTTTCGAAAACGAATTTTTAAAAACAGTTAAAAATTTTGTGAAAAAAATAGAAAATAATTTTTTTATGTTTTAGCTCTTTTCTTCACAAATCTGTTAAAACTCAAAAAATACGAGTTGAAAAATATTTTTTCAAAACGACAAAAAGAACGAGTTTTCAATAATTTCAAAATGGACACCCAAAACACAAAACACAAAACGAATTCAAAACTAAAAACACGAAGAGAACGCCCCCTAACCTAACCTAATTCCAACTCTTTAACTTTTCCCTCTCTCTCTCTCTCTCACACACAGTATTTGTGTAGAGTTATGATATATTACCAAATTGATTTTATCATAATTGTGTCAGATTAATACTTGACAGCATTGTATTAGTTGGGTCAAAAATATTTTTCAACAATCCAATCACAATTTGTCAATTCATTTTAATAATTTGATTCTGGTAAAATACTCTAGTAAAATGGCATAACTCATCTGTATATATCCCTTTCTTCTTTTTTAAACATAAACTTGCGAAGTATGTGACTTTGCCAAAAAGAATCAATAGATGCAGTGACAGATGAAGTGGTGATATAAAATAATTGGATGAAAAATTGACTGTATTTTAAATAGTCCAATAATAAAATGTCATGTAATATTATGCCAACTTTTCTGACGTAGCATGATTCTCAACTTGCCCATAAGAAGTACACCAAAAAGTAAAAGAATCATTTGTATACTCTAATTATAATTTTCTCATTCTATTATACTATATGTATATAATAATTTACATAAAAAAAATTACATACAGATAATGTGGTGAGATACAATCGGATAAAAAAAATTCAATAAATTAAAAAATATATATATTTACTCTTTTTTTGACACATCATTTATATGTATAAATTATTATATAACTCAATTATGTACAAATAGATTGTTTTTTCCTATTATCATACATTAGATGTAGTGTCTTTCGTGTCCTCGATTATTTTTAAACTCGTTACTTGACAAAATTTGTAATTTTTTTACAAAACTCTTAATTTGAAAAATCCATAACTTCGAATGTACCCAAAAATTTCCCTAGTAAAATTTCTTAGTTTTTTTATTTAGTACATATTGTTTGAAATTCATTTTTGGGTAAATATATTCACACGACAATTTTTGTTGGCTACATCACATTTTAATTACGGTGAATATCCTAAATTTTCTTATTTTTACACTTATATTCTCAACCTTTAAAAAAAAAAAAAAAAATTATCGTCAACCCTCTATTAATTTTCACATCTTATTTATAGAAACAATTTTCATCCAGAATATTTGTTTTGAGGGCAAAAAAGACATATTTATCTCTCGTATTTTTAAATAATCAAGATATTTAACTAACACAAAAGTTAAACAAAATATTTATCCGTCTTTTCAATTTACGTTAGTAGAATATTTGGATGAAAATTGTGATTAGAATCAAATTATTTTAATTAATTGAAAGTTAAGAATGACAATCCTATTAGAAAAAAGTTGAAGGCATAAAAGTAAAAGTGAGCAAATATTAAAAACTTTTCTCGTAATTAAAATGTGGTGCATATATAAAAAATTATTGTGTGAATATAATTATCACTCATTTTTTTTTTCAATCACATATATCAGAGAAATGCTACATTTACTGGCTATTTTTATAGATTGATTTACAAAATGCCAGTTGGCAAGATTTCATTGAATTTTGGATAAAAATAAAAAAAAATTAAATCAGCCAATTAAATTCTACAAGCACCTATAAATTCATCAGCATGAAAAAATTGGTACAACTTGCATTTTTGCATATATCAATAAAATATTCTCACTTTCTATCTTTCCTCAACTCCCCACATGACATGTCCATCCTCTATATAAACCTTTCAAGCCCTTTATTCTTTTCTCATCACATTCTCTCTTAAGTCTTAACTACTCATAATCTCTCTATATTCTCGTTATTATTTTGCTTCAACAATGGCTGAAACACAATCAAAACGACAGAGAGAAGAAGATTCACATGAACCGGAAGGACCTTTTGAGGTTGAAGATTCAACCTCAAAACGCCACAAATCATACAACAACAAATGTTCCATTCTCGTAGAAGAACCAGAAGAAAATGAGCCAAACCAAGATATATCAGACATTTTTTCTACCCTCCAACAAGAACTATCCACCAACGCTGCCGCCACTTTCGAGTTAGACCCTTTACTCTGTACTGCCTCAGTAGCTGAGCAGGACCACCATCCCGCCGCCTACGCCACCGCCACCACCTCCGGCGGCGGTGAGTGTAGCCCTAAAGAAGAAGAAGACGATAGTATTAAAGTGATTAGACACCTTCTTGAAGCCTCTGATGACGAGCTCGGAATTCCTAACACTAACAACAGAGTTGATGAAAAAATCAACTCTGACAATTATAATGCTTTTGAGGCTTCGTTTGATGGGTTTTGGGAGCTTGAAGATGAGGCTGCTAATTACTACGCTGCGTTACAATCTGAACTTTTTATGTAGTTTTAGGGTTGAAATCAAAGACTAGGAAAGTTAGGGGGTTGAAGAGAGAAGGATTGGAGTGGATGTAAAGAAAATGAAGCATTTTGGGTTTTATTTTTTTCACTTTGGTCCCTCTTCTTTTATAAGATATCGTATATTCCCCCTTTCAGTTCAGAATATTTTATTGTAGAAGTGGAAAGAGGTAAAAAAAAATGTGATTCAGTTCATCTTTCTTGAGTTTTGCCATTTCTCACTAGGTGACTCCATCTTGTTAAGGATAATCTCAACTCAAAAATAGATAAAATAAAATAAAATAAAATAATAATAATAATAAATAAATATTACAATCGGTTTACAAATGGTGAATAAATTGATAGTTTTTTTGTGGATTCTATAGAAATTTAATCGATTAAAAACGGTTAATGAACAATTGAACATGACATAGACTAAGTTTACTATTTATTTTTAAATATTTCATATTTAGCTGGCCATTATAAAGAGAAATTGGGGAAAATGATATTTTGAATAATGATTATTTGGAGATTGTGTGTTTAAAAGTAGAAAAAAATTTGGATTTAAATACAAGATATTTTATTTTCTGAATATGTAGTTAAAAATGAGTGCTAGAAATAAAGAGTTTTAAAATAAAGAAAGTCAAACGGGGGCTTAAATTGTACGATAGTTAATTTAAATCAAACGTGCAAATTGATTGCATGTTCGATTTAAAAATCGAAAATTTAGTAGATTTTAATAAAAATTTACCGAAACATATGATTTAAATATTAATAAAAATTGTAGATTTTATGTAATGTGTAGTTGATAAATTGAAGAAAAAATAATTTGGAAAAATAGGATCGAATAGTCTCTAATTCATCTAAAGCGCAATTGAATTTGAAGATTTACATCTCGTTTGAGCCCATTTTCCCATCAAAATATGTTTTTCAACAGTGATTTGACCCACTTCAACCACGCATTCTTTAATAAAATAATATTACATGCAAATTCAAAACATTTCTTTACTGTTTAACAACACATTTTCCATCAATACACTATTCGAAAATTCATTTTCTTGACAAGAATGGGGCTCAAACGAGATGCCTTTTGCGAGGACATGCTAAACGTAAATTTTATGTCCATGGTCCTCAGTCTCATAACCCTCAAGTTTTTTAGAATAAATAACTTTACACCCCTATAAATTTTAAATTTTGTTACTTGAACACATTTTATATTCGTGTTCCTTTTAATGATCTTCTTAATATGCTTCCTGATTAATATAGGGATCAGAATTGAAAAAGTAACGATATATTACACCATCATCTAACTAAATAATTGAGTTCAGAGAATGCTAGTTCTATTTGAACCTAATTCGTCTTTTGATGAGGATATGATAAATTATAAATTTTATTCTTTATCTTCTTGTCACAAAATCAAAGATACATAGAGAAAAATATGATCAACTTGGCTTATTCGCTCTCTTAAAAACTTTTTTACTATAAACTTAACTGTAACATTTTGTTTTTCGTATTATTATACATTTCAATAAAAATAACAAAAATATATTATGGAGTTAATAATTTCACAAACTTGAGGAGGGTTCAAGTAAATGTTATCCCTAATCACATGATGGATAAATCCATATATACAGAAATTTTTTCTTAGAATATTGTCAAAATAGACTTATGATATGGGGTTCATCGTGAATAAAAAATGGGTTTTGCTACCTGTACAGGCCCCCTCACAAGAGGGAGGTCCTGCAAAAATTTTTATTGGGCATGAAATCCTTTATTTGTGAGGAATCGATACACCAAACTGTCAAGCTCAATGTACAAACATCATAATCCATAAAAAATTGAACATCCAGCAAGGCCCTCACATGATACAAGTGTTAGGTTGTAATTAAGAGAACATGTGGGACCTCTTTAGAGATAGAGTACAGATTACAATTTGAAAGAAATCCCATTATGTCCCATCCAGCACCCCTTAATAATGACTCGTCTTGTTTGCCTTTTGAGCCACATTATTTTAAAAGAATATATTTTAAAATGATATATTTTTGAAGAATATATGATTAAAAAATGAGAAATTTTTTAAAAATTATATGTAATATTATTTTATTGATAAATGTGTTGAAAATATGTCAAATCACTGTTTTAAAATATATTTTTTTTTTTAAAAAAAAATGTGACTCAAACATGGCCATATTGCAAAAAGAATTAATACAAATTACGAAATAATAATTAAGCATTTTTTTGTGGTAAGTTGCATATTGGTCCTCAACCTATTGTTCACCGATCACTTGCCACTTATTGCAAGAATAATAAAACATGATAAGTGTGGAAGAGAAAAGGAAGGAAGCTTTTTGTAAATGGATCAGATGACCTTTTAGTCTCAGACGCGATGAGAGAAGTAAAATAAAACCTGCATTTTACGTGGACAATAATAACTTCAATTTTCATGGATTCTGTCATTGAGGACGTGATTTGCAATTAAGTGAAAGGTTGAAGAGCTCCCAGGGCACATCTTCAAGTGGTAAAATGGGAAGGTGGAGAAATCCAACTTTACTTGAGATTGTCGTGTCAAGAGTTCGAATCCTGAAATATTAATTTGGCTCTTGAATAAGTGCAAGTGTACAAATAGCTTTCCACCCTGTATCCTTGAAGGCATAACCTGCGATTTACCTCCTTCACCAAGACTCAAGGCAGGGCAAGTGAGGGCGCCAGTAATGGGGCGTAATCTAAAAAAAAAAAAAAAAAAAAAAGAAAGTGAAAGGTCATAGATGTCAGGTGTTTAAAAAAAAAAAAAAAATGATAGTAGAACAGTAATAGATTACAAAATTTTGGACGAAAAGTGCCAATTTTGCTTTACCTCTTGTTGATAATTATTTTTGATAAGCAGATGGAGCATTATCACATATATTTCCTTGTAGCGCTTTGAAGACGAAAAGACTTCCAAAGAGCAGACAAAAGTTGTACCTAAATCCAGAGATGGACGATGGAGATGGGGATCGAGTAAGAAGCATCAACAAGCAATTTGCTACGTAGTTTCCTAACATGGATGTATAACAAATTGTGGGATTGGGACCATTTCATTTTAACGTTATCCCAAAAATAATTGAGATTCCCACCACTTGATGATAGGTACGTATATTATCTTGAATATATAGGGTATATGAATTTCGATGATTTATTTTTCGTGTACACGATTGAATCTGATTATGCTGATATCAATTTTCGGTGTAATTTTTGGGAGTATGTTTGAGCAGGCTTCTTTGAGGTTTTTTGATGGTAGACCGTTTCAGTATTTTATGTACACTCTTACGTGAATCACTATCTATAAATATGTGAACAAATTCTCAGTATAACTTTAAATATATTTATGGTTGAATTATGCTATTTGTACATAAAAATACTATATAGGGAATTACATAAAATAATGTGGAGAGTAATTATTGGATAAAAAAATTGACTGCATTTTAAATTGACAAATGATAGAGTGACATGTGATATTATGTAACGTATTATGTAAAATTTGATGTACATGTAATAATGTCCTTTATGGTTTAGGATAACAACCACGCTACACGATCCGCACGGATGACCGCGAGGATGATACCACACATACATAGGGGTCGAGATTATTTTATTCTCATGAGACTCGCGTATCCCATGTGAGGATGGTGTTATTGGGAGTGTTAACCGTGGTGACAAAATAGCTTATTTTTTAGGATAAATCAACGAGTAAGAGATACGTCGACACATACGTTTCATGTCAAAGAAATTTCTCATTCATACAACAAGTTCTTCCACGAGTTTAATTTTTCTAGTCTTTGTTTATATTTCGGGGATTTGATGTGTCTACATAATAATAGACCAAATATCCCCAAGTATTTTACATGTTATGTGTTAGGCATAAAACAAGTAAAGTTAATTAACTAGCTAAACAATTAAGCAACTGAAGTGGAAGACCATTTCGAAGGCCAATAAATTGGTGCGGTGACAGGCAAGAAAAAAAAATTCTAATATGAAAATAATTATAATTATTATATAAAGTAGCTTATAAATATTACTTGCTTATGTTATATAAAAATGACATGTTCGATATGCTGAAAAGCTTGAATATTATCATAGACTATAAAAAAAACATATATGGACCAAAAGATAGCAAATGTATTCACATATTGATTGAAAAATATCATAATATATATTATTTATCATATTTAATTTACTATATTTGATGTACAAAATATGTCATAAGCGCGTACATACTACTTGAAGGATAGCCGCCATTCTCGAAACGCATTTGTGGATATAAGCTCATGGTTGAGTCATATTTTTTTCATCAAAATATATTTTTTAACAGTGATTTGATATCACTTCAATCACACATTCTTCTATAGATTAATATTACAAGTAAATCCAAACCATTTCTTTATTTTTTTACCATACATTTTTCATCAATGTGTTATTCAAAAATGCATTTTTTTTTTAGAAGAATGAGGCGGCTAAATTAGATGCCCAAAACTTTGTTCCAATTCAACAAGATTATCAGTTATACGTGTAGTAATTCAGATGGTCCATATGTTCATCTAAATTATTCTTTGATTAGGTAATGAAATAGATGGTTTGATTGAGAAATATTCCCTTAGATTGACTATAAATGAATTTAACAAGTGCGTGTTGAGACATAGTGCACATCAATTAATTTATTTTATAGTTTGTTACAAAATTATTTTCAACCACACATTCAGATAACAAAATATTCTACACGTAGACTAAAAATTTTCTTTACTTTTAATAACGCGTTTTCTTAAAAATCACTATTCAAATTATTTCTTCAATACTAATTGTCAAACATGTTCATACAATTTCAGGACGTTTCTTTAACAATGTGCCTGATAAAGATTGCTCACCTACTCGAGGTACAAGTTAAATAAAGGGATATGAGATTAACATACAAGAAAAATATGGGATTATAATAGTCACTCAAATTATTTCTTCATATAATAATCACTAAAGTTTTCAACTGTTCCACTAGTGGCCACTTGATCAAAACAATTAACATTGTTAGGTTTAAAGTGTTGGCAGGTTGTAATTAGGATCAAGGTGTCGGGTGTTGGGAGTGTCTTTGAAGGGTTCAAATCGGTTCAAGAAAATCATGAAATGTCCAAAAGCGCAATAGGACGCAATTAGTAAAAGTTAAAAGAGTGTCAAAGTGCCACACAAGTTATGCTCCAAATTCTCGGTTACAGGTTGCGATACATTTTTCGCATAGAAAATATTCAAATTAGAAAAATAATATTTCTAAAATAATTGTAGCCTTTTAAGTTAGTTTTTCAATACACTTTGAATCGTTTCAATCCGAGATCGGGAGATAAAGATATAATGAAAATATCGAAGGCTACTCAGAGAGAGCTCGATAACTGCCTTCTTGGCACTCGAGGGATTTCACAAGATGTGAGTGCTCGTTGGGCGCCCCAAGAGCGATCAAGCATTTGTGTTACGTGTTGAAATTCTATTGTGATCTTTAACCTTTTTACAATCACAAACAACATCAAACACTGTATTTTATAACGGTCATGCTACACGTACAATCGGGGATGACAATCCCGATTGACAATCACATACATGGGAGGAGAGCCACAATGAATGAAAAAATTGTGGGCCCCTCCTGTGAGGACGTTATCATCCCTGATTGTACAATTAGCAAAACCCATTTTATAAATATCCAAGTCATATTTCGTTCCAAACATGTGTTGAATCATTATTTTATAGAAGATAACATATTATTGAAGATCAATAACACATTCCATATATATATATTCATCTCATATTAAAGAAGTAAAATAAAAACATGTCAATAAACAACGACCCTCTTAAACAACGGCACCTACAGTGTTATACACAAAATTTTAATTTTTAATATTTTTTTAAAATACTAAAGGTGTGTTTGATGGGGTGGAAATAGAAAATTTGTGCAATTCCACCCAATTTGTGATGTTTGATTGTCAAATAATTTCATGGAATTCATTTTCACCCAAATTCTAGGTACAACCTAGTGAAGCACCATTTTTCACCTTTATTTTTCCATGATTTTGGTGGGCAAGTGATTTTTTATTTTATTTTTTATTTTTTTGGCAATAGAAACATATTCTAAATCCAATGGTAAAAAAAATCCATTTAATTGACAATTTGCATGAAAAACGAGGTCAAACCGAAGCAAAAAAATTTCAAAATTTATTTATTTTTACTTTTTGGCAGTTCAAATAAATTTTAATACAAATTGTAAAAAAATTTATCCAAAAAGTAACAATTTGCATGAAAAACAAAGCCAAACAGATTAGGTGAAAAATTATACCAATTAAACACAATTAATTACAATTCCCGGTAAAACACATTCTAAGCAATTCAATTCCCTGTAATTCGTTTTCTTTCCGCCCAAATTCCACATTTGCAATCAAACGGACCTAATAGATAAATTAAAATATACTTTTATTTATTGCTTATAATATTACCGGCTTATAAATAATTTTTTAACTTTTATTTGTTTGCAACATAATTTTCTGTCAGTGTTTAATTGTTAACTTTTACTAATATATTTGTTGGCAAAATTTTCTTCGTTCAATTAAATTTGTTAAACTATTTATGTTTTTGATATTAATAACTAAAAAATTGTTCTTAATCATTAATTATTTCTTTTGCTTTTATTTGTTTGCAAAATAAATTTCGGTTAGTGTTTAATTGTTATATTTTTATTAAAATATTTGTAGATTTTCTTCAATAAATTAAAAATTTTAAGCTATTTATATTTTTAAATATTAATAACTAAAAACTTGTCCATAATCATTAATTTCTTAAAGTTATTAATTACCAATAGAATTTTTTCATACGAAAAATAAAAGGCAAAAAATGTAAAATATAAAAATTGGGATGGAGTTATGTATTCTAAATTGTATCATAATATGATATTCATTTAGTTTTGCAAATTTACATACAATGTTTCTTCACAATTTTAAAAAGCTGTTTGATACATACGCCTGAAGTTGCCTCGAGACTTCATCTATTACAGAAGTAAAATAAAAATATCTTGACACTCAATGACCCTCTTAAACATTGCAATTCTCTTCGAAACTAAATTAACTAATGAACATAGAGCATGAAGCTTAGCATGACACTGTCAATGTTACGTACAAATTTTTTTTTTTTTTTTCCAGAATATTAACAGATAAGTTAAAATATATTTTTTATTTGTTGTTTAAAATATTACCGGCTTATAGATTATTTTTTTAAATTTTGTTTGTAACATAATTTTTGGTTAGTGTTTAATTGTTATATTTACATTAATATATTTTTTGTCTAAATTTTCTTCGATAAATTAAATTTTTTAAATGGATAACTAAATATTGTTCGAAATCTTATTATTTTTAATTAATAACTTACAAAAAAGGCAAAGATAAATTCAAATATTACCTACGATAAATGGGATGCGACTGCCTAATTCGTTTAATGCTTAAAGGCAAAGATATGTAAATTCAAATATTGGAGGCCTACGATAAATCGAATGCGACTGCTTAATTCGTTTAATGCTTCAGTTGATTCAATTTAATAAATTCTTCTTACATAGATGCTACTTAATTAAAGTGATCTATGTTAAATAACGGTGTCAAAGTAGGTGGGCTCATAGGCCCACGTGCAGCCCGTAGCATTGCAAGTAAAAATGTGCTATAGGCTTATCTAGAACCGTCCTAAAGTGTGAAAATTGCACTAGAGCATGTGTTTAAAGATCACACTTCAAAAATCAGATACAAGTGTATTTAGACCCCGTTTGATATTCATTTTTCCTCCATTAAAATGAAAAATATAACTGTTATCAATCACATCTCTCCACCATTTTTGACTTTCTATATCTTGTGTAGGGGCATATAACGATTATATTTTTCTTTTTCATTCTACAAATAATGAGAATCAAACGGGGCCTAAATAAAAAATCAGTTGACAATTTAATATTTTAATATTAGTAATTATATTCTAAATTAATATATATAACCACATCCTCCAACTCTATTAAACTCTTAAATCCTAAATCATTTCTGTACCCATTCTCTCTCTCTCTCTCACACTCACTTTATCCCTCTTTCTTTTCCCTCCGGCTATGACCATTGTGGCCTGTGAACCGCAACCGTCACTGCCTTCGTACCCAATCTCTTCTTCGACCAGTAGCAACTTTGGCCACTACTAAACCTAAAATATTTTCCATCCGGTCTCTGTCACCTGTTCACTCCTCTCACATAAGGATGACAACGAGTGGATTCGGGCCAGGTGTCATCCTAACCCCGCCCAACGGGCCGGGCGAGATCTTGGCCCGTTAATTTATTTATTTTTAATATTTTTAATATGTTGAGTTTTGCTATTATTAGAGAATAAAATACAATTGTATAATATAATTTTTTAGGTAAAATTTTAATTTTAATTTTTTTTATACCAGTAGATTCGACATGGCACCTATTGACTTATTGTGAATAAAGATCAACGTCAAGCCTATTGACTTATTGCCAAGCACATAATAAGATAAAGAGTAGTGAATAAAAATCCACTCGTTCTATTGATGGCCACTGAAAATGTGAAAGTCGAAACCCATTGTATAAATTTGAACCCAGAATGCTAACCAGTACACATATTAAGAAAAGAATTAGATATCATTAACTTTGCATCTGACACTTAATACCATTTCATAAATGAAAGTTATAATAAAATATACACTTATCATTGATGATTCATACATTGAAATTCTTGGACTGCCGCCCAATTTCCTCATTTTTTGACCATTTTCCAGTGAAAGACCCTAACCCTATTATCCCTCCAATATAGATTTTGGATATAAACACGAATTTCAGCAACCGTTATATATGTCCATAAATCCCATGACAGTTGATACATAGGCGGCAATCATATTAAAGGCAACATTTTTAGTCTAAATGCATGATAGCAATAACAATATATTGTTAGAAAATAACGGGAACTACTAAAATTAAATTCTCTATGTTTTTTAGCTTTGGTTTTATATGCAAAGCATATAATCAGTGGCGAATTCAGCACCCGGCGAGCACGAGCACGAGCACGAGCACGAGCACGAGCACCGGCTTGTTGTGCATGTTGGATCCGCTGGAACAATTTTTTTGTTGGCAGTATATAAAAGTATTAGGTTATATATCTAGTAATTCATTTCATTTTAAAACATCTCTTATAGCTCAATTGGTTGGAGTTTCACCTCCACAAATTAGAGGTCCATCGTCCATGGTTCAAATCTTTTCAAATAAATTTATTGTGCAATTTTTCTAGCTATACCATTTTTACCAAAACTAATGCTATTTAGAGAGGATTCGAACTTGTGACTATTCTTTAAAATAATTAAACGTTTCACCACCATGTCACTTGTTAAATTTTAACACTAAATGTAACAAAATGATAAATATTCCATTTTAGTGGTTTTAATGCAATTGCAAAGATTCAAACCTATGATCTTCTTTTGAATTATACAAAACCTGGTTACTATGTCATTTGGTGAATATTGTTATCCTATATAACAAAATTATATATGTTTAATTTTCGCAAAATAATTATTATATTTAATTTTTAATACTTTGTTACGGTCGACGATCAACGATTAATTATCGCCAATGCTCACTCAAAGTTCTAGACCCGCCACTGCATATACTATAACTCATGAAACTTGATCAATTAGAAGACAGTACAAGCAGTGGTGAATCTAAAATCGGAGGTCAGTTAGGACAGACATTGACCGTTGACAATCAATGATCGTAATATTGATGTCGTTTATTAATATTTAATTAAATAATATTAAAAATTCTTCAATATATATGTAAATGCACTAAAAAGTAAAAATTCTATAAATACGAAAATATATTTCAATACAACCCAAAATACTAAAAAAATACACGATACAACCTTACTCTGTAACTGTAAATTTAGACAACTGAATTCTATGAGGTCTCATATTTTAAAAACGTTGCAATATTACATTATTATCAAATTTCCCGAAAATCTATTTTTCACGTAAACCACCAAATTGTCATTCAACGAATCATCTCCCATTCAACCAATTATCCATAATTTTTTAAACCTAAATTTCCAAATCACAAATCAAAATTCATAAATGATAAATTATAACTCATAACTCATATAAAATAAATCATTTATCATAAATCACAAATTCACAATTCTCATTTCTTTGTCAATTAAATTAACTCATAAGTCATGAATCATAAATTCATAACTCATAAATAATAACTCATAAAACCGAATAATAAATCAAACATGAATAATAAATTCATAATTCATAACTTACAGAACATAGAACAAAAACTTAAAAAAAAAAAAAACAGTGAATGACATACGACAATCACAGAAGGAAAAAAGCGCTCACAACAACAGCCACCCACAGCTCATTGGAGGTCCGACCTCGTCACTCCCTCGCTCATCATCACAGACTCATCAGCTTCGTAAATCGAGCCAAGAGGTGGAGAAATAGGGAATGATTGCAGCGTACTGCTTCTGCTTGTTTGCTTCAATTCGCCACTAATTTTGGTCATTTGGTTTGGTAATGGTGGACTTGCATTGTATATAGCCATGGTCCAAGGATTTGGGGCCATTCATTGTGCCTATATATATTTTTGTAGAAATTACACAATAGCAGATCTTTAAAGATCACTTTTAAAAAATCAGGTGCAAACCTTAACTAATCATAAATAAGGTATTATATAATTAACTCATCACAACTCAACACCCCCCAAACCCTAGATCATTTTTCCCTTTCCTCCATCTCTCTACTTTCTTCATCTCGTCTCTCTCTGCCTCTCCTCAGATCACCGTGGCCAATGAGAAGCACCCGTTGTTGTAGAGAGTCGAGCACCAGCATCGTCACTACTGTGCGGCGCCCTCGCAGCGGCATCGCCCTCCTCGATGCTGTGGGCTCATCAGCACCGAAGCCAGAGCTGGTGAAGGTAAAGTGTACTTCTTGTTCTTTTTTTCTTGCTATGAGCCACAGCCTTGGCTGGGGTCTCACTCGAGGGCGCAGAAGCCGGAGCTGGTGGTATTGACGCCTCGGGAGCTAGAGATGGTGGAGATTGGATTGGAGCAGCCTGTAGTGGTGAGCTGACTAGCTCTAGAGCAGGAGGCGAGCTCACTGGACCTGGTGTGGAAACAGTCGGTGGAGAACTTACAGGAGTCGGGGTGGAAGATTTTGTTATTTTCAGATTGGTGGTGTGTGATTTTTTTATTGGTGGCAGCAGTGAAGACGTGGTACGGTGGAGACGGTGGTCATAAGATTATTTTGTGATTGTGACAAAAAAAAAATGTGTGACCAATGACTTGTGATCGATAAACAAATTGTGACCTATGAAATTTTGAATCGTGATCGTAAAATAATTTGTGATCTATTAAAATTCTGATTTGTCTTAAAAATAAATTGTGATCTATTAAAATTTCGATCTGTGACCTCGAAAATAATTTGTGACAAAAAAAATCTTTGATTTGTGATCTCGAAATAATTTGTGACTCGTTAATGATTTCAAAATAATCTATGGCCTATAATTGTTTTGATTTGTGACTTCGAAATAATTTGTGACCAGTAAATAAGTTGTGAACTATAATTATGTACCTATGACAATTAAATGCATAATTTCGACCTTATTATAATTAATTAATAAAATATTTTTAATTAAAAAATAAAAGCCTGATTTTTGCATTTTGACAACTTTAAACATAAAAATTGAACTGTGCATACTTAAGGCCTTAGTTTTGAATTCTTCCCAATATTTTTTAAGAAGACCCATCTCTCTTCAACCCAAACAATGGAAAAACAAATAAAAATAAAATAAACTAAGGCCCAACCCAACTGCCAACAGTAGTGCAGTCATCTTCTTCTTCTCCATTCTTCCACAGTTCCACAACCATTCCCGCTCCACTTCTGCAACTAGCGCCCGACGGGAGGTTATTAAAAGTTTCGGCAGAGCCCAACACGCGTGGTCGTGCCTCTTTGTCGGGTGTTGGTTCCGCCGCTGAGTACAAGAATCTAGTAAAACCCGTATTTGGAGGCGACACCGAAAGAAAGTTCTGCATTTTGAGGGTGAAGACATAAATCGAGTTTGTTTAAGCAATCCATAGCTATCCATCCTCCTCAGAAGGGAGTTAGTCACCTTAAAAAATCCATATATGTCCTTTAGATACTCATCCATAACGATGAGTTGGAGACCAAAATGAACAGCAAATATAGAAGAGAAATGCCCTGCGTACATGAGGAATTAGTGGCTAATAGCTAGTTGACCCGGCCAATTTTTCAAAATGGCTTTTGACCATTTTTAACATTACTATCTACCTATTTTACCACCAAACATATATATATTGCACCCATTGTCATCTTAATATAAAAGATTTTCAATTTAGTCCTCAATATTTTGACGTCCTCAAAATTTTAACGCTCCCCTTTCATAATTGCGCCTTTCCACTTTCCCACTATCCATAAATTGGTATCAGAGTATAGTAACGAACCTGAAGAAAATTTTTAAAACTTTAGAAATATTTTCTGGAATGGATAGAAAAGATAAACTAATTTTAGAAGAATTACAAAATATTGCTATTTTAACTAATACTAATAGAATTAAATTACAAGAGTTAGCGACAAATTTAAGTAACAAATTTAAATCTTTAAGTGAAGAGATAAAACAAATAAATAATTCTCAACAGTTAACTGAAGTAAAAAATAAAACATTACAAATTTTAGTAGATGAATCTCTCGAATATGAAGAAAAAGATATTATTATAAATCAATTTTTAGAACAATATGATAATTATTCTTTACCTTTAGAAAAATCCGATATGATAAGTCAAGACATCATAACTCATGTGAAAAATATTGAATCAAATTTAGAAATTGTAAATGATAATACTAAGATTAGACCAAAAATCTTATATAAACAAATTGAATCAAAATTTAAAGAATTAAAACTTAAAAATAATTCTTATGCTTCAATTGAACAACTTTTACCGGCATATGTTATAGAAGAATTAGAAACTTAGCACAATTTACACTACCAAGAATGCTAAGTGATAATAATATCTCCTTACCACAAGATATATTGCTTGATTTTCATCAACGAGCTAAAAGAATAGACAATAAAAGGATTAGCCACTTTGAGTACCTCTGGACAACTTGTAGGAAAAATGTCTAATAGAAGAATAGAAAGAAGTATCAGTACTAGAGAACTCGCAAGCTTTAGTAGACCATTTACAAGTAAAAACTACTCAACATTACCTAGAAATAGTATTGATATTGACTTAAGAAAGTATGAGGAAGATAATTTCTTTATCTTAATAGAATATATCAATAATCAAAATAACTACGAAGAAATTATAGCCCTTGTCAATATAGGAGCCAGTACCAGCCATATAAGAGCAGACTTAGTGGATCATTTATTTGAAGAAAACCTTCCACAAGGAACAACTCTTACGAATTTTCATGAAATTAAATATGAAATCAGAACATTTGTTAATCTTGAACTAAGCTTTACTGATATAGAATGAAAATAATTTAAATTAAACCTTAAAATCCATAAAGATTATAGAAAGAGAAAAGATACTAGCCTAATATTACTTGGAATGAATTTTCTTGAAAAGGTATCACCATATGTTATCCAGAAAAATACCCTACAAATAACTATAGAGGATAGACAGAAAATACTTCCTAGAGTTAATAAAACCAAAGAACCAATTTATATGATACAATGAATTAGATCAATCATAACTAGTATACTTAGTCCATATATTGGGATAACTCTCAATTTACCAGACTATTGTATGATAAAATTTCATGCTATACTTGACACTGGATCTGGAATTTGTCTATGTAAAAGAAATATATTTCCTAAACATTATTATAAAAGAGATTATAAGAAAACGACTTATGACCAAACTGCCAGTGATATTGTGGAAATCTATAGAGATTTTGTAGAAAATGTTCCTATAATTATAGGAAATAGAGAATGTTTTATTCCAAGGATATATGCAACAGATAAAATTGGATGTGATATCATTTTAAGAGAAAATTTTATCTATACACATAGCCCATTTACGCAATATAAAGATAGTTTTGAATTTATTACACCTTGTAATTACAAAATTAAAACACCAAAAATTTACAAAGCAATTGGAATTACACATCAACCAATACACCATAAGCCTAGACATCAGAGTTTTGCAGGTAATCGTGATGGATGTTATACTGATATCAATCAAAAACAAAAAATCCTTGTATTAAGAATTGACAATTTAAAAAAAGAGTTAGAAAAAATTAAACTAGAATTAGAAGAATGTTATCATGAACATCCTTTAGCCAGTTGGGATAAAGATAAACCTATTGCAACCATTGAACTTAAAAGTCCTGACGCTAAGATATCTGGAAAACAATTTCCGTATAGTGAAGAAGATAAAAAAGAATTTAAAATATAAATTAAAGAACTCTTAGAATTAGGAGTGATAAGAGAATCAAGTAGTCCATATAATAGTCCTACATTTATGGTTAGAAACCATAATGAAATTGAAATAGGAAAAGCTAGGATGATAATTGATTATAGAGACCTAAATTCTATAACTATACCTAATAGCTATAAATTATTAATAAAAGATTTGTTAATAAAACAAATACAAGAAAGTAAAATATACTCTAAATTTGATTGTAAATCAGGTTATTGGCAAATAAAATTAGATGAAGCATCTAAACCTTTAACTAGTTTTACCACCCCTAATCCATTAGGACAATTTGAGTGAAATGTTATGCCATTTAGATTAATGAATCTCCTGCAATATTTCAACAAAGAATGGATAAGATAATCAGGCCAATACAAAATTTTTGCATTGCTTATGTAGATGATATCCTTATCCATAGTAAAAATTTAAAAGAGCATATCGAACATCTTAAGAAATTCAATTATATTGCCAAAAAATATGGATTAACCCTATCTGAAAGAAAAGCAAAAATAGCTAAAACTGAAATTGAATTCTTAAGATATATTTTTACAGAAGAAAAAAATACTTCAACAACCTCATATTGGTGAGAAGATTATCGAATTTCTAGAAGTAATTAAAGATAAAAAAGAGCTGCAAAATTTTATTGGATTATTAAATTACTCTGAAAAATTTATCAAAAATTGCTCTAAATACAAAGTCAACTTTACCAAAAAATTTAGAAAATGTGTTGATTGAGAATGGACAGAAGAAAATATCGAAATGGTAAACAAAATAAGGAAAGTATGTGAAAATCTACCCGAATTAAATATTCCAAATGAAAATGATTTCTATATTTTAGAAACTGATACTTCTCTATTACATTGGAGAGCAATCCTAAAAAGAAAAGAAAATCATAAAGATTTTCTTTGTAATCCATTGTGTAAATGCCCAGAAGAGCTTGTTGTTTATACTTCAGGTGCTTTCAAGGATGCAGAAACTAGATATGATATTAATCGAAAAGAATGTTTAGCTGTCAAGAAAGGAGTAGAAAAATTTGAACCTTATTTGTTACCTAAAAAGTTTCTTATTAGAACGGATAATACTCAGGTAAAACCATTGTTAACAAATAAATTTGGAACCAGTGCAGCTGAAAGAACACTTATTAGAATGCAAATGTGGTTTGCGCCATTTAATTTTGATATTGTCTATATTAAAGGGAAAAACAATTTTATTCCAGATTTTTTAACCAGGAATGGAGCAAATCAAGAAGGAACTCGAAACATTGAAGTTCGAGATGAGTGTGTAGGTTGCTACAATAGAATCCAAGATATCACTGATGGAGAAGGCTGTTGCTAAGCCAATATCTGAGAAAGCCAACAAGGCTGTATTATCTGAAGGCCTTAGTGCCAATATATCTGATGACTTTAACGTCAATATTGAACAAGAAGCATTAAAGCTTCATAAACTATCTGTCAAAGAGAATACTACTTTGTTTCCCTCATAGGAGATTTTTTTTTACAAAGGATAGTATCTCTATACCAGAGCTCAATCGCTCAAATATTATCAAGGCCTGTAACACCCATGGTGTTATGGATATCAAGAATAAAAATAATTTTATTTTAGCATATGTATTGTTCAATCTTGCCTACTGCTGGTTCACCAATATTGGAGGGTGGATGAAAACTCTTACATATGGAACTTATAACAAAGTTAATCTTTATCCAGAAGCTCCAGCATATTGGGTTCGTGTTCTTTATGAGATGAGAAATATAATTTGTATTTACCCATCAGAATCATTAAAAGAAATTTCTATGCTACCAAAAGATGTAGTCTGAGCTATTGAATGATATTGTCAAGTTCTTAAACATAAGAACATATATATCAGATTTTTCACAGCCAGTTGTGAATGGGATAATGAAGAAGATAGGTTGCTTCCAACAAGCCATGTCATAAGAATGACCACTACTATCAAGCATCTTCAGCCTGAAAAGAGTGAAGTCATTGAATTCACGCCAGAAGACATCATCAACATGATTGCCTTCCGTAGAGCAAAGGGATACAATGAGCAATTTGAGCATATTCAGAAAATTATTGAAGAAAAATAAAACATATGGGTGTACGAGTCATAGGATCACATGATCTATAGTAAAGCAGTAGCACTCACCAAACAGGAAGATTGACACTATCTTGACAAATGGTGTGATCATATTTTTGAAGGACATGCTAGTGAAACACAGAAAACAAAATATGAACAGTGCAAACAGTTTTAGCGTTATCCTAATCACAAGTGCGAATGCTGTAGCAATGATGACGACATCTCACCAATTTCCCTCGATCCAGATGAATTTTCGGATGAATGGTTTGAATCGCACATGGAAAAATAGTGGATCCCTTTATCACTACTTTATCAGATTCACTCTGATAGAGAAAAACTGTGGGTTTACCCCAATAAATTTCCATGCTAAGACGAAGAACTTTATGCCACAGTAAGATTCTCAAGACCCTACACATCTAATGCAACAATAATAAAGGACTACTGTACAAATTTCTCAGTCTATAAATTGAAGACGAATTCTCAGAAGTAAGACATAAGTTGTAAAACAAAAATTTATCTCTCTATCTAGTATTTCGAGTCTTGTAGCAATTTTAGTTTCTTTCTTTGAAGTCAAGCGTGCAATAAGGTAATCTCTATAGAGTTCTAATTTTCTTAGAGAAAGTACCAAGAGTGTAGCCAAAGTATGTATGTGTACTCTTATGTAAGAGATATTAGTGTGATGTGTTTATGAAATTAAAGTTGTTTTAAGACACTGTCTTTTTATCCTTATTATTTTCTCAAAAAACTCTTATCTTACTTATACTCCAACGGTAAAAACCTTGAGGATTAGTGCAAGTATCTTATTGCCGTATTGCTTTGTATTTTTGGCGTCGTTAGAGAAAGTCATAAAAACCCTATTACCATTTAAGGTGATGTTTTAACAAGGAGTTGAAATGAAAACTGTGATTCCGTGTGATCCGCTGTAAGATATGCAAAAGAGTCAGAGAGAAAACCAATAAGTGTGTGGAAGTCGTGTTGGACCTTTACCCACTTTCTTAAACTCAAACAATACCGATCACTTATATCTGAGTATACTAACATACGGAGGCAAGCTCAAGGGAAATCTCATTGATATTAATCTGCTTTTACCTTCTGCTCCAATATTGTAAGATCTTTCTTATTTACGTTATATTCTTGCATTAATAAATGCTTTTCTGCTATTTATGATGTTTTAATTACTGTTATTAGAAGTTTTAAATCGCTAAAATTATTTATTATATTTGTAGTTTTATGCCTGGATATACTATTGAAAGATTAGATAATTTATTAGAAAAATTGTTAGATAAAATAAATAATATTACTTCTCAATTAGAAAATATTAATATATTATCAGAAGAATATAATAGACTTAAAGAAAAACATGAACAATATGTTACAGATTATTCTAATCTATTAGATCAAAAAATGGATTTATATTTTGAAATTCAAGATAGAAGATAAAAACTTGTTTGTAAACCGATTCTAAAAGATAGGATATATTTTGTCATATATAATTCATTTAATTAAGGGTAATATAGACTTTTTATCAATTGGTTATGTTAGGTGCTTTGACTAAGTTATTTTTAAAAGTACCCCCTGCGTACATGACATTTCTCACAGGGTTTTATAGGCTCCCTCACTATAGAGGGGGCCCACAAGTAATTTTAAAAAAATTGGGCCCCTCCCTACAGTGAGGGGCCTGTAAATCCCCGTCATGTAGAGCCCCATACAATCTCAGTGAGGCATGTTCTTTCTTTTTATGCTAATTTTAATTAAAATGCAATTGAGCAACGATTTTTATCCAATTTTTAGAGTCTATAAATACGTATCTTAGTCTAACATTTGAGAGATTATCTTGAGGATACAAAATTCATAATAATTTACTAGGAAAAAAAAGAAGCCCAAAATGAGAGAAAAATAAAGAAATCAATTGAGAAGTTAGGTTTCAAGGTTTTTAAAGAGGATTGAGGATTCTCGGTGCAAAATCTTCATCTTCTTCTTTTTCGTTTTTTCCCTTAAGATTCAATGATGTACTTTAATTCTTTTTTGTCGTTTTTTCTTTCTTTCGTGATTTGTAATTAAAGAATTAGTTAGGACAAATGGTTGTAATCTAATTTGTTCCTTAATTTTAATTATAAAGTTCTAATTTTCAATTGATTACTTTGAATTGTTTTTACTCCAATTTTTAATGCTTTGAATTAATTGGTCATTAATTCATTGACTTGTGAGTGATAATTATGTCGAGAAGTGAGTTAATTGTTTATAATTTATACCATGTCATAAAACCTACAATTTGAATAAAATGAGATTGAGTAGTCTTGATTATGGCTTGTTGAATTTACATAGAGATATGATGGGTTGATTTAATTGGGGATTCATTTGATAGAGGTAAATAAATTAATTTAGAAGAATTCGACCTGTGCGCATAATTAATTATTATCAAAATTAATGATTGAGATTAATGGAATAATTATGATGAAATCATGAATTTTAACACTTAAATCATCATATAAAAAAATCCATGTATGCAAGTGTTAATTCTTTTTTAGTATAATAAAATGAAAATAAAAATTGAAGTTAAGTATAATTGAACCAACGTTTAGATAGTAGTCAGTAGTCACCGTGGAAATGACTCTAGACTGTTAAATTTACTTTTTTACTTGTAAGATCCATACACTTACATGAAAACAATTTTATTTTGAAAAGAAGTCGAAAAAATTATACTACTATCCTCATAAATTAATTTCAAGACAATCACAAAATTAATGTTGAATTAACACAAAAAATGATAATAATTTTGGTTCCGTTATTCGTACCAATTAACAGTACGTGATTTGTACATGAGTTTGAAGTAATATCGAGAATTTTCTTAAATAATAATAGTTGAACAGAGTTGAAATTAAAACAAATAATGTGGTACGTAAAAAAAGAAACATTATGTGGGTTGTTGTTGTGTTATATGATTCTAAGTGATGTTTTTAATTTAAATTCTAAGTATAAAATGTAAATTAAAAATGTAATTGAAAAAAGCACCTTTATTGTAGGGTATTTTTCTAGAGTACTTATTTTTGTGGTTGATAAGCTAAATTTGTCTTTAAAATGATTAGAAACTTATTATCGCATTCCATAATAAATAGTTGGTACAAACTACTAAAAAATATTAGTATTGCATTTTGAATTATGTTACTCGTACATAAGGAGTTACATAATAATTTACATACAAATGAAATATTAAAAACTTAGTGGAAAAGCTTTTTTTTTTTAAAATATTCTAACTCAATCATATTTCACCACATTATGTATATATAAACTATTATGTACATGCACTTAAAGTTGTTTTCATTTTTAAGTACTTTACAACTAGCTAGTATAGTAGTTTGCCTCGACTTTCGGCCAACTCACCCACTCATACAGCTGCTACCTTATAATTGATCCTGTTATCAAAAGTTGTACAATAATAAGTGTATAATTCTATATTGATATACCTGCCTACTATTCATAAAGACTATTTATATTGAATTTTAATCATAATGTACAATTATATAAATCTATTTGTACCTAAGGGTCCGTTTGATTGCAGGGTGGAAAATGGATGAAAAAGGAATTGGATTCCAGGGTGTTGGGTTTTGATACCTAATAATCCCGGGCTATGATGTAAACGTAGGATTGTAAATTCATAGGCTTTGGCCAATGAATGAAATATTACCAACAACCAAGTCCAAGAGCTCTTCCGGCCCAATTATATTACCTTTTGGATGGCTTGAATCTTGGCCCGTTTAGCCTCTTCTATCGGTCCAACTAGAGCCCTAACTTAACCTATATATATGGTGTCTTTAACCCTAGCCACCAGTGTATGATTTGTGTGAATTAAGGAGCAAAAACGTGGCCCCCTTTGTGAGTGAAAATCAGCAACCCTTGAGTGAAGAAAATAGCTTCTTTGTGGTGCAGAACTTAGTCCCTTTCTTGGTGGATTGTTTGGTCTCTTCTTTGCCATACTTTGTGGTGTTTTCTCCTTGCCTTTGTAGCTACAAATCATCAACATAATCTCTTCCTTTGTGGGTGAGATTGTAAAGCAACCGAGGTGAATATATTGGTTGCGGATCGGAGCCGGATTGGATTGGTTATTGGTAGAGAAAGGTACGTTGAACTGAGCCCGAAAAATACCGTTTTGACGACCCTTGAAGCAAGCTTCCGCTACAATTGGTATCAGAGCTTCATGGTGGTGGATTTGGGATGAAAAACTGACCAGAAAACCGGCAGAAAAGAAGCAGAAACAGAAACGCGAATCTGTCCAGAAAACTGTGCAAAAATCGGACCTGAAAACGCGATTTTCGGCCAATCCAGAACGAATTTGGGGAAACGGACACTGATTTGGAACGTGCAGGTGGAGTACTACCTAGGTGGGTGGCGCGTCTGATCTCCGGCGACGGCGGCCGGCGGCGAGTCACAACTTCGACGAGGCGCGTGCGGGCGCGTGGGTGGGAATATCGAGGAGGTTCCTTGAGACAGAATCTTCATTTTGATATTTCTAACATTTTGGTGTTTTTAGTTTTTCGTTTCAGGTACTGCAGAAAAAGTTGGACGATTTTGCCCTTGGTGGGGCGTCGGTCGGAACTTCTGAATATTTACTGAATTACTTTAGGCCAAGATTGCGGCCCTAAAGCAGTAAATTCGCATCTCTCGTAATTTACAGACTCAGATAGGTCCGCTCTGGTAAATTGGCTTATCCCGTTAAATTTCAGTATTAACGCGTCATCGTGTGGGGTGACAATAGGATTGTGGTTACTGTGAAGGGGTAACATTGCTTGTGCTAGAAATTTAGGAATTATTGCTCTATTTGAAGTGTTGAATTTAATTGCAAGTTAATTATTAATTTTGTGCTCTAATTATCATTTAGTCACTGTGTGAGACTGTATTGCGTGGAAATTTGAATCCGTGTTATCATATCTTCGTGTTGCATTGATTATCCTGTTAGAACACCTGGACTCGACCCGTTCGAACATTCTCTTGATCTGAGATCGTGAATCTTACGAAACCCTGGGAATTTAGAACGGTGTATACTGTGACCTTAGGATTGCTTTGTGTGACCTAATTGTATACTTTGGTTGTCCTATTTTCTAAAAATGACTTCACATTTTGAAGTTGGAATTTTCAATGGGAAAGGGGATTTTTCGATTTGGCAACAAAAGATGAAGGAGATTTTAGTTCAACAAAAGGTTTCAAAGGCCATAGACGGAAAATTTCCTACAAATTTGACAGAAGCACAAAAAGAAGAATATGATGAACTTGCTTACACTTCAATTATTTTACACTTATCTGACGCTGTTTTGAGGAAAGTTGGAAAACTCGACTCTACCAAAGAACTTTGGGAAAAGTTGGAGAGTTTATATTTGCTTAAGTCTACTCCTAATAAGTTGTACTTGCTTGAAAAGCTTTTCAGTTTTAAAATGGATCCTTCAAAGGATCTTGATGACAATTTGGATGTCTTTAACACTTGTACAAGATATTGTTAATAGTGATGAAAAGGTGTCTGAAACCTATAAAGTTATAATTTTGCTTAATTCTATGCCTGAATCATATAGAGAGGTTAAGAATGCTATTAAGTACGGTAGGGACACCTTAACACTCGAGATTGTCATAGACTCACTTAGGAGTAAGGAGATGGAGATCAAAGCTGAAAAAGAAGAGAATAGGAATGGTGAGTTACATGTAATGAGGAGTAGAATGAAATTTAAGCAAATGAATTTGGGTAGAGCTCAAAACAATAGTGATTCGAGTAGTGACTCGAGTGATGAGGATTGTAAGAAGAAGGGCAAAGGATGTGACAAGTCTAGTGTTAGACGGTGTTACAGCTGTGGTAAGTCTGGACACTTTATTAGGGATTGTCCCAAGAAAAAGGATAAGCAGAGGGGTAGGATGAGAGATGAGGCGAATGTGGCTATGGGGTCGAGTGATGACCCTAGTGAGGTTTATTGAGTGTAAACCTAGTTACTGCATTGCATCTGTGTGTAATCCTTTTTGCATGTGTGTGAGTTCTTGATTCTGTTGCATGTTGTATGTTACGCTTTCAATGTGTATGATGTGTGTAATTGCATGAATCAATGTGACTCGTATACTTGGTGTATGTGTTTGCATGCATAGTAGGGTTAAGATGCATTAGCAGAGTGTGTGAGTGTGTGTGTGTTGGATGTCTATTGGTGAGGTGGAGTATAGATGCCTAGGGCTACATTGTGGTTTGTACCGGGGGATGTGGAGTGTAACATTTAGATCACGAGTGGAGATGTGATCAAATGTCTAGAATCCTTTATCAGAAAGAGACCCTGATCAGGTGGAGTGTGAGAGAGGACACTTCTATCACTTCTGTTAGGTGGAGCCCCATTATCCACGTAGTTTGGGAAAAGTGATGAGGTGATAAAGGATTATCCCAAGAACTTAGGATCTATTGTGACTTACCAATTAGACATGTGTTGAGTGATTAGTCTAGTGAGCATGGTGGAGCGATGAGTGGAGATATATGTTCTCGAGGTGGGAGTAACACGGAATGGGATAGGATAAGTGTGGTGAGATCTTTTTGTGGGGTCATGTATGCATTTGTTGTATATGTGTTGACCGTGTGTTGATTAACTAGGTGTTAATCTACTGTTCTGTGTGAATGTGTGTGAAAAAGATCTATGTGTTATCCTATAGTATATCTTCATCGCGAGTTTATTTGCTCTTGACTGTTTACTGTAATTATCTGCTTCTACTTGGGTGTTCTTGACCTTAGCCCTGGTGAGTATACGGAGCATGTATGATATGTGTTTCAGGACGGAAACACGAGGTAAGGTCTGTGAAACCAATTTTATTGGTTACCTTGATTGTGCAAATATAAACTGTGTGTTTTGTTTGCTTGCAGGTTTATTGGGAATCAAGGTGGAGATTGTTGGGTTTTGATACCCAATAATCCCGGGCTATGATGTAAACGTAGGATTGTAAATTCATAGGCTTTGGCCAATGAATGAAATATTACCAACAACCAAGTCCAAGAGCTATTCCGGCCCAATTATATTACCTTTTGGATGGCTTGAATCTTGGCCCGTTTAGCCTCTTCTATCGGTCCAACTAAAGCCCTAACTTAACCTATATATATGGTGTCTTTAACCCTAGCCACCAGTGTATGATTTGTGTGAATTAAGGAGCAAAAACGTGGCCCCCTTTGTGAGTGAAAATCAGCAGCCCTTGAGTGAAGAAAATAGCTTCTTTGTGGTGCAAAACTTGGTCCCTTCCTTGGTGGATTGTTTGGTCTCTTCTTTGCCATACTTTGTGGTGTTTTCTCCTTGCCTTTGTGGCTACAAATCATCACCATAATCTCTTCCTTTGTGGGTGAGATTGTAAAGCAACTGAGGTGAATATATTGGTTGCGGATCGGAGCCGGATTGGATTGGTTGTTGGTAGAGAAAGGTACGTTGAACTGAGCCCGGAAAATACCGTTTTGACGACCCTTGAAACAAGCTTCCGCTACACAGGGAATTGAATTGCCTGGAATTGTTTTACCGGGAATTGAATTAAAGGTGCTTGATTGGTATAATTTTCCACATTTCTATTATAATAGGTTTGGCTTTGTTTTTCATGCAAATTGTCAATTAAATGGATAAATTTTTTTACCATTAGGAACAAAATATGTTTAGATTGCAAAAAAAAATAAAAAATAAAAAAATAAAAAAATAAAAATTATTTTTTATTTTTACGTTTGGCTCTATTTTGCATGAAATTTGTCAATTAAATGGATAAATTTTTTTACACTTTATCTTAGAATTTGTTTCTATTGCTAAAAAAAAAAAAAAAAAAAAAAAGGTGAAAACCAATTCCCACCAAATAGCAAGGAATTGATTTCCAGGGAATCACGCTTCAAGTTGTTGTACCTTGGAAAAGGTTGGAAACCGATTCCATGGAAAATAAAGGCTATCAAATAGCGCAAAAGTAGGAAGTTGGAAAACGATTCCTAGTTCTCGGAAAAATTTCCGTTATCAAACGGACCCTAATATGTTATCTAATTTTTGTCTGAATTGACAAATGACGGCCCCAGCGAATTAGGTAACATATTAGGTAACATATTAGGTACACTAGCATAACCCTAATTATAAACACAAGTGAGCCAATTGTCCAAATATCACGCCTTTTAGGACCACCTTACCAATATCACGTCTAATTCCGGACAAGACACTAAAGCACATCACAGCAATTAAGACTTTTTAACTTCTTTTACCCTTCTAATTATTTCAGGTCTGTCAACCTAACCACACATTAAGTTTCCGGCATGCCATCAAGCCCAAAAGCCAAATCTTATTTTGTCCAAAAACTGCTCAGGTCACCATAAAGTTAACGATTCCTTTTACATCCTGAGAACAAAATATTAACAGAAAACTTTAATCAACACACAGGTAAAACCGTAAAAGGGCGAATTCTAGTTTACAGTTTGAAAACATGCAAAAAAGATCACACGACAAGGTTGCAGCTCCCAAAAAAGTGAAGTTTAGAGTCCAACCCTGCATTTGAATCACACAGAGAAAACATTCCAGCAAGTAAAACAAGTTGTTTGCCAAGATTAAATTTCACAATAGCCCCCTCCGTCTCTTGTAGTCGCTGACTGTCAAGGTCAGCGCATGTCTCCTCCCATCATTCTCGGGAACTTTACAGCCTAAAGTTGCTTCTATCCTTTGTTTCCTTGCCATAAATCCAGCTTGGGCTCCTTGAGGTCCGCCAAACTTCTGAAGCACGGCCAATGAAATCGGCAATTCAAAATTATGTAGCACGTTCGACTCAGTCCCTTGATCGACTGGAGCTCTTGTATCCACCAACTTCCCGGCATCAGCTGCTGCTTCCAGGGCCGCTTCTGTAGCTGCCATTCCAGCCTCGGCCGTAACTGGAAGTCCTCCATTACTATTAGCAACCTCTAGTGCAGCACTTGCATCACCATTTGTCTCAGCTGCCTCTTCTCCTCCTCCCGAGTTTGAAAGGTAATAATTCCTTGATCTAGTCCATCTTCTTGAAAAGGGATCGTACCCGGCCTCACCAGCTTTCAAACTTGTATTTACTGCTTTCTTTTCTGATGCGTTTTTGAAATTCTCTACCCTGTTCCTTTTGTTCATTTCTGCCAGCCGAATTGCCTTTGAATCTTTCCCCTGGGTTTGACGCGATGCCTCCAATTCGTGCAGTCTTGCCTTGATCCTCTCAATCTCGACCTCATCATCCCTCATTTTGGCAACTTCCAACTCCCTCCTGAGACGATCTTTTTCAGCAGCAATATTTAGAGGTCGCCATGTGGCAGACTTTTTCTGCTGCAACATTTGTTTCACAGTGGCCGCTGAGTAGACAAATGTGTTCGTTTTCTGTATGGCATCTCTCTTTTCCAACACCTCTAGTTTGCTAGGCATATGACCACCACTGCGTTCTACTTCCCTGACCCATTGATCAAACTCCTCCTTAAGTGGCAGAGAATCCGAAATCATTGCCATCTGCCACCTGGCTGCAGAGCTTTCATTGCCCCAGACAACATTCAGGTACTTGTATGTGGTTTTATTATCAAGCTTATACTGCCTATCGGGGTCTGTGGCATCAACATTGCGAACCATACAGAGTCTGTAGATAGGCCCAGACCTCGACTTCCCAATTCCAACCCTCACAAAACAACCAACAATCAGTTCATCAAAGAAGGGCTCCATAAACCATTTTGCCAGTTTTGACCTTCGAATTGTAATTTCCCTAATATCCTCAAACGTAGGTGTCTTGGAATCTGACGTCTTCTCATCATCACTATCAGCCATTCCACCATCCCCCGTTGAATCTCCCTCATCACTATGAGACCCACTTCCACTCCGGTTGGGACTATTAAAAGTGGCTGTGGCAAAAGATCTCCTTTTTACAGGGGAGTATCGGCCACCAGAACCTCCCTTAGCTGCATCCCTTCTTCGTTTAACTAGTTCATCCAGTGCACCTGCCCTTTGGCCCCTTTCAGCTTTCGAACGCATGCTGCTGCGCGTAGGTGGTGTGGGGTGGCTTCCTTTTCTATCTTGACCCTTCCTTTTTTTAAATTTTTCAGTCAAATCTCTGTCACTTCTCTTTGTTGCACGAGCTTCTAGTATCATTTCTCGTTCCAGTTCAGTCAGCTTTGAAAGCTTTTCCCGATCATCTTCATCCTTGTAGAGATCACTCCCAACAGAATCATCATCACTGTCACGCTCTTTATCGTAATCATCTTCTTCATCGACATCTTCCCGACTACTACGATCATTGTCTCTTTCTGCAGGATCCAACCTCTTCTTGAGAGGCACTTGTGAGCCAGAAGGTTTTCTATTTGAATAACCACGATCATCATCCGAATCATCATTTTTGAAGTCACTTCCATCATCAGCATGTGAACTTTTTCGTCGCCTTCTAGATGGTGGAGAGGAATGGCGGTTCCTCACAGTTGTAGTTGTCCTTCCAGCCGCCTCCAGTAGCAATTTCTCTAAGTCCGCCATTGCCCCTTGTGCTAATCGTAGAGCTACAATTAAACTAGAGAAGTTAATTAATTAGTTCAGAAAAACAATACCGGATTTGATTATGTACAATAAATAACTCATTACACAAAAATAATGATTTCTTATAGGAAAGAATTTCAACGAAACATGTTGTCAACACTAAACAACAAACTATTCACAGTTCCCAAAAATTCCGTGTTAGCTACATGAATTCGTTCTTCAACTTGCTATAAATGCTGTTTTCTAAAAATCTAACAACTTGAGTCCCGATACCATTTCTCAGAAGCTTTCAGCCACTGCGAAGTACAAAGAATGATACTCCTCGGATCCCTTCTCTTTTCAGTAACTATTAGTCTCCAAGGAAAGTGATCATCACTTCTTGGCTAATTATTGGTTAGGTATGATTTACTTGCCATTTCAAGCTTGGATATAAACATTCAATTGGTCGTTCATTTTAAGCTGATCCGCACAATCACTGTTACTACAATAAATTAAAATTTCAGTGTACACTTCCCCATCATAGCAAAATTACGCTCGTTTATTCTTGAACTTTCAGTTTTATCATGCTCTTCCACAATAATACATATTATGAGAGAAAACCGAGTCACAAAGCTCAACAACTATAATAACAGATCCATGAAACAGATGTGCCAAAAAAAAAAGGGCTCAAATGGAACATACAGATACTAGTTCGTGTGCAACCGAAATATACCAAATATTGAAGGCCAATCCATAAATATCAAAATACATTTATAGCCCTAAACAATATATACATAAATGTATGAAACAGAGTTCAAAAACCATAGAACAAGCAATACAATTCAAAATCGTAAACCTTAAAAACTGGATCAAGGGTATTATCGATACATATTAGATTGAATTGAGAAAGTCCCTTTCACGGGGAATTGATTCACTCTGCAGCTGGAAAATTTTGGCTATTTTATATGGCAGCACGAAATTGACCGCAGGAAGAAAAAAAAAAAAAAAAAGAAAGAAAAGAAAAGAAAAGAAAAGGAACAGTAGAAACTATCACAAAGAGCAAAAAAATCAGTCAAATTACAGCAAAGTTTAACACTGATTCCCAGGGGCGGATCCATCCGGACTATAGATCGAGGCCGAGTTGAAGGTAAATCATTCACAACAATCGAATCCAGCGCGAAATCAACATTACACAAATAAATCTGATATTACCTTCCAAGTTGGTGATAAGAAGATGGATTTTCCCCGTAGAAATCACAGCACCACAAGATAAAATTGGTGCAAAGAGGTTGATGAACCCGTTTTTCTTCTCCCCCCTCCTTCAAAATAAATTGTTTCCAATTTTAAGTGCAATATCAAGGAAAAAATTATATTGGCTATTGATCTGTTAACTCCATTAACAAGAAAAATATTAATGAATAAATTACTAATGGTAGGATTACACAAGGATATTGGCTTTTAATTTGGCTGTACATGGCATTCAACGAAAACGGAAAAAAAAAAAAAAAGTCAGTCCACTCATAGTTACAAAATTTAAGTTGCAAGTATCTAGTTTGCAATGAAAAATTAAAATACTTAAAAATCATTCAAATAAGCCCACATTTGATGGCATTAACATCAATTTTTAGTAAATTTTGATAGAAATTGATAAAATGTGTGACTAATTGTTAACTTTGACTTGAATTAAAATCTTGATAGCTTTTTTTAACAAACGATTATTTTGTTAATTAATAGTCGATTAACCATTCATCTATTAACAAACAGTATATTAACATATGGTTAGTTACTTGACTAACTCTTAATAGAAGTTCGATAAGCATGTCAAGAGTTAGTCAGTTAAGGATTGCCGATTAACAAACAATCAATTAATTGACTGACTCTTAATAGGCATCGAGTTTCTTTGTAAGAGAGTCGTCTATTAATTGACCAATTGTTTATGAAACTTCGATTAACAAATTGACTCTTAACATACATTATCGATTGTTTGGGTTAGCAACAATACATAGAGCCTGTTTGAGCCCTATTCTTTTTGTCCAGATTGCATTTTGGAAAAATATTTTGATGGAGAATGTGTAGTTAAAAAATAAGGAAAATCTTTGAGTTTGCGTGTAATATATTTTATTGAAGAATGTGTGGTGAAAATAAGAGAGAGCAAAATATATTTTGAAAATAATGGGGACAAAACAAGGGATTAGTTAACTTTTTTGAATTTTTTAGATGAGCTTGTAATGAATGATCAAGGTCGGTGGACATGAAAATAGACAAGGAATAATGGAGAAGGTGCTGTTGCAATTTTTATATTAGTGAATACATCGTATATAAATGTGTATCATGATGTAAAAAACCTCCTTAGTGTTGATTCATCTAATTACGAGATTAAGTTCAACTTTCATTTTCCTATAATACAAAGTTTTTGAGTTCCGCCAATGAAAACTATATCAGACATAGATTGAATGGGCTCATTGATCTTAACCAAAAGCACATTCTCCTCTTTTGTGTAACTCTTGTGAGGAAGAATATTTTTGGGAATGAACACGGACTAGGTGATGAAATGGACCATAATGTGGATGATTTATAGGACATCGTAGAGATAGTTCGAGAGGATAATGTAATTATTTCGGAGACAAATCCTACAATATAGACTCTTTGAGATAGTTCAAGATAATGAGGAGGAAATTTCATTTACAAACTAGAATTCCTTGCTTTATCAACAAAGTAGACACGAGTTAGGTAGGAAATCCCAAGTTGGACCTAATTCATGGTCTTCTCATATGTCATGTATGATTCCTGATGATGAAGATTTGCAAGTCGATCAATTATTTGACATCAAGAAAGATGTTCAAGTGCTATTGATTGCATTGGAATATAACGTTGAATTCAATGTAGAAAAATCAAATAAGACTATGTACACAATTGTTTGTGCAGATGAAAGTTGCAAGTACATTTGCAAGCAAAGAAGTATGACAAATCTGATTACTTTATAGTTTACCGTTGGCGATTTTAGATGGTGGTGGTTACGGATTGGGGGTTGGCTTGGGTAGCTTTGGATCATATTATGGTTTGGGAGCTTGATTATGAGAGATTAGTGATGGCAGAAGTAGTGTTTAAAGGAAAATGGTTATGGATGGTAATGGTGATAGTAAGTGGCAATAGATGATAATGGTAGTCATTGTGAGCAATTGGATGATGGTAGTGGGGGGAAAGGAAGCGGAGATGGTTGAGATAATAAATTCCGACATGATTGATGATGGTCATAAGTGATGATGGTGATGAAAGGTGACAATTGTAGTGGAATACAGTATTGAAGGGGGGATTTTAGGTTTAGGATGGGAGTGACATGATAACACATATTTATTGCCCTATAAGCGGGTACTAATATTTTAGATTCATGTATTTGAGTTAAAAGACCCGAATCCGGGATTTTAGCCCTGATTAGGAAAAGGCCGGAGAAACTTTCTAGTTATGAATCGGGTATAAAACCAATAGTAAGCCGATTCGGGTTGATTTATCAAATTATGATATTATTGATCGATTCGTCATATTACTTTAAGAATAAAAAGTAAGGAACTGGAGTAACATATATGTTACCTTACAAATAAAAAAATAAGTAATAAAATAACACGTATGTTACTCCTACAAATAAATTAATCTCAAATTATTTCTCAATCACTTCAAAATTTTAGTTAATTTCGCTTCAACAAATTACTAATTGAAATTTTGTCAAGAAATTTCTTTGCATGCAAATAATGTTTAATTTAATAACCTCATAGCATAACTGTCAATATTACTTGATTAAAATTTGATTATCTCGACTAAAGAAGGTAAATCTCTCGATTACTTAATGTAAATAACAAGTCTTTACACAGAACAGACAATTTATATTATGGTGTTAACTAGTTGCATTTGATCATATAGTTCTTCAATTTTATAAATGTACTTTTAGCAAGTATTATAGGTAGTCGATTGTCAGTTTAGTGCTCCAATATCTTCTCCCACACTTTTGGTATGGTGTTGCCTCTAATAATTTGTTTCTAAGTTTTTATTAAAGGTTTTATATACAACCACCTTAGATGATTTCAAAGTATGGAACCACACTATTTAAGTATTGTCGTCAACACACCCTTATTTATATTATTTATGAGGATTTCATTTTTTTACATCAAATCTTGTAGGTAATTGAATTGATGTTATCCCAGTCCACCCCAATGTGCAATTCCCTGTAGGATCCATTGATGCGGGCCATTAAAAGGGTATTATAACAAGCAATCGTGCTACTTGTACAAAAAAAATTTACACCTTACTTGACATATAAAAATGTATTTCAACAAGCAATCATGGGTGTTGATATCGTAATCTTGAGTGGTCTATTGTACTGGTTTGTCTAGTGTTCAATGCTTTCTAGTTGTGGTTAGGGTTTCCTAAGTGGTTATGCCTGCTTTTGAGAGATATTAGAGAAAAAAACTAGGGATCTCAGTGGGATTGTAGTTGTAAACTTCGTTCTTGGTTCATTGTTGGTGATTATTAGTGTAAAGACGCCAATCTACATTTGTAGAGCCTCAAAGGGAAATTAGAATAGGAATTTTTTCTTTTCTTATAAGTTTTTGTTAGGTCCAATATTGTCATTTGCAATTCTGTGAGCAAAAAAGACTTAATTAATCATGTGTAAAAGTCAAAGACTTGTGTTGCAATTTGTATAAATGATTTAGGCTAGGGTTTGAGTTTGAGTTTGGAATAAGGTAGAAAACTCGTCGAATTTTCACTAACTGTTCGCCAAGTTGTTGCTCGAGCATTAAAAATAGTAAACTCGTCACTCGCTTGTCGACCCCGCGTCGTTTGAGCGAAAAGACGTCGCTCACTTTTCTTCGAGTTGTCCCTCGAGCGACAGTGTTACGTGGCCAAACCCTAGGTCGCGATTTTGGGGAATTTTACATGGCTCATGACATTTATTCGCCCCCAACTATAAATACAGAAGTCATGGACGAAAATTGATATGGTTGCTACATTGTGCTATCATTGAGAAAGACTTTCATATTATCTTTGAGAGATCCAATAACACAATTCAACTGGTGGAATCAATCATTCATTCTTGAGATACGATAACCTAGTTTTTGGGAAAAACACCTGACTTCCTTATCTCTTTGAGGAATAGACTCTCTCATTGAGGATTGAGATATGTGGACTTCAAACACAAGAAAAGCACAAGAACATGAAGTTCTTAAAATTCTACTTGAAAGAGGCAATCGGTATAAGATGAGGAGGTTAGAAGAAGACATCAAATCTTGGAGGCTGCAGGATGTAGATCGGGAAGTCTAGTGGAGTGCCTAGATAGTATCTACGACAGTAGATCGTGAGACTGGAAGATTGACAACGGATCTTATAGATTACATGAATTACAACAGCTAGAACTAGAACTAGTGGAAGTTGTTGTACTAGAATCGCACTGTATCCCTAATTGTCTATAGTGGAGGTAACTGTTTTGGTTTCGAAGTTTTCCCACGTTGGGTTTCTTTGTTAACAAATCTTGTGTTCTTACTGCTTTCCTTATTATTATTGCAACATTCAAACTTAGAGAAATTTGACTTGTATGTATAATCATCTAAAAAACTAATTAAAATTGACTAGTTCTTTTAATTAGTCAATTATGCACGTAAGGTCGAACTGATTTAGCGTATCTAGAACTTTCAAGTGGTATCAGAGTCTAATTACGTGTCCTAACCTTACATTGTCGAGATGAGCACCTCGTTAACTGTCCCGTCCTATTTTGATGGTAGTAATTGCGCATATTGACAAGTTAGGATGAGGGTATTTTTGAAATCTATGGATGAGAGAATCTGGTTGAGTGTAGTTAACGGTTGGTCTAATCTTAGTACCATGGTTAATAATTTTGTCACTTCCACCTCATAGAAAACTGGTCAAAGGCTAAATTAGATAGATGCAACTGGAATAGCAAAACCCTACATGCCCTGTTTATGGTTGTGTCCCCAAAAGAGTTTAGGAGAGTGTCCATGTGTGAGGTTCTGAAAGAAGTTTGAGATATCTTAAAAATCACACATGAAGAAACTCAGGCGGTTAAGAAATCGAAGTTACAGATACTGACCACTAGGTTTGAAGAAATCGGGATGAGCGATCATGAGATTTTTGATGTCTTCTACGCGAGCCTAAATGATATAGTAAATTCTAGCTTCAACCTAGGAGAGAGAATCTTCGAGCCTAAGATAGTGAAAAATTATTAGATCCTTACCTGACTTTTCAGGCTTAAAGTTACAGCGAATGAAGAAAATAAGAACATAGATACTATCAAGGAGGAACAGTTAGTTCGATCCCTCCAGACCTATGAGCTGACTTTAGATAAATTTGTTAAGGAAAAGCCTTTAGCCTTGAAATCTGTGAGGAACAATCGGACCGAATCTTTCGATTCAGATTCACCCAATGATGAGGAGTTGGCCTACCTAGTTAAGAAATTCTGAAAAATGTTTAGGAATAAGAAGAAGCCTCATAAAAGACAAAGAGATGGCTTTAATGAATCTAGAGGAAGATCACAATCAGTGAGATGCCATAACTGTCAAGGTTTCGATCGTGTGAGGAATGAGTGCCCTAGTGCTAGGAGAGTTGAGGAAAAGGCTATGAATACTACTCTCACTGATGACGAGTCTAGCTCGGACAATCAAAGTGAGAAATCCACGCGTGAGGAAAGTGGAAAATATATAGCCTTCGTTGCTAGAGTTAAGAATGAATCTGATCAGGGGAGTGAAAGAGATGAGGACATAGATAGTAGTGAGGAAACTGAAGGAGAATCCGAAAGTGAGTAAGATATCCAAGAGGCATATGAGAAAATATATCAGAAGATTCTTAAGATTCTTAATAAGAACAAAGTCTTAAGTACGATGGTTAAAGAGCTTCAATTGGAGAAAGAGAAGCTAATTGTGTAGATTAAGGAATCTTCCTCAATCCTAAGTGAACTGAAATTGACGAGTGAATTTTTAGAGTCTCAGGTTAAAAATCTCACCAGTGAGTTGTCACCGTAGAGAGTTAGGTCACATACGCCCTAGATGTCATCAATACCTGAATAGAAATAGGAACATGACCTTCAATAGGACCAAAAATCAGGTGTCCGTCGGTTAGATTAGACTCCTTACTGATCAAGTGAATCATTTTACCATATTGGTGACACAAGTGTCTAGAATTGCTCTCCCACTAGACAGGTATGGGTGAAGAAGGGTGATCTGCAAAATCTTGAAGTGGATCACGATGCTCCTAAGGGAAAGAACATTCATATACCTAACTGATTAATTAATTTTGATGCATGTTTGTTCCTAATCGTCATATGATTTATGCACGCATCCCCTGGATTTGTATGTTTCTTTTCATTTGTTTTTGGTTTCATGCATGTGCATTTTTATTGGTTTGCATTGACACATGCATATTTTGCTTTGTATTGTGTGCTTAGTTTTTTTTTCTTTGTGTGTAACGCATTCATTTTTGAAAAAGAACAACACAAAAAATTGAAAAATGAAAAAAAAATAATAATAATGCAAAATTTTGGAAAAATATAAACTTCCACTACAGCATGATATATAATTCTTGAACTTGCAAGTTGTGATCATGTATATGTAAAATTGATAAGTTATAGCATAATTTTCATTGCTTGCTAAGTTATTGTGGATTACTTAGTATATGTGTCTTCATGTATCATGTGTACTGCACACATTATAAAATTGTTAGTGGGACTCTATCGCGTGTGTGAGATTTGTGATGACTATCACATGTTAATAGGGTGACCCTGAACATTCATTGACCGAATTTATTAAACCTAAGTTCAAAAATATTCCCCCATTATATAAAAGTTCAATATCTTAATTTTTTCATCGGGGCCTATTTGACTTGAGTAATTAAGCTTGCGGGGTTCCTTAAAACCTGGTGCCTATAGTCAACTAATTTGGGTTAACCAGCCTAAAACTCGCTATAAAGGTCATCATAATCGCCTAATGGAGAAGAACCTGCACTTAAGATGAAAAATGAACGAGCTTGAAAAATTTGAAAAATATAAATGCTCAAAGCCAGGGGAAAAAATGAAAATAATAAGTATATGTCATAATGCGCTTACATGGTTTGGCTTTCATAAGTAGGAGAATATACTTATTGACAGTGATGAGCATGTCATTTTTCACAAAATTAAGGTTTTGGAGCTCTACTTGCATTAGATTAGTGACATTTTACACATGAGTTATTTATATTATTTACTTCATCCTGACTTAAAATGAGTACGTAGGGAGGTCTACTACTTGTTAATTATACTTCTGCATACTATCACCTGCATTTTTAAGTGATTATATGTTATTGCTCTATTTAATTTTGATATCATTCCCTTTAGCATTTGTGACAAAAAGAGAGAGAAAAATGAAACTGATGTGGAGAGAATAAAGTGCATATATATAGGATATAGGGGGGAGGGCAGTTGCATTGCAACATAAAATTCATGAGAGTTTGTAGTAAGAGGGAGCATTGCATTGCATTCCATATCATGTCCATTGCTGTTTGAATTTTGATGTTTAGTGATATTAATGTTTCGATTGACATTAATGTGACGTCTCAAACTAGCATATTGATTTGTGATTAAGTGCTTTATTTATTATATTTCTTGTATCACGTGCTTTTACACTGGGAATGTGAGTTTTGGATTTCAGAAAACAGGTTTAACAAGGAATGCAAGTGGGTATAATGGGTAAACTAGTTTATTTTTTTTCAAGTCTTGACTTAAATTGTACAATTTTGTTACAAAATGCCAAATGGGGAGTTTGTTAGGTCCAATATTGTAATTGACAGTTCTGTAAACAAAAAAAACTTAATTGATCATGTGTAAAAAGTTAAGGACTTGGGTTGCAATTTGTATAGATGGTTTAGGCTAGGGTTTGAGTTTGGAACAAGGTAGAAGACTCGCCAAATTTTCTCTAGTTGATCCACAAGTTGTTGCTCGAGTGTTAAAAACAGTAAGCTTGTCACTCGCTTGTCGCCACTGCATTGCTTGAGCAAAAAGCTGTCGCTCGAGTGACAGTGTTACTTGGCCAAACTCAAAGTCACGATTTTGAAGAATTTTATACGACCCATGACACTCATTCACCCCCAACTATAAATACAGAAGTCATGGACAAAAATTGACAAGGTTGCTACATTGTGCTATCATTGAGAAACATTTTCTTATTGTCTTTGAGAGATCCAAGAACACAATTTAACTAATGGAATCAATCAATAATTCTTGAGATTTGGCAACTTAGTTTTGGGAAAAATCACAGTTATGTAATCCAAAACATCTGGCTTCCTTAACTCTTTAAGGAAGCGACTCTCTCATTGAGGATTGAGAGAGGTGGACTTCAAGAGAAGGAAGAGCACAAGAACATGAGGTTCTTGAAATTTCACTTTGGAATAGGCAATTGGTATAAGATCAGGAGGTTGGAAGAAGATAGCAGATCTTGGAGGTTGGAGGCTGCAGGAGGTAGATCAGGAAGTCTATTGGAGTTGCTAGATATTATCTACGACAGTAGATCGTGAGACTGAAAGATTGACAACGGATCTTATAGATTACAAGAATTACAACAGCTAGAACTAGTGGAAGTTGTTAGACTGGAATCGCACTGTATCCCTAATTGTCTATAGTGGAGATAACTAGCTTGATCCCAGAATTTTTGTTACGTTGGGTTTCTCCGTCAACAATTTTTATGTTCTTACTACTTTCCATATTATTACTGTGGCATTCAAACTTAGAAAAGTTTGACTTGTATGTATAATCATTTAGAAAACTAATTAAAATTGATGAGTTCCTTTAATTAGTCAATTTCGCACGTAAGGTTAAACTAATATAGCGTATTTAGAACTTTCAATTTTTAAGTTTTTACAATGTATTCACCCTGCCCCCATATATTTGGTCCAACAAGTAGCAAATTTCATAGGTCCAGTAAGTTGCATATTTGCAAGGTCCAAGTAAAAGAATGTCAATCAATTAGATTCATTCATTTGAAGAATTAAATTATATCACTACTTTGTATCCACTCCACTCTTGACTGTACTTTACGTGCAGTCATCCCTCAAATATTGTTACGGCGTCACAAGCAGAGCCAAAACAAGAATTGGATGCTATTTGATTGCATATTTATAGTGAGTTAAGAAAATTTTGAAATATACATTTGGTGGCATATTTTATTTCTTCATTTTCTGCTAGAAATTGAGAAGATAACTTTTTTAACAAAAAGTTATGGGTAGAATTGAATTCAAACCTCAGTATGAGTTCAGGTTCACGTTTTGGTTCTGAATAGGTTCTCATAATTATGTGATCCAAATGGTTCTATTTACGAAATAACTAAAGTGTAACAAGTGATTTCGTGTATTAAAATACTCGGATCGACCCACTTGATACTCAAGCTTAATTTGGGAGTCATTTGGAGTGAATCGTCTTAACAGTTGGGTTAGTGAAATATGATGATATAGTAGAATAAATGAGAGAGAACTCTAGTATCAATCTATATTAGCTTCACTTGTTCCAAATTACAATAGAGCACTTCACTCCTCTGCACATATGTTCCAACTTTTTTGTACTATTATAAGAGTATGTTTGGGGTGGCTTATCTGGAAGATAGCTCCGAATGTGTTGACTTATATTGATTTGTTTTAAATGCAGATGGTTCACATTAAGCTCCTTTTGCTTGGATTAAAATCAAATTAAAATTCTAAGTTAAAGTCAAGAATTAATTTTAACCAAACATTTCACAACTCAACCACACAGTTCATAAACTTTTATAAAAATCGGCTAAAAAAAATAATTTTAACTAAACATTTCACAACTCAACCACATAGTTCATCAACTTTAATCAAAATCGGCTAAAAATCTGATGTTAATCTACATCAAATAGGGGCTAAAAATAAATCACATTATTGCTTATCTTTAAAATAAATCATCCCAAACATGCTCTGAATTGCACATAACAACTAATTTCTGTCACCTCTTAATTTTTTTCATGACTGAAACTATTCTAAATATGAAGTATTTTTAGAATATTATATTACCATGATTAATAAACCCTAAACCCTAATTTAAACATAAACTGACAGTACTTTCATTTCACAATATGCTAGTAAAACACACACACACGTACATGTATATATTTGCTAGGGAAATTCCATATGTACAGATAAAAAATTCACAGAATCTTTATAGATACTCACAAGGAATGTGGGTCCCACATGAATTAAATATTGCAAAAAAATTGGGCTCCACTTATTTGCGTGTATTTTGTAAACATTCTGTGACTTTTCTTTTTGTAAGCCTAGCATGGCTGAATTTGCAATCCCCACTACGATGATATTAAGTTTGACATTTTTATTTTATTTTTTTACGGCGTGTGAGGTGGCACACTTTTTTACCCTTAATTTTAGCAATACTTAAAATAATTCACGACACAATTTTACACATCATACAATGTCACCTTAATGTATACATGGAATGTACAAATAACATTTTCCATGTATTTGATGGAAGTTCCAAAAAACTGCCACTGACTCAACATTTGTATATATTCCTACAGGAATGACAATAATTAATATACTGGGCCATTACAGCAAGGCAAAACCACAAGACATATTCCCATTTTTCTCTATTTAGAAAGCTGCTTTAATATCAAGAAAAGAATTTCAGAATCACTTACAAGAAGTAACCATTATGAATCATCAACAACAGGCAATTTATTGACTGTTCAGATTTACAGGTAAGTAGGACCACCACAAATCACCACTATAAATTAGGCTGCAGCAGCCACCATATTCAAGAATGATTCCACAGCAAGGGCTCACAGCAGCCACCTGAAATGGCTGAAACTAAAAAATATATGAAACTTTGGGCTCCTAATCCCTTGGGCATATAAATTAGTCCCTTTTTTTAGCTCATATTTGGCCACCATTTTTTAAAAAAAAAAAAATTTATTTTCAACTGCATATTCTTCCATAAAATAAATTTGTTTAATCACTCATTCTCAAAAAATCACTGTTTAAAAACATATTTTCCCTAAAAAAAGGGCTAAAATAGGGGCATAATTTGATCATAGATGCAGTGCTTTGATATGGACATTTGAGTGATGAAGAACATGCCATCTTTGGATGAGTGAGTTTTGCTTATTTAGCAGGAGGTCATGTCGAGTCTTGTCTAAGGACTCATTATCTTTGTTATTAACGAAAACATGCGACCTATATGTGGTGATTAAAAAAGGAAAATCAAAGTGATGTAAATTTAGAGAATCAAAATTGGCTTATCCTAATTCACAAATAATAAATAAACAAATAAATTAGGTGGCCATTGTCTCTCTTTCTCTCTCTTAAGCACGTAGGTCTATGCTATTTAACCACTTGTTCAAAAGTTTAAGAGAGGTTATTAATTCAACATATAATATTTGAACACGTAAAAGCATCTTAAGTTTTAACACTTCATATTATGAAGATGTTGTCTACTTGATGAGCCCAGGTCGCGTATTAAGGTGAGCAGGAAACCTTTGACAATGAATTGTTCCATGCAAATTAAAATTAGTCTTAATACGGGTGAAGCTTGAAAGATCAGCATAAAATTAAAATATAACCTGGAAGTCAATATCATTCTTCACATATATACTAGAAGATTTCATTTAGACCACCATAACAAATCTTTGCGATATACAGCAATATCCATACCATTCTTTCTATATTTCTTCAAAAACCCTAGGTACTGCTTTAGTATTCAAATACAAAATGATGGATTGATCGAACTCTCCACTCGAGCAAATATATCGAAAGATTTATCTTCAAGAATCAGAACTAGATATATAATTCACTGCAAGTTACCATCAACATATATACATATACATTAATAAAGAGATACACAGAAATGTTCAAGATTTAGTGAAAATGAAAAGAGGGTCTGAATTTATCTTGGTGAAATATGATCTAGAAGTGATGACTAGTTGTAACATTCTGATGATCAGCCCTATGATTTGGATGATCAGGATCGCTTGAGTGTGCATCCAACGGTGCAGTACTACCTGAAATTGGCCTAAAAGCATTGAGTGCTGCAAGCATGCCCATATGGCCATCCACCGCCGCGCCACCACCAGCGCCGCCCAGTTGTTGCCCTGGCAAGAATGACATAGGTGGAGGAAAATTCATAAAATGCAATCCACCACCAGACATTGCACTTCCCGATGGCCACAAAGAATTACCACTAGTACTACTCATCACCTGGTTATTAGTATTTGTCACCATAAGAAATGCCGTCGCCGGAATATTCTGGCCTTGACTTGCCGGAATCGAACTTGTGCTTGATTGTAACATATAATTATGACTCCCCATTTGTGTTTGAAGTAGTGGTGGCAGTTCTTCCTCCAGTTGCCGTCTTCTTCCCATGCTCGTCTCCCCCTCAGCCATCCTCTCATTCTGGGACGCTAATCGAATCTCAGGGAACAAAAATCTCCTCTGTGATTCTTGAATACACCTCAACTGAGAGCTAGCCGCGTAATTTTGATTGAAAAAATTGTACCTTAACGGCGCCGACATGGTTGAGCCTGAACTCCTAACTGATATATTCAATGAACTAAAATTCGCAGGGATGGTTCCGGTACCGGTGGCGGCAATCACAGCCGGCTCAGCCTGTTGAAGCAGCCATTCAATTGTTTCGCCATCAGATTTAAGGCCTAACTCTCTCGTAAGCTGAAAAACCCTAGCAGCACATGTTGCTGGCATACGGATCCGCCGTCCACGGCCCTCGACTTTCGTGTGCCTATCCTTGGTGGTGGTTCTTTTCGGCGGCGGCTTTTTGGGTGGTTCTGAACCGGACACGGTCCTCTTTGAGCTTGAACATGCTTCTTCTTCTTCTCTTTTCTCAAGCAATTGCAATGGAAAATTAGGCCTGCAAATAGAATTTCCATTACCAATATCACCATCCATGATCATATAGTAATTAACAGTATATTATCCTCTCTATATCTATATCTGCAGATAACCCTGAATTCAGTGTTTCGTGGGTTTTTCTCTCTCTAATTATAAGTAACAAGTTGGACTCTAGCAGTTTCCTTTGAGGTGGGAGCTGGCAATTGGATTTTTTTGATAATATTTTTTTACGAGAGAGAGAGATGAGTTGAGTGCAAGCTTTAAGCAACAAACATAATGAGTGGGGAATGGCTGGAGAAAGCAATCTTCTTTAAGAAAAATCTTTGCTTTTCTGAGGCTAATAAAGTAAAATTCCAGTTTCTGAATAATTATTTTTGAGTAATAATGTCTATGTCTCCATGTCTAAACTTCCGTTCCCCCTGGTATGATGTGTCACACCGTTTTAGACCCTCCGAAGTCCGAACTATAGTCTATTCGTTCACCTTCTTCAAAGTTAGGAGGGCTTACATGATTGAGTAATGCAACAATGCATAACTCCTACATATAAAATTTACATTTTGAAACTAACAAACTTGTCAAATTATTTCAAAATTTATGTGTTAATTCCAATTAATAATATATATAATATATAATTAATTAAAATTAATTATCCCCACCCCTCACCATCCTACTCCCTTTCTGGAGATCTCACACCACTTCAACCCTCACCCCAATGCACCCCCAGCCCACCCCCCACATCCCAATTTTTTTTTTCATAAATTAAAAACTTGAAATAACACACCCATCCCCATAGAACCACCTATCCTACCGCTACCTCCACTTCCCAAAAAATTTCCAAAAATTAAAAACTGTAGATTACATTCCACCTCACCGAACCATCATGCCCTACCTCACCTCCATCCCCACCACCCATCCAAAAAAAATTCAAGTTACTGTATATAATCAAGTCACTGACATGTGTTATTCGTGACTAATTGTGATCAAGTTTGTATTCAATGTGATTAATTGTGATCAAATTTGTATTCAGTATGATTGTCTGTGACCAAGTCAATATTAGCTGTGACAATATATGATGAAGTCAGAATTGATCACACTCAACACATAATTGATCACAACTTTTACAATAAACACATACTTGCCCACAAAAAGTCACCACAAACAAATTTTCACACATCGTACATCAGTATCACAATCCACCATCAGTCACCACCACCTTCACCTCCAACTTTACTACATTCATTGACATGTGTCATCTATGATTAACTGTGACCAATTTTATCTTTAGTGTGATAGTCTGTGATCATGTTAGTCTAATTTTTGATTATATGTAAAAAAGTCACATACAATCACAGTTAACATAAATTTGGTCACGAACAGTCATAACAAAGACAGACTTGGTCGCAGTCGATTTTCGTCGCCAGTACCACTCTAGCACCAGCACCACTCTTAACAACGTCAAGAATCAAATGTGTACTACCAACACTTTCAACAACTCCCAACCACCACCACTACCGGCATAACCGTACCACCACTACCAGAATGAAAATAGACTTGGTCACACTCCATGGATGTGGGCACCATTACCACCACCACCCCCCCCAACAACGTCAAAAACCTAATGATCTCCATCTCACAATGACCGCATGCGCCACCAGCAACAGATCCATTACCATCTACACTACCACCAACAACAGAACCACCCCACAAATTAAAAAATCACCGGCATCATTTACAAAACACCAATAACCATCCTAAAACTCTGGCTAAACAACAGAACTGATAAAAAAACAACCCATCCTTCATCGTTGTTGCCAGATCAAAAAATTCACTTGGTTCATGACCCACCAGACCAGAAGTTTTACGACGACCAGAAGTTAAGCTACAGTACAGAGGCGCCTCCGGTTAAGAACTAGGATGAAAAAAGAAGGGAATGGCTTAAATAACACCCATCATTCGCCGTCGGAGTAGGAAATCATATTCTAATGGTGATAGGTTCCCAAGCCATGCCGTGTAAGAATCCCATCAGCGATTCTTCGCTGCTGAAACTCTTCAAGAACAAGGTGGATTATTGCAGACGCCATGGAATCGAAATTTTCTACAGCATTGTGTTGTTCTAACCCTAGATACTTTTATTTTGGGCCAGAATGGCTACCGTCAAGGCCACTATGCTGCACGTGGCAACTTTGCTCCATTGTGCACGGCGACACCGAAAATGAGAGTGGGTGGGGGTGGGTGAGGGGGGGAGGGAGAGAGAGAGAGATAGAGAGTTTTAGGGGTTTTGAAATGAATGATACTTGGATAGGTCTGTGGGGTGGGGTGGGGTGGGGTTAGGGTAAGGTGAACATCTAGATTAGATTTAATTAATTTTTTATTAATTATAATTATTAAAACTTAATTACCACCTGATTTGTGAAATAAAATTTAATCCCCCTAATTTTTGAAAGCTAATCTTTAAAGGTAGGTTTCTAGGTAATTTTCCCATTGAGTAATGCTGATTCTTTTACTGGAGAAAAGGTCTCCATAAACCGATTTAGAAGTCAATTAGAGACCATTTTCAATTGAATTAAGGTCATTGTATAGATAAAATATACAAAAAAACATTGCAGATGTACAGAGAAAGCATTGCGGATGTAGAAGTGACAACACTTTATTAGCTAATTGAAATGTGTTTTTGGTCCAACATCCAATTAAATCTTGAGAACTAACAATCTATCAAAAATATTGTCAAGCATTTCTATACATGTAGCAAGATTGTTTAGTGATTACTTTGGGTGCACATCTTCATTCAAATCTTCAGCACATGTTTAGATATTCATATTGTAGATTTATGTGAACAATTCTTGATATTATTTGTTTGGCTTTGAATTTAACTTATTAAAAAGAGCAACTACACCATTTATAACCATTTCAAAAAGTGAATTCTTAGTGCCCCCGGGGAACATTCAAGTTGGCAAAAGACAGACATTGCTGGGCTTGCAACCTCAGCGTGGAGAGCTCGATTTCTGGTTGGAGCAACTTGGTGATGTAATCAGTGGCGGAGCCAGCACCTGGCGAGCTCACGCGGCCGCCTGTGCTGGCTCCGCCGGAGTCTTCTGTATGGCAGCGGTCCGCCGGGAAGGAATTTGAAAATTACAGTGACAATCACAGCAAGGAGCCAAGGAGGAAGAAGATGACACTGTGGTGGGCTGGGAGGGCGCTGAGCTCATTTTTTTTGGGTTTAAGTTGTGGCCTTGTGGACTTATCAATTTTAAAAAAATAAGCCCAACTGCCACAGCCCAATTTGGAGTGGAAATGTTATGGACGGTCACTTAAGAACGGTTTTGCAAAGTCCAATTTGCCAAACACACAAAATACAACCGACGAACTGCAAACCCTATGGGCGATTTGGGCGAAATTGTGCTACTCACAACGCAGCTGGCTTCGCTCTGTGACGATGTGAGTTTGTGAGAGTAGACTGTGACTGTGACTTTGAGGCTTCAATTGAATCGAGTGTTCGACGTGAAGACGCCTGCTGTGCGGACTGCGGAGTGCGGTGCCTATGTTGGAGAAGCGTGCCACTGGCCACTGAGTGCGACGCCAACTGCCGGATTGCCATCTGCCGGTAATGTTTGCTAACTTTTTGCCCCTGCCTGACTGCCTAAGTGACTGTGTGTGGCTGTGTGTGAAATTGTAATGTGTTGCAATTGCTGTGCCGGCCCTGTGCGGCTGTGCCGTGTGCTTGATGAGTGATTGCCTGTGTTGGAAAACTTGGAATGGCCGAATGGAGTGTTGAGTCAGTTGAATGTATTGTGTTGCTGAATGCTGACTGTGGATGTTTGGAATTTGGATTATGGAATATGGAAAGTTAACTATAATGTATCTTATGTTTCATGTTTGTCAATTGTCAGTTTGTATTTATGAAATATGAATTATGGGTTTATGATAATGAATTAGGATTTTCTGACTTTATCCATTTATGAATTATGATTTATTAATTAGGGTTTTACGAATTAGAGATTTATGAATTATGGTTTATGGTTTTATAAATTAGGGTTTTATTTATGAGTTATGGTTTACGTGGAGAAAGATATTTTTAAAAAACTTGAGAATGAGGCAATATTGCAACGTTTTCAAAATATGAGGTCTCATAAAATACAGTTGTCTAAACTTACAATTATAAAGTAATGTTGTATCGTATATTTTTTTAGTACTTTGGGTCGTATTGAACTATATTTTTATATGTATATAATTTTTACGTTTTAGTGTATTTACATATATATTGAATAATTTTTAATATTATTTAATCAAATTTTAATAAACAACCGACCGGACCGGGTTATTACGATCGTTGATTCTCGACAGTCAACTGTCAAAGTCAATCCCGCCCTAGCTGACCCATCGTCTTGGATTCGCCCCTGGATGTAATAATCATGGAGGAGGCTCCTTTGGGGCCAGGAGTATAAAGGGTGCATGAACCTTGGTCAACTTGAACATAACCCGCGGTTTACTTTCGTCAGTTATTGAGGGGTCGGTGGCTGATGGTCTAGGATATAGTCTGGCGTAAGCTGAGAAACCTGGGTATAAAAAAAAAAAAAAGTGAATTCATAGCAAACAAGTCAATCAAATCTCCAACGGCTAAATTTTTTATTTTTTATATGAAATGATAGCTTAACGGTCCCTTGATTCAGACTCCACGTATGATGCTTTTTATCTTGCTCTCGATAAAGACAGTGGGATTAGATTAAGGCTGAAAGATTGGGACTCAATTTCTTGATTCAGAAAATACTGAAACATATTGGGGCGTAAAAAGGGGGGGGGGGGGGGGGGGGGGGGGGGGGGGGGGGGGGGGGGGGGGGGGGGGGGGGGGGGGGGGGGGGGGGGGGGGGGGGGGGGGGGGGGGGGGGGGGGGGGGGATAAAGTGGCTCCGCATGTTCGTTCGTTCAATCATTGCCTCTTTAGCCTTTCTTTGATTAACATACAAATAGTTGATAATTGGGATTACTTGAACTATCTGAAAATTTTAAATAATTATATATTTAGGGGATATTTAATTACAATAATATAAAGATTTTAACTGCACCTCAATATGATACCATAGTCGTACAAGTTCAAATGATTAACTCGATACATTCAAGTTTCAAAATTAACGTTCGTAACGAACCACATTAATAGAAAAATAAAATTCCATATCGATTAAATATAAAGTTGGATAGTCCTCTCGAGACTCAATAAATATTAATAGAATATTTATTTTTGTATTTTGAAAACGTTTTTGCATATATTAAACATTATATAGCATCATTGAGCAAGGACTACTAAAATTTTCTCGAATTTGATTTGTCCTAAACAATGATTAAATTGTACTTAGTCACGTCGAAACCTAGATAGGCCTAGAAATTAGCGTGAGAAATTGTACTTCTAAGAAACACAATCAAAGTACAGCCCCCTTAACCAACGACAAAATCATGTTTTGTCATAACCCTATTGCCACTTGAATCTAATTCTTCATGAAAACCTAGAAATGTACTTACAAAGTATTTATGCATGATTATATATATATATATATATATAATTGATTTTTTTGTCTACAGTGAACGCAGCATAACTCTTGTTCCCCGTGGACAAGAGATCAATTCTTTATATATTTGATATTAAGCATTATTTTCAAAAAATTTAGGATAGACTATAAATATTTTTTAGTCGCTTAGTTCAATTCATTAATTGTTATATCTAATATATCCAAAATAATGTAATGGAGGGTTAAGAGTAAAATCTCATATCACTTAAATACGTAAAATTATTATCAACATATAATTAGGTTTTGAGCTACTCACGTAATAATATTGACATTTTATGATGAAACTCTAATACTCAATATGATATCACAACTAAAAGGCTCAAACTGGCAACCAATCCGTACTAAAACTCAATAGGGTTATAATAATCCAAGGGCACCATTTAATTTCGAGAGAGACTACTGTTATATAATTAGGCAAAATTTAGACAAGTTCCGACTTATATAACAAGCTTACAGATTCGCCCCCTCACCGTTCGTGCTTGAGGTTTACAACGAGCGTCCGTTTCCCAGGATACAACGGTAGAACCAGTAGCTTCCGAGCACCACGGGAACCACTCCGACGAACTGAACTAGTGCCTGAACTACACCACCACCAAGACCGAAATGCAGAAAAAATCGAACTCTATGCAAATGAATTTCTTATGTATTCTAAACTTGAAAACTTTTGCTTTTGTGTGTTGGAATGAGGAAAATGAGCCACTATTTATAGGCTAGGCTACCATCAATGACAATGACCTTTGGAGTTTCTCATATTTTTCCTATGTGGGACAAATTCATTTTTCCCACATAAACTCCATTTTGAGTGGTACACTTTGAGCCTCAATTTCTCATTCACCTGAGCATCAACTTTGGCAAGTAAGTATATGATTTCGATGTACTCACGGAGGAGAATACAAATCAACTTTCATCTTCCAAATTGAACAACCGGGTCCCACTCAAAACTCATACCAAAGTCAGCCCGTAAACTCGATTTTTCCAACAACTACATGTACAGAATTTATATACACAGATAAGACATAGAGTTTGGGGTATTTTTTTTTTATTTTTTTTTTGCAATAAAATATTCACATGGGGTCCACCCCCATGTGAGACGTTTGTCAGACTTTTGTGCAAATAATTCTGTACGCACAACATTAATCTTTAATTTCTCTGCATGGAAGGTCACGAGTCACAACATATGACCCACTCCTAAATTTTTATTTCAACATTCCAATCAATTTCAATACTATGCTTGGAATATTCAAAATAAGTAAATTCAAAAAATTATAACAGATTATAAGTTAAATTTAATCTACTTTTCCATCAATTTATATTCTAAAACATCTTACGTTCACAATTCAAATTTATCGGTTTCATTATAAAAAATATAACATTTTTTAAAAAAAAAAAAAATAAAATTATATTTCACTTAAAATAAAAGCTCTCTTCAAACCAAACATATTAAATTTTTATGAACAAATGAAACCATAATATAGTTGATAGACATGACAAGTTCAAATGAATTTTTCATTTCATGAAGTATGGACCAAAGTATTAATCAATTAGGTCACCTCAGCTGCTGGTGATGCAGATGGCTTACCTTCTAACTTATTATCAAGCTTATCATTCAAACAATTTTGTCGAGATGTTTCTAATTCTTCAATCTGAAATAACTCAATTTACTTCCTTTAATTTTTTCTAAGTTAAGTTCGAGATTTTTGAAACATATTTGATTCTTTGATCGGTCTATTTTATAATATATATGTCAAACATTTAGTGGACTAGAATAAGGGAAATTGATATTTTATTTTTATTTTTTAGAAATAAGATTAAGCACATGAATTCAAGAAGATTTACAAAATACCTATTCCCGCCTCGAAGTATATGCAGCTAAAATAGAAACCTTTGGTAAAATGTCCTCAAATAATTATATTAAATTCGACTTTCTTCAGTTCAACTAGACCTAGAGTTGTGGAATTATACGCCTATTAAGATTGAGAAAAAGAAGTTTTTCAATAACTTACTCAAACTCCATGTGAAATTGTACTTAGCCATAGATTGATCTTGAAAATTTCATCTTAGTTTAAAAGATTTTCAAGTACAAGCGACCATTTATACTAAACAAATAAAGGTACTATACAAACAATTTGGTCTTGGATTACTTCATGGATTTGTGTACAGTTTTAGCTCAAATCCACATCCGTAAATGTCTCAATCACTTTATAAAAGCAAATTTTGAGTGTAAATGGCTACACAAATTTCAGGGAAAAAAAAAAAAAAAGTCTACAAAACTTGCAATGGTGTGTCCCCTATGGGCTTATATTCAAAGTGGTTATTAGCAGCACAATTGACCGGCCTAGGTCTTGTGATACGTTTGTATAATTGTCCTTACCATAAATAATTTGGTTTTACTATTCTTGATTTTGACGGAAATTATTTAGAAATTGAAATTGTCCACAAATTCCGACAGGATTTTAATGATGCGAATATGATGCATATCTCAGTACAGTATACATTGTTAGTGTCATACCAAGTTCCAATAGTTGATAGAGTGTGGAAAAAAAAATTATTTTATTATGATGAAATTAAATTTATTTATTGGTAATCCTATTGTACCTGTGTAGATATATGATTATGAATAGTGGTCTCCAAAATTAAAGGAAAATACTGTTAATCACCATTTACAAATTCTTCGACGGAAAGATGAGGTGGTAAAACGAAAGTGATGCATTTTTTCTTTTTTTGGTGATATTTTTACTTAATCAAATCTCACTACATCATCTGTTGATGAACAAATCTGTTAATTGAAATGTACATGTAGTACAACCAAAAAATATATTGTGAAATACAATCACCTTTTTTTTTATTTTTGAATTGCATTATCTCTAGTTGTATGGAGACATGAACACATTAGTTTTGATATGTGAGCATATATATTGAACTTCTCTTTTTTGAAATAGTATATGATCTCATGAACTAGAATGTAGAGACATTTGAGTGAATATGTGGATGCTTGTTAGATGAGTAGGTTCATTAGGAGCGCGTTGTAAAGATTCTACGTGACAGACTATCTTAGTAAAAGTGGATTAATTATCTCAATAACGATTGTGAAATCTTCTGTGTGATTAGTCATATTTTGTTGGCGTTGGATGTGATTCTACTTTATAGTTGCTAATAAAACACTAATTTGATATTACGAAAATCACATGAAGACTAATGGAGTACCAAGATGTGATTTATCACTCTAAATAGTAGGGGAGATATATCTTGAATTCGTAAAATTCAGTACTTGTACTGTATGTCCTTGGCTGGTGTGGTGTGGTGTAATGATAAGAAAGAGGTTTCATATGCTATTTGATAAATTGATAGTTTTAATTAACAAAGAACATAATTGGGATAATGACATTGACACTAACCATTTGGTTTGGATTGTAATTGATGGATGGAGTGTATTTCATGTTTAACTACATTTCAGGTATTGTCGTACTACGTGACTTATTCCATAACATGGATAGCCTTGACATATTGATAGATATTAATCTCGGACATTTAATGTGGGCTGCTTAATTAGTTGAATTAATAGATAATTGATGTTATTTAATTTTTCTTAACCTATTTGGAACATAATAATAATTCATATTGAAAAATCGGAGATTCGACTCAACTACACTTAAAGGGGGTGATTAGGTGTAAACGCGGAATTAAAATTTAATTAACATGCAACAAGTCACAAGTTAATTATGTTTAGGTGATTAATCAAACAGTTCAGTTTATCCTAACTTGAACTACCGCAATACCGAAAGTAATAATAAAAATAGTAAGAAACACCAAATTGTTCACGGAGAAATCCAACGTGGGAAAAACTCCGGGTTCTTTGCCAGTCAAAAAATTACTATAAACTGTATTATAAACTTACAGACCACTAGCAAAATTGATGACACAAGCTTTATGATCTCCTGTCTGAAGTTTGAAGCAGATATCCTGGAATGTGCACACGAACACCAATCCTAACTCTTCTTGCAATTTATCTCCTGTAGATCTACCAAGAACTCCTCGTTCTTGAATTTCTTCTTTGATCTTCACAGCCAGTCAAGTTGACGAAACAATCTTCCTGACAGATCCAAGTAAAGAGTGGGCACCAGTGTATTTGATTGAATGTTTTGATATTTTCAATTCAAATGGCGCATATGAATTGATTGAACTTTGAAGGATGTTTAGCTCTTGAGAGAATAAGTGTTTTCTCTAGAATGTATTTGTTCAATCCACAACTCCTATTCTTTACTCCCAAACCCTACGCTATACAACCAACTATAAAACTTTACAATTAAGTCCCTAAACTTCTAAAATATTCAAATTGGTCATTTTGTTCATAGAATAGCCAATTACAATAATCTAACACTAACAAATTCTCTCTTTGACATTTTGTAACAAAGTCAATTACAAGGCAAAAATTCAGCCTAAAAAGAAAACTAAGTCCAACTACCATCTGAATGTAGCTTCCACTTTGTTCAACCTATATCCTGAAGTCAAAACTCACACACCCAATGTAAAAGCACGTGATACAGGAAATAAACAATAAAGCACTTGGAAGCTTACACACATAAACAATCAAATAAGTATACTTGTTTGAAATGTAATACTAATGCTAATCAAAACACCATATACGCATTAATACCACAAAACATCAAAACTCAAACAGCTATACATAAGGTGCAACACAAATGCAATGATAACATACTCCATATCAGTGCATGATATGCAATGCACATGTAAAATACAAGCTCCCCCTTACTGCAAACTCACTTGAAATTAAAACAGTAGGTAAATGTATCTATGTCTCTCCCCAACGACCCCAAATGACATAAGACATAAGTATAGATGTCATATCAATAAAAATCAAGTCAAATGTCAAACAATATCTATGTTTCTCCCCAATGACCCCGAACGACATAATACATGAGTATAAATGTCATATCAATGAAAATCAAGTCAAATGTCAAACAGTATATAAGTCTCTCCCCAACGACCCCAAATGGACATATATCAAAAGCATGCATATGAATAAGTAACCAATTATCTATGTCTCACCCCAACCACCCCAAAAGACAAGCATGCAAATGACAATGCAGCTACTCAAATACTTATAAATCTCCCCCTCACTATAAAATCTTTTCCCCTTTTTGCACAAATGTCGAAGGGAAAAGAGAACCAAGCAATGCAATGGAAGATAAACAATAAAGCATATAGCGTAAAGAGCAGCTCAAAGAAATGAAACAAAATCACTATATAAATAACTAGAGTTTGATACAAAATGAGTGAATACATCAAGAGCCTACCACAACTCTAGTAAGTCCAAAAGAATCAGATTCTACCACCAGATATCTAACCTTAAACTACAAAGTCGGAGCGTCGTCCTCATCAGTAGCATCTGAATCATCACTCTTTGCATCCCAATGATCACGCATCCATCTTACATGGCGCTGAAGATATACCACAGCTCCCCGTAAGTCAGTAACATCAGCCCGAGTCTGAGTCACCTCGGCTAGTAACCGAGCAAAATAGACATCTGGCCCATCAAGGCGGCCATGGAGTCACCTAAAGAAGAAGCAGGAGGGGCAGAAGATGATGGGATATCAGACGGAGGGACGATTGAAGGACCCCCAAGAAGATCACCTAAAGGATCAACTGGCTCTGCAGGATCAGCAGGCTCAGCCGGAGCAGAAGCAGAATGAGCATGTGATTGACTCTGTGACATGGTCGCATGACCAATAGGACGACCTATGTGACATGAAGGACCCTCCGAAAAAGTGACACCAAGGGTCGTGACCAGACGGTGAATAAGACAAGCATAATGCAAACCTATCCTACGGTCAGGGACACGAAAAGAACGCAGAATATACTAGCAAAGGAAAGTAGGAATGTCAATAGAATAACCATGCACAAGGGCATAGAGAAATCTAGCCAGATCGGACGACAGAGAAGAAGTATGTCCGATTGGCCATAGGTTCATGCACAGAATGCGCAACAGAACCTGGCGATCAGTAGTCAGTGATCCAATGCGGACCGCAGTGGACCCCCTACATAAGGAATGTCAAATAGAGTGGAATAAATGACATAATTAGAGGACCGGTCTCGGCGGAAAGATAAGAATAAATAGGGTGGAGAACCCTAGGAATATGCAGAGACTCGGCCAAAACATCGGGTGTAATACTAAGGGTGCGACCTCTAAGGTAGACCCTGAAAAAAGTATCACGGACCTCATGAATGTTCGCGTAGAACTCACGAACCAAAAGACTCAAAGGCGGAACCAACCCGGTCGCAAAGAATCCCAGCCCCGTGAAGTAAATATCGCGAAAATATCCGGGAAAGATCAGCAAGGATTACCTCATGCTCCACTAAGATATGACGGCGTGAGAACTGGGAAGTGAATACCTTAAAAGTAGTAGATGATATAAATCGGGCTCGGCTGAAGGAAGATGAACCACTGGCCTGCTGCGCTGCGGTCCTAGATCTCTTCGGCGGCATCTGTGACATGGTTGTAGAACAAACACGTTAAGAGATGCGACGAAAAAGGAGATAGACCACGAGATATAGCAATACACCCAAATGAATGGAAATACGTGAAATAATGCACCATGGAGGTAAGCACGTAAAATGATGCAAAAATAAGCCGAAGCGAGCAAAATGATGCAACAAGACGTCAATCACACGCAAAAATAAGCCAAAAATAGATAAGACACACTAAAACGATGCACAAAGACGTCCAAACACAGAAAACGATGTACGACCGAGTTAATGCACTCAAATCAATGCAAAAGTATCAAATATGTCAAGAAATGACCAAAACGTGCAAGGCGTAACGTGGTGCAGTGGCGTCAAGACATGGTGCAGTGACGTGAAGGCACCATGACGCGGTGTGACTTACATGTCACGATGCAAAATTCAATGCATATCAACTCAAAACCTAGGCATGAGAGTATAAACATGATCATGGCATGAAGTATAACCCGTGTGCGCAAAGAAGTTGTCAAAATCACACGAAAATCCTAATGAGGCATTTTATCGAACATGTGGCGAACACTATAAAAACGTGATGTACAGAGCAATGCAAGCCCAACCAAACCAAACCAAACCAACCACACACAATGCATAACCTATATCCCAACATCGAATTTGATAACAAATATCACCAAAAATGAGCAAAAATGGGTTCCAAAATCAAGCCCAAAGTCATGAACTCGAAAATATGAAACCAATGTAAAAAACGAATCAAAACGTGTTATAAATGGTGAAAACTCAATCAACACATCATATATAAATCCAAATGCATCAATGTATGGAAGAAATTATGCTAAAGATCAATCAAAACATGAAAACCCCAAAAATTTCGAAAACTAGGGTTTTGGATTTTACCTTTGAAATTCGACGAATTGGAAGACGTTTTTGATGTTAATGACCTTCAAAGTGGATGCACAACCTTCGAAATATATTATAACGCAACCAAGTTATAGTGTTGGAATCGAGTTGAGAGGAAAAATTGCAAAAAATGGCTAAAAATGGGCTCCAGTCGCGTAATATAAACAGACCTCGCTCGAGCGAGGGTCTAGCGAAGGTCGAGCGAAAGTAATCTGTGAGTGTCACTCGAGTGCGAGTCAAGCGAAATATGAGCGAAAGTCCAAATTTCAAAAATAGCACCAGACTTTTGAAAAATTTATTTTTAAGCACAGTTTTCAAAAATTGACAAATATAACACAATTTTCAAGATTTTCAAGACTAGCACCACACGATTTAAAAAAAAAAAAAAAATATGGCATGCACTTCAACATGTTGGTCAACGAGAAAACGTAGTTGATCACAAATATGGAAAATTTAAGAATTCAAGTGCTGCCCCCAACACACAGACAACAAATTTAAATGGAGTAAATTGTATATGTGACTCAGGTGTGTAATGTGTCATTATTTTCAAATAAAACAGACTCCAAACCTTAAATATATGAGAAGAGACAGGCAAAATCACTATCAATAGGTCTATTTCCCTACTAATGAAAGTCAAACTTTTAAACACATTAGGACCTATATATGAAGTTCGTTTGCTATATGTCAATTCTTACTCCCCCTTATCTTTGAGCATATATATTTTTTGATATTTCAATATTGAACAAGCTCAGAATTTATTTCTTTTCAATAACTCATAATTTTTTCATCTTAAGTGCAGGTTCTAATTCATTGAGCAACTAAGATAACCCCTGTAGCGAGCGTTAGGTCGGTTATCCCAAGTCAGATGACCATATGCACCAAGTATGGAGATACCCTTCAGACTTAATTGCTCGAGTCAAATAGCCTCGAAGAAGAACATTAAGTTATGAATAATAATTTTACAAATAGAGGGTATGAATATGAACTAAGGTCTAACCAAATGGTCAATTCATGCTCAGAGTCACCCTATCAACAATTGACACCCATCTTAAATCTCATACATACGGTCTAGATCTATTTACATGGTCATAGTGTGTGCAGTGCAGGATGTACACGACGACACATATACCAAATACTCCACAAAAATTCAAGTCATGTGATGGGGATTTGACTATTCATCTAATCAATGCATATTTGATCACAGTGTGCATAAACAAGTATAACACACATGATGCAGTAGTCCACACAAATACTAACATATTTTTTTTTTGTTTTTCAATTTTTCAATGTTTTTGATTTTTTTTTCATATATCAAAAAGCATTAAAAATACACAAAACAAAGACCAAAAGAAATGTCAAGCACACACAAAAAAAAACACACACACACAAAAACAATTAAAGCACGCATGTTGTAAGATGAATACAACAATGCATATGTGATATGCTCAATGCGTGTAGATACCCAAGAACGGGATCAATGGGGTGCATAAGCACCAGTGGCGTATCCATGATCGAGAACAGATTTCTTGACCCACGCCTTCCTAGTTTCGAGGTAGAATTAGTCAATTTAGAGATCATCTCAGTCAATTGAACAACCTGACTGGAAAGATGATTGACCTGACTAGGAATATCCTGATTTCTCTCTCTACGCACAAACTAACGACACATCGGCCTAATGTGACCCAAAACTCCATAGTGATGGCATGTGGGTACAAACCTAGGCCCAAACGTGTGAGGTGACTGATAATGATTTTGAGGACCAGAATTCTTACGAGACCTACGAGTCCTCTATCCTACAATGTGCTTACCTTTAAGATCATGATTTTTAGCAAAGTGTGGCTAAGTGGAAGCCGGAACGAAAGAAGTCCTAGAGGTACTAGCAGTATGTGATTTGTTCCTATCATAACCTAGACCTCATCTATCCCCTACAGACTTGTTCATACCTAAGATGTTATCAAGTTTTTTTTAGCCCCACTAGAGAAAGCCTCGAGTTGTGAGTTGGATTTTTCTAGATCACTCGTGAGGGTCTTAACAGTCTCTTCTAACCTCTCATTCTTACACATCAACTCACTCAAGTTTTTGGCAGAGGCTTGAAGTTCACTAACTAACTTCTCTTTCTCTCGCTCTAACAAATCAAGCTTCTTAAGAAGGGCAATGTTTGACTTCTTAATTTTAAGGTTCTCCTTATATAACTCTTGATACACTGCTCGAATGTCACTCTCCACATCCGAGTCATCAGTACAGCTCTCATTAGAGTCCTCAAACACAACTTGCTTATTAGACTCATCAGGTCCACTCTCTACCTGAGACACGAAGACCATGTACTTTCTTATTTTCTCATCATTTGACAGCACACTAGGATTACTATCACTAGAATCATCATCAGACAGTACAGCAACTAAGGCTTTACCTTTATCTCTCGTGAAACTCCTCTTAAGATTAGGACATTCATTCTTATAGTGCCCAATTCCCTGGCACTAATGACATCTAACTGACTGGAGCTCACTACTAGAAACTTTACCACCACTTCTATCATGTCTCCCTCTCTGAAACTTCCTAGGTGGACTTCTCTTCCTAGGCTATGGTTTTTGTCTATTTCTAAAGGCTTGGTCAAACTTTTTTAACAAAGTAGGCTATTTCCTCACCTTTAAGAGGTTCACCATCACTAGACTCTGAACCTTCTTCCCTACGCGTGTTCAAGGCAATAAACTTTTGTTTCTTAGGCTGTGCTAAGGTTAATTAATAGGTTTGAAGGGATCATACGAGTTCTTCTATCTTAATATTATCAAGGTCATTGCTTTCTTTAATAGCAGTTACCTTAGGCCTAAACCTTTCAGGTAGGGATCTAAGAACCTTACGAACGACTTTAACCTCGTAGATTCTTTCACCTAGATTAAAGTTAGAGTTCACTATATCGTTCAACTTAGCATAGAACTCATCAAACCTCTCATCACCATTCATCTTAATTTCCTCAGACCTAGATGTCAACATTTGTAATTTGAAGTTTTTCACAGTTTTAGTACCCTCATGGGTTGTCTCCAAAATATCTCAAACTTTCTTAGCAGTCTCACACATAGACACTCTCCTAAACTCCTCAGGAGACATAGCCATAAACATAGCATGCAAACCCTTACTATTCCAATTACACTTAGACATTTCCTCTTTGGTCCAAAGGGAAATATCAGTAGGAGTAACAACTACTGACGAAGTATTAGAGGGTGCAGACCAACCATTTTTGCGCACAAAGCCAAACATGCTCATCTAAAGACTTAAGGAAAGCTCTCATCCTAACTTTCCGATAAGCATAATTAGAACCATCAAAGTAAGGCGGTATAGAAATTGTTTGACTCATCTAGACTAACAATTATGGGTCAGGAATTGAATTTAATCTCTGATACCACTTAAAAATCGGAGAATCGACTCAACTATACCTAGAAGGGGGGTGATTAGGTATAAATGCAGAATTAAAATTTAATTAACATGCAACAAGTCACAAGTTAATTATGTCTAGGTGATTAATCGAACAGTACAATTTATCCTAACTTGAACTACCGCAATACAGAAAGGAATAATAAAAAAAGTAAACAACTCCAAATTATTCACGGAGAAACCCAACGTGAGAAAAACTCCGGGCGCTTTAGTAGTCAAAAATCCACTACAAACTGTATTATAAACTTACAGACCACCAACAAAGTTGATGATACAAGCTTTCTGATCTCCTGTCTGAAGTTCGAAGCTGCTCTCCTGGAATGTGCACACGAACACCAATCCTAGCTCTTCTTGCAGTTTATCTCCTGTAGATCCACCAAAAACTTCTCGTTCTTGAATTTCTTCCTTGATTTTCGCAGCCAGCCAAGTTGACGAAACAACCTTCCTGACAGATCCAAGTAAATAATGGGCACTAGTGTATTTGATTGAAGGTTTTGATGTTTTCAATCCAAAGGGCGCATATGAATTGATTGAACTTTGAAGGATATTTAGCTCTTGAGAGAATAAGTGTTTTCTCTTGAATGTATTTGTTCAATCCACAACTCCCGAATGTGCAGGCCTCCTTTTGTATGTTGGACGAATATGGTAACTTTGACCAATTAAAATCTCGCGAAATCGCGAATTAGATCAGACCGTAAAACTGTCGCTCGAACGAGGAGCACGGTCGCTCGAGCGAAGGGTCTGTCGCACGAACGACAGTGGGGCGAAGGTCGAGCGGGGATATTTTTGTTTCATCCGCTCGAGCATGACTCCGACGAGCGTCTAGCGAATATGCTGCGAGAAACTTTCGTGTTCCAAATTTGGACCCCGAACCCTACGCTATACAACCAACTATGAAATTTTACAATTAAGTCCCTAAACTTTTAAAATGTTCGAGTTTGTCATTTTGTTCACAGAATAGCCAATTACAATAATCTAACACTAACACATATTATTTTCCATTATGGTGAAGATCCTAATGAGTTACCCACAAAAATTAAGCAGTGGAAGATAAAAGTAAGGATTTGTGCAATTAATTATAGACGCGGGACATTTGTGCAATTAATTAACCAATGGATTGAACTATTAACTAATGAGCCAAAATTTACTTAATGTGATTAATTAATGTGAAAAATTATGTCCCACACATTTTTTTTTTCATATTATGTATTGTTTTACTATCTTTCCTTTTTTAAAGGGAAAATTTCATTAGTAAGACATTAAGTATGACCTATTTCAAATTTAAGAAATAAAGTTTACTATTTCAAAAATTAGATATTAATTAAATTTTAGTTATTAATTAATTAAATATACTAAAGTCACAATATTATATAATTTATAGTCATAATTATGTATTAGTCACAATTACAGACGTCACAGTCACAAATCACAAATTTATAAGTCACAATTTATTTCTTGATAAAAAACTATATAAATTAATTGACTATATATTATTTTTTTTTGTCACAAATCACAAATTATTTCGTGATCAAAAAATATTTTTAGGTCAATTATCAAATTGTTGGTCACAATTTAACAAATATTTAGGTCACACATTATTTATTAGTCATAAATTATCTATTTCATTGGTAACATATTATTTATTGGTCACGCACTAACCAATTTATTGGCAACAATCAACAAAACAATTTGTGACTACCACCATCTCACCACTGCCTCTAACAGTACCACCGCCAACACCACCACAATGACGATGAAGACAACTAGCACTACCACCAAATACCACCATGACGGCTACACTATCACCGCCAACACCATTGCCTGCATCAACTTGACCACCATAACCATCAACTGCATCAACAATGCCTGTACCAACCACCACCGTTGCTGCCTGTACCAACCACCACCACCACCACCTTCTCAAATCCGTTATGTCCTCCACCTCTACCGCCACCACACCTCAATACACCACAACCGCCATTACCAACAAACCACTGCCGCTGCCATTGGCACCTACACCACTTTCGCCACCGCCAACAAGAAAGTTCATAAACAAGCTACTGCCATCGCCACTTGTACCTACATCTCAATACACCGCAAATCCATGCAAAAACTCCCACTACCACAAAATTAAAAGAAGACAGAAACAAAACTGGCAGCTGGAAGGCCTCTAATTAGTGATGAGAGGAAAATGTAGAGGAAATTTCGATATGCCTTTGATTTGAACGATGAAGATTGCAATGAGTGGCGTACGCTCAGCTGAAACGACGCTGATGTGCATTGCCCATCGTCGTCGCGCGTTTGTGAGACTTCGTGTGCAACAAGTGTACTGTCGTTGTGCATTTCACCACGTCCACTATTGCCGGTGGGGGTTGGGGATCGAGGGTTTGTTGTCGTGCATTCCACCACGCCGCTCCGACAATTTCTCCAATGGGGTTGGTAAAGAGGTATAGAGATAATGAATGGAGAGATATAGAGAGAAAAAGAAGATGGGAAAGTAATTACGGTTTGGGATGAAATTTGGTGGGGTGGATGGAGGTAGGGTGGGTATATATTAATTTAAATTTTGTAATATAATTATTAATATTGAATTATTATCTATTTTTGTATAAACAAACCTTGAATCTGATTTTTGAAATGACAATTTAAAAAAGATGGTTCTATGTAATTTCCATTTTTTTAAAATTCTGGAGATACTGGTTTAAAAGCCCAATTACATAAAACCTAACCAATTCGAGTCCCCACGCCAAACCCCTAACAACATTTCACATCAAAACTATTGTTGCTGCATGAAAATTTTAAATTTAAACTATATCTTCCTCTTTGCCAAAAATCTCAAATTTCATTTTTTCAATATTTTTTAAAGGTGTGTTTGATGAATTTTTTAACTCATATTTTACGGTGATTAAACATTTCGATTTATGTTATTCAAGATTTATGGTCAAATGGAGCAATCAGTGCGAAGATGGTGGTCATGAATTATGGTCAAATTGCGTAATTGAAATGTTAGGGTTAAAAATCTTGTGAAAAATAAAAAGATTGAGGACAAAAGCGTAACGGAGGGAGGGGAGTGCAAACCTGCCTCAAACCCAATTAAATTTTAAGTAAAATATTAAAGGGAACACCACACAAACCCTACATTTAAAAATTACTTTTCAAAACTAACAAACTTATTAAATTATTTCAAAAATCAGGTGCTAAATAAATTTATTAAATATTAAATTATAATATAATATATATTAATTATTTCCACCTCATACCACCTCACCCACTCCATTCTATGACCCAACTACACCACCTTCCCTCTACCTCTCCATCGGCTCCGGTGACCGCTCCGGTAGCTACTCCGGCGACTGCTCCGATCCGGCGCCGCTCCGACAATTTTTTTTTTTTTGAACCAATGACCCGTGATTAGTTCTATTGAATTTATAACTTGTGCAAATAGTGACTTAACTGATTACAAGTCATTGTGTGGTAATAAATCATCAAGTTAATTTATCACAGCTTATTTATTAGCCACGAGACACAAATTGTATGTCACAATTATAAATTTATTCATAATCACATATTTCTATTCAATGTGACTGACTGTGACCAAATTTGCGTTTAGTGTGACCTTCTATGACCAAATTTACGTTTAGTGTGACTGTCTGTGACTAATTCAATTTTAACTGTGACCGTATGTGATCAAGTCACATTCGATCACAATTAGCACAAAATTGGTCACAACCAGTCAAAACTAACATATATTTGAGCAAGACGAAAATTGCTAAAAGACTTTTATATAGGCGTTACAAGAAATCCTACAAACAGAAAATATGAAAACGTGCCAAAAATAACGGAAAATCAAAACGAATTATACTCAAAATAACAATTTAAAGGCCTAAATGAAGGAATTTGGCTAATTGTGACCAAATTTATATTATATATGACTAATTGTGACCAAATTTGTTTTTAGTGTGACCGTCTGTGACCAAGTCAGTCTAATTTGTGACTCACTGTTAATCTGGTCACAGACGATCACAATGAATACAGAGTTGGTCACACCCAAACACAATAAATACATAATTGGTCACATAAGGTCACCACAAACAAATCTGCATACATCTCCTGCACCCAAATCCACCTACACCCAAATCCACCACCATCTCCTCCGGTACTCATTCTCATCTTCAACCTCACCCCCATTTTTAAAATTTTCTTCTTCCTAAACTCATTTTCAAGATTTACTTATCGAAACCAAGGACTTTATATAGTTTGCAATTACGAGTGATTTCACTTTCTAATGTTTAACAACAAAAACAAAAATACTCTGCAATTTGTAAAACAAATAATCAATACTGGTTTTAAATATATTTATTAAAAGATGTTAAACATCATCAATCTCGATTAGCTATAACCACAAGCTGGTATCAAAACACAAAAGACAAATTATATATTAATTATTTCTCAGGATGAAAACTTCTGTACATGGAAATTTTCATGGTTGACTGTGAAATTTCTCGTATATTACTCACTTTTTTGGGTCTTAGAAACTGCCGACTTGCCAACAGCTTCACCGACAACTTTACGAGTTCCGGGCTTGTCATCTGAAGGAAATACATGAGTTATCTCCACCTTCTCATCCTTGGGTTCTTGATTTTCGCCCGCCGACGACCGGTGGTCCACAGTTTCTACCTTAATCTCCACATCCCCTTTGTCGTTTATTCTTTCACTACCCTACAAAATAACAATATATGACCTCAACAGATAAATTCTTCTTAAAAACAGCTCAAATTATCATTTTTTCCTGATGAATCCATTGACAATTACATCGAAAAGCTAGCTGGAAATTCACCTTACCGCGAACGGCATCTGTTGGTAGCGCGCCTCACCAGATCTAGAACCTCCGGTAGCCTTCATCTGTTGGTGGCGCGCCTCACCGCGAGCTGCAAGTCGCCGTCAGCGGCTCTCACTGTGCCGTCGAGGTTGGTGGTTGCCGGAGTGATGATAGATAGAGAGAGAGGGGGCGAGAAGAGGAACACCGAGCGTGAAGAGAAAAAGAGAGAGAAGGATTGGTAGTTGGTGTGGGTGTGTGTGTGGGTGATTGAATGTGGTGGGTTGAATTATTAGTAATATATATATTAATATAATATTAAATTAATAATTTGTAATTAACACCTGAATTTTGAAATTTAAACTTAATCCACTTGTTTATGAAATATAATCTTTAATTCGAGGGTTGTAGGTAATTTTCCCAATATTAAATAAAATTATAACGAATTTTTTTTCTATACATCAGTGCTTTATTAAAAAAAAAAATGTCCTCCCTAGCTCTGCCCTTGGTAACTAGATATATTTTGCAGATCTACACATGTATATATAACTTTATCTTTTCCCTATATCTGGGATTTTGTGCTTTTCTATGAATAAAAAAAATCTTAAAAAATTGAAATACGATAAATTATATAAATAATACTCAAGAAACAACCAACAAAATGCTGGATGATATGTCCTAATTAGGTTTTGCCTTGTTAAAATAATGACAAATTTGTATTCATGAGATGTAAATTTGATAAGTTGAATGTGTCAAGACCGAACAAGATCCTGCATTCAAATTTTTTTATATGTACTTAAAAAAAATACTTTTTTTTGGATTATGCTCCATTATTAGCGCCCCATCTGCCCTGCCCTGGGTCTTAGTGAAAGAGGCAAATCGCAGGTTATGCCTCCAAGGGTACAAGGTGGAAGACTGCTTGTACACTTGTACTTACCCAAGAGCCAAATTCATATTTCAGGATTCGAATTCTTGACGCGACAATTTCAAGAAAAGTTGGATTTCTCTACCTTCCCCTTTTACCATTTGAAGATGTGCCATGAGGGCACTTAAAAAAGTACTTTACTTGTATCTAGGAGGGGGTTTGACGTTGACCCCACCACATTAAAAGTGCAATTAAAAAAGGGGCAGAATGACCAATATATTCGTATGCTATGAAATGTCGAGTTCATGGAAAATCTCGAAATTTTAGAACCGGTTGAACCCTAGAAATTAGAAGTTCTTATCGAACCTTTGATAATCAAGAATTTGCTTAATTTTAAGAGATATCTCGAGTTCATTTTAAGTGTCAATTTTCCCAGAAAGGGTGCTTAAAACATGTCCCAAAATTTCGAAGTTCTTATAACTAGGCAAATTCGAGGTTTTGCAATGAAGAAAATTTCGAGATATTCGAATTTTTCCAGAACATCGTGTACAAAACATCTCTCAAAATTGTCGATTAATTAGTAAACAAACATTTGTACCTTTGATACAAAGTGCCCTTATTACTTGTTCGCGTGAAATCAACAAACGTATGAGATCGTTGACAAGTAATAATAAAGTGAGTCATGAGTTATCGTCCCATGAGAAATAATATTTAATTCTAGTTCACGAGTTACTACTAAATTCAATGTTCGTGATACATAATACATGATTTTGTTGTTATTTAAACTAATTATAAACTAAAGAAGCAATAATTTTTTTTGTTGTCAAATATGTGAATGATTGTATTGGATTTGAATCTCCCTATTGCCATTTATTTTAATTCATGATTTGTAATATAGTCAATTTCATTCTTTCGTAACAATCGATAACACTATTTATTTAATTCTATTTTACAAAATAAATTAAGTCTATTCTAATCACGATCCAACTCGACCCGATCTTATTTATAGTCCGAATTTATATGACCAAAATACATTAAATTATAGGTTATCTATGTGATTGCATATGTGATAAAGATTATTCATAATTCTATCTACATATGTTAATTTTGTCGCATTCTAAACTTATTGTGAGTTTTTCAATACTACTACAAGCCACTAATTATTCAATTGGTGGCCAATCAATTAAATAATGCAATGAGTATGCAAAATCAATAAAAAAAAATCAAGAAATATTGGTTTACTAGCATTCTAATAATTAAATTATACAAGAAATATCGGAAAAATATCACCCGAAAAGACGAAATAATGAAGAAATCCAATTCCTTGACTTGAATCTTGAAAATGGATGAATATTCTTCAATAAACTTGTATAATCCACCTTGTTTTTGATGCTTAGCCTCATTATTCGTCTCCAAAATACATAGAATATGCGATTTTTAGGTCAAAAAGGAGGTCTCCCATGTTTTTCGCGGCTTTTGATAAATATAGAGTATCAAAAGATTGCATATCAAAAGTTTACAAAACACAATAAGGAAACAAATTTTTTTCCCGGAATTTAACCATGCTTATGCAAGATTTATGTGGTGCGTACACGTGATTTGATTTTTAGAATGAATTTTTGTGGCATTGCTTAAGCACGGCTTGTATGCCTGTGTTTAAGGATAATACAAATTTTCTGTCAAACTTTCTCACACGTGTATTTTGGTCATTTTCAACAAAGTTTCATCTCGTTGAATTCTCTTCAACTCCATTTGACCCTTGAAATTCTTGAATCATGGTTTTGCAATTCGACTCAACTTTTCGAGTATTGCATTTTAGTCCCCCCAACTTTGTCTTTGATTCGATCGAGTTATTTTCTCTTATAATTTTATTCCTTTATCTTCCAATTGTATCCAATTAAATCATTGGCATATTTGATCTTCATTTTTTCGCTAGTCTCATCTATAGATTGTTTGTAATTTAGTCCTCAACTTTTGGATTTCGCCATTTATCATTATTTTTGCATTATTTTATCTAATTATTCATCAAACATCGACTTTTACCTATTTGACACAATATAACATGAATTAGGTTATATTTCATCAGAAAAACTACAAAATATCATTATTTGAAACTCCGAATAAGTGCATAAAATACACTAATCATTAGCATTGAGATTCATCATTTGTAGTCCACTACTAAACTATAGAGATTACAATACATGACCCTTATTTACATTGAAATTTTCCATTTGAAGACTAGCAAAATATGGAGTTTACATTAACGTGTCCCGTAGTGCATAAGATTCGTTCATGTGGAATCACAGCTTATGGAGCTTTTGAAACTTTGTGATTCTATAGCTACATCTCAACTACATAACATAATTCCACGTCATATTCGATAATTGGCCATCTCAACTACATAACATAATATTTGAATGTTGAAGCCTAGCGAATTTCTTTGTTTGGAACTAAATCTACCTTCGGCAATCCACAATTAGTCCATCAAAGTTTCCACATCATATTTGACACTTGGTCAGCTAACTATACATATGCATACGGAACTCTACACAGTACTGGAACAAAAACAGTATTTCACAACGGGCAAAAAAAGTTGTGAAAGATCTTTCATAATGTACGAACATATTTTGTGAGCTTCGATGTTGCCATAGAGTAAAAGAATACGACAACGTTCAAAAACTATTGCAAAAGGTTTTTAAAAAACGTTGTCATTAGTTTTTTGCAATGTTCATAACACGTCATTAATATTTTAGCAACGTTCACAGCTTATTGCCGTTAATGTTTTAACAATATTTATTGCACGTTATCGTTAATTTTAGTAACATCTATTGTATATAGTTGTTAATGTTTTAACAATATTCATTGCGTGTTGCATTTAATGTTTTAACGACATTAATGTTTTTTGTTTAATCTCCTTTTTAAACAAAAGAAAATTACTTGTGTAAGAGAAGATAATTTACAACTACAATTTATGTAAAAAAAAACTAAATCAATAATCATTTTCTCTTTTTCACGGTGCCTATGTATAGAAAGCAGGCTTCCTCTAGGAAAAAAATATTTCACATCTTTCAAGTGGTTGTGTAGAGAAAGCGAACTTCCTCCATTATGAGTACAAATAATCTTGGAAGCTCATGTCATGTTCATCTCTACTCTATGTAATAAATGTGAAAGACCCTCAGCAAAAATAAGAATAATTAAGGGGATAGAAGGAATTGTTAGGAAATACCCTCTAAAGTAGCTGTTTCGTATTCTACCGTAAATAGTAGAAGGTGATACACATTCCAGAGATATGTTATAAACACAATGGATAGTTTTGTTAATTCGTACATTGGGATGTGATATGCAGGGTAGATCCAAATCTAGCAATAAAAATATTTTCCACATTCCAAAAGCTTAAATTGGGAAGTTAATATTAACATAGGGCCAACATTAAAGGTAAAAACATGTCCTGAAGAGACCACAAGTAGTAATCAACAGATAAAATGAGAAGGTCCCAATAAACTAACCCAGATCTAGATCTTCGTTTTGTAATGTCAACAAAGTTTTTCATCTTGTACAATGTAAGGTTTTAGATAGCAAACTCATTGATAAGATCCACTAAAAATAATACCCACATAAAGGAAAATAAATAGGTTATGAATCACGAAAAGAAAGTAGATAAGAAATAAATAAGAATCTGCAAAAAAAAATGCATACTTCATTATCCTTTTCAACAAGTTTATCCAACAATGGTGCATTCTTACACTATCACCAACAATGTAATAAATATCTTTCTGAAATGTAACTTTAGGTGTTTGCCAAAATTCTCATAATTTTCAATGCAGCCTGATAAGTGCGTTTTACGCACTTATTTAGGTCAAAAAATATGGACAATTGATTGTAATTATGTTGAAATATGATTTAATTCTATGTAAATTGTGTTTGCATGACTATGTCAATGGATATAACGAGAAGTATGTAAAAACGAGCGAAAAAATGACCAAAACGGAAGAAAATGAAAGTTCGGGGATCAAAATGAACAACATGAAAATAATCCGTAGATGTGACGGATGATGGAGTGAAGATTCAAGAGTGTTAGGGATCAATCAGATGATGAAATAAGTCAAAGAGATGAAATATAGTCGAAACATTATCACATATCAACTTTTAGACGAAAAAGTTATGCTCCAGATTTTTATCCTCTTATTGAGATCCATTTTAGGGATAGTAAACGTTCGAATTGGAAAATATCTAATTCAAGAAGAATTTTAGCTCTTTGTGTTAAATTTTCAATAAGTTTGAATCACCTCAATCAAACATCGGATAAAAAATTTATGGCCAAAATACCGAAAGCAATCCGGCAAAAAAAAAAAGTTGAATCATACGGTCGTATAGTATCGACATGGAGGTATTAACCTTGTCTCTCATCTTGCTTTTGCTGACAATATAATTATATTCATCAATGGTCAGAAAAAGTCTATTAGAAAGATCACTGGCTATTTGGAGCACTACGAACGTGTATATGACCAATTGGTGAATAAAGACAAGAGTGGTCTTATACTGCCCAGGCGGGCATCGAAAATTCAGATACGAAGTCTAGTGATTTTGACTAGATTTTCTCATCAGCGATAGCCGTTCACTTACCTAGGAGTCCTTTTATTTAAGGGTGCTAAGAAGAGCATTCTTTTTGACGAATCTCATTATGAAGATTAGGAGTAGAATTTATGCCTTTTTCAGATTCTACGACCTCCCAATATACCTTTTTCAGATTCTACAACCTCCCAAAGTTGTGCTGAAAAAGCTGAAGAGTATATTTACGAGATTCCTGTGGGACTCTAAAGATCATGCGCAACACTTACATTGGTGGAGCTGGAAGGAGATTTGCCTCCCTACTGGTGAGGGTGGATTAGGCTTCAAAAGACTCATGATATGGTGGACACATTCTTCCTGAAGTTTTGGTGGTTATTTAGATCTTAGAGTTCTCTTTGGGCTCAGTTCTTATTGGGCTAATATTGTAGAGGGACACATCCATCAATTGCACTTGTCCCTAATTTAGCTTCTCTTATATGGAAGAGATTGAAGAGATTTGGACAACATACAGAGCCATACATTGCATGACAACTTGGGGCATGTCAGATTTTCTTTTGGCATGACTGTTGGATGGGTGACACTATTCTAGCATCCATCTTTCCACATAGGTAGCGTACATCTGAGAGGGTGCAAGAATTTATTGAGGTGAATGGATGGAACTTCGACCGATTACTACTGGCTCTTCCACCAGTTATGGCAGAGCAAATTGTGGAATTGCCACTGTATGTTGACACCCCGGATCGAATTTTTTGGACACCTATAGCGGATGGTAGATTTACCACCAAGTCAGCATGGGAGTTGATATGTTCTAGTAGACCAGTGTAAGATTCATTTCGCCTAATTTGGAGCCCTATCATACCTGCCAAAGTCTCATTCTTTTGTTGGAGATTATGGTAAGATTTGATTCCAGTGGATGTTATTATTCAGAGAAGGATTGGCAGTCAGTTGGCTTCTCGATGTCAGTGTTGTTCTGAGATTGAGACTAACACACATATTTTTATTGATAGCGGTTTGGCAGCATTTCGGGGGTATATTTCAGATTACTATGATTGCAGGTGAGAGCATCAGACAGAGATTTCTAAGATGACGATATTGAGGACAGTTTACCTGGAGTGGGCACATTCACATTATTATCCCTCTACAGATTTTCTGGTTTCTATGGACTGAAAGGAATGATGCAAAGCATAGGGATATCAGCATAAGACCTAGACAAATAATTTGGAGGGTATATCGTATGATCTCATTCCTACACATTGGAAGATTATTTCGACCACTACATTGGCGTAATAACTTGCAGCCTACTCCACTTTTTGGGATTATTATGGCCCTTCATCCATCTCCTCCCCCTATTATGGTTTGGTGGCACACTCCATCAGTCGGATCTGTCAAGATCAATACTGATGAATGCGTCAAGGATGACTTTGCGAGCAGAGGAGGCATCATTAGGGACCACATATGAAAATATATAAGGGCATTCTCAACATCATATGGACAGTCCAAGATACTAGAAGCAGAGCTTAGGGCTATCCTTGATGGAATACCATTGGCTAGAGGTCTAGGATATTTAGACATTTGGGTTGAGGCAGATTCCAGTGCAGCTATCCACTGCATCATCAAAGGTGGAGGTCCATGGGCTATCCAAGGTATACTCAGGAAGATCGTAGACATCATCTCCTTCAATAGAGCCACAGTTTTCCACATCTACAGAGAGGAGAACCAGGTTGTAGATGCTCTTACAGCAGAGGGTTGGGATCATCGACGATACCAGATTTATGGATCGGCTAACATACCACGACGTATTAGGGCACTCGTACAAATAGATAAACATGGATTGCCCAACATTAGATTATGAATTGTAATCTCATTTATTCTTATTTAATTTTGGTTTTTATCTTTAATTGCACCAAAATTCTTTGTAAGGGAAGTAGTACTTTATTTTTTACTGCTTTACATTTGCTCTTTAGCTCTTACTTTTATTGTAAGGGAAGTTGATATGATCCGGGCTAAGCTAGAAATCATCAAGAATCCGAAGCATGTTGAAGAGAGATTTGAGCCAAGTCCGAGACTTCAAAGAGCTAATAAAGTCAGTCATTTACATGTTTGAGCAACGGAGTCCATAATGTTGAAGATGACAAGCCAAAGAACAAGTTTCATGTTTGGGTCGAGACCGAAAATCAATTGGATCAATGTTTTAGAAGCAGCTGAAGAAGGAAACAACCGGGATAACCAAGCGACCGCTTTGTTATCCAGTGAAGCGGTCGCTCAGTCGTCTACCGAAAAATGAAGGAGCAAAAACTGACCTTCTAAGCGACCGCTTAGAAATATATCAAGCGGCCGCTTAGAACAAAACTGAAACCGAATTTTCTAATTTTGGCAAGATGGCTTAGTTTGACTATAATTCTTATTTTTGGTAATTTCTATATTTCTTAGGATTTATGCAGAGATTATGATAATGTTCGAAAGTGGTCATTGTGGCATTTTATCAAACATGTTGGAGGCAATGAAAACTCTTCACAAAGCAATTGCAATATAGTATTGAAACAAAACCAAGTTTTGCACCTCACAAACTCAACACAAATTCATAACTACCTACTCCCCAAACTCCTCAAACATTTAACACATAAAAGTGAGCAACTTACCACATGAATTGAAGGAGCTAGGGTTGAGAGATCAAGAACATACCTTGAAGTGGAAACCGAGTAAATGGAGATGAAGTGAAGGAGTTAATGAAGTAGAAGATGGAAGATTGTCGACTTGGTGGCCTCGAGTTCGGTTTGTGGGAGATGCAAAATGGTTTCGGGCAGATTTGGGTCGATGTTGGGCGAGGGCGAAGTGAGAAATACCGTAAGTGAGGTGAATGTGTCCCGGTTTGGTGTTTAAAACCCGGCAATTTTTTTTTTAAAATTTAACACCATGCGGCCGCATGGTTCAAATCCATGCGACCGCATGGAACAAAAATTGAATCCCAGGTGGTTTCTGGTTAGATCATGCGACCGCATGGCAATTTAGCCCATGCGACCGCATGGACTACCGAAGTTTAAAAGTGCCAGTTTTCGAAATTGTCAGCTCTCGACACATCCCGATACCAAAAATCTCGTTTTTCGTGCCTAACAAGTTAAATGGGGTATGATGAGTGTACACAACATAAAAAATTTTTAAAACTCACTCGACCCCTCGAAAACTTGTTTTTGACCATATTATCCTAAAATTTCAACTTTTATCAAAAATACCCCTCCACCACTCGACACCCCCAAAATCTCGATTCTCGTGCCGACAAAGTGAAAATGAGTGTAATGAGTATATGCAACATATAAAAATTTTAAAAATTCACTCAACTCTATAAAAACTTATGTTTGGCCATTTTACTCAAAATTTCAACTTTTTGCCCAAAAATACCCCTCGATCCTCCAACGTCCCTAGAATTTGTCAAAACTCATTTTAAACGACGTAAGGTGTGTGTACTCCATAAAATCATTTTCAAAACAACTTTTTAAACATGAAATCACCTGTGGGTTCGGAAGATGTACTGAAAAGCTCGTTTTTGCCTCGAAAAGCGTGATTTTAATAACAAATCTCCCATACATGATTTTTATACCTCGGGAAGCGTGCAAAACACATGTAGAACTTGTGTAAGCCATGCAAGGACATTTTGTGAACTACCTAGGTGATCGATGACCTAAATGCTACCAAAATGCAAAAATATGAAAAAAAATCCTAAGTTAATGCAAAAAGTATAATAAATAAAAGAGAAGAAATATTGGGTTGCCTTCCAACAAGCGCTAGTTTATAGTTGATAGCTCGACTTTACCGTATGGTTCTCATTCCGATGACTTGAAGTGGACGGTGGATTTGTCCTTGGAGAAATCACCGCTCCAATAATGCTTCAATCTCTGTCCATTTACCTTGAAAGTCCCCTTGCTTTCATGAGTTATTTCCACAGCCCCGTGTGAAAAAACCTGCGTAATTATATATGGACCAGACCATCTTGACCTCAACTTTCCTGGGAATAGCTTGAGTCTAGAATTGTAAAGTAGCACCTGTTGCCCAATTTCGAACTTTCTTCGTTGAATATGTAAATCATGCCATTTTTTGGTTCGCTCCTTATACAGTTTGGCATTCTCATAAGCTTCCAAACGAAACTCATCCATTTCATTCAGTTGAAGTAGCCTCTTTTCACCGGCTGCCTCCAAATCAAAATTCAGACTTTTGACTGCCCAATAGGCTCGATGCTCCAATTCAACTGGTAAATGACATGCCTTCCCAAAAACCAAGCGATAGGGAGACATTCCTATCGGTGTTTTGAAGGCAGTTCTGTAGGCCCATAAGGCATCGTCAAGCTTTTTAGACCAATCTTTTCGAGATGAATTTACTGTTACTTCAAGTATTCTCTTTAGTTCTCGATTAGATAATTCAACCTGCCCACTGGTCTGAGGATGATAAGGTGTGGCTATGTAGTATCGAACGCCATAATTCGCTAGTAGTGCTTCAAAGTGACGATTGCAGAAGTGTTTGCCGCCATCACTTATGATAGCCCGAGGTGTGCCATACCGTGTGAAAATATACTTCTTCAAGAATCCAATCACCACCTTAGCATCGTTGGTTGGTAATGCTACTGCTTCTACCCATTTGGACACATAATCCACTGCAACCAAAATGTACTGATTGGAGAAAGAAAGTGGGAATGGTCCCATGAAGTCAATCCCCCACACATCAAACAATTCAACCTCCAGAATTCTATTAAGAGGCATCTCATTCCTCCTTGAGATATTTCCGGTTCTTTGACACCTATCACATCTCTTCACAAACATGAAGGCGTCTCAAAACAATGAAGGTCAGTAGAACCCTGATTGTAAGACCTTAGTTGGTGTCTTCGATGCTCCAAAATGCCCCGTATAGGCTAATTAGTGACACTGCTCTAAAATTCTGGATATTTCTTCCTCAAGAACACACCGCCGAATGATTTGATCTGCTCCTCTCCTGTAGAGAATGGGATCCTCCTAAAAGTAGTACTTCAGTTCAGCGAAAAATTTCTTCCTTTGGTGATGTGAATAATCTGGTGGAGTGATGGATCTCGCTAGATAGTTTACTATGTCTGCATACCACGGTGCCTCTACCACATTAAAAATCTGCTCATCAGGAAAAACCTCGTTGATATCCACAGATTCGGTCTGCTCGCTGGGTTCAAGTCTGGATAAGTGGTCAGCTACCACATTTTCACTCCCCTTCTTATCTCTGATCTCCAAATCAAACTCTTGTAGCAGTATGACCCACCGAATGAGTCTTGGATTGGTGTCCTGCTTTGTCATCAGATACTTGATGGCAGCGTGATCTGTGTAGACTATAACCTTCGATCCCACAAGGTACGATCGAAATTTGTCGAAAGCATCAACTACAACCAAAAGCTCATTATCCGTAGTGGCATAATTAAGCTGAGCATCATTCAACATCTTGCTGGCATAATAAATCACATGGAATACTTTATTCCGGCGTTGTCCTAGTACAGCCCCTACTGAATGATCACTGGCGTCATACATCAGCTCAAACGGTAAGTCCCAATCTGGAGAGATCATCACAGGTGCTGAAATCAGTTTCTCCTTCAACGCATTGAAAGCTGTCAAACATTCATCTGTGAATTCGAATGTGGCATCTTTCAATAACAAGCTGCATAGTGGCTTTGTGATTTTTGAGAAATCTTTTATGAATCTCCTGTAGAATCCGGCATGCCCAAGGAAACTGCGAACACCCTTTACTGAAGTTGGTGGTGGTAGCTTCTCAATTACCTGAATCTTTGCTCTATCCACCTCAATCCCATTTGCTGAAATTCTGTGTCCTAACATGATGCCTTCTTGTACCATGAAGTGACATTTTTCCCAATTCAACACCAATCTTGTTTCTACACATCGTTGTATGACTAAACCCAAATGCTCCAGACAATCATCAAATGAGGAGCCAAACACTGAGAAGTCGTCCATGAATACCTCGATGAACTTCTCAACCATATTAGAAAAGATAGCCATCATGCAACACTGAAATATGGCAGGTGCGTTACATAAACCAAAAGGCATCCTACGGTATGCAAATGTACCATAGGAACATGTGAAAGTGGTCTTCTCTTGATCTTCCGGTGCCACTGGAATCTGATTATACCCCGAGTATCTATCCAGAAAACAGTAGTGAGAGTGTCCTAATAGTCTTTCCAACATCTGATCAATGAATGAAAGTGGAAAGTGATCCTTTCGAGTAGCATCGTTGAGTTTGCGATAATCGATGCAAACTCTCCATCCAGTTACCGTTCTAGTAGGAATTAGCTTGTTCTTTTCATTCTTCACCACCGTGATGCCTCCCTTTTTGGGTACAACCTGTACTGGACTGATCCATGCGCTGTCTGAGATAGGGTAAATGATACCTGCGTCAAGTAACTTCAACACCTCAGCTCTTACCACTTCTTACATGTTTAGATTCAATCGCCGCTGACTATCAACCTTCGGTTTAAAATTCTCTTCCATGAGTCTTTTATGCATGCAGTATGAAGGACTAAGACCCTTTATGTCTGCTATAGACCACCCAATGGCTGTTTTATTGTCCCTTAGCACCCGAAGTAATCTCTCCTCTTCTACCTTGCTGATAGAATTTGACACAATCACTGGGAGTGTCGAAGACTCACCCAAATAGGCATATCGAAGGTGAGATGGCAACTGCTGTGTCACTGGGAGTGTCGAAGACTCACCCAAATAGGCATATCGAAGGTGAGATGGCAACTGCTTGAGTTCTAACTTAGGAGGCTGCTGAATAGATGGTTGTGCTGTTGTTGTTCCATATCCCAGTTCTTCGAAGTAGCGTTTGCGCACGTATGGTGATTAGCTTCCGAAAGTCTTGCACATTCCTCAATCTCCAATGAATCAGCATGGACAGATTGAGAATGTGCAATGCAAGCTTCATATGCATCAATGGGATGTCGTAGGTGGAAATTATTTTCGATCACACTGTCAATCACATCAATCTGAAAGTAGCTATCTAACTCGGTTGGAAATCTCATTGCCTTGAACACATTAAATGAAATCTGTTCTTCCCCAAGTCTCAAAATAAGCTGACATTTCTGAACATCAATGATCGCCCCTCCAGTTGCCAAGAAAGGTCGCCCCAATATAAGTGGGACATCCTTATCTTCTTCCATGTTGAGGATGAGAAAATCGATAGGAAAAATACACTTATCCACTTTTATCAACACATCTTCAATGATTCCTCATGGATAAGTAAGGGATCGGTCTGCCAGCTGGAGAGTCACTGTAGTAGCCTTTGCTTCTCCCAAACCAAGGTTCCTAAAAACAGAGAGTGGCATTAAATTAATACTTGCACCTAAATCACATAATGCTTTATCGAAATAACAATTTCCAATGGAACAAGGAACAATAAAACTCCCTAGATCTTTCAATTTTGGCGGTAGCTTTTTCTGAATCATTGCGCTACTTTCCTCAGTAAGCATCACCGTTTCATGTTGTTTCAGCTTGCGTTTGTCAGAGAGAATGTCTTTGAGAAACTTTGCATAGCTGGGCATCTGAACAAGTGTATCAGCAAATGGAATATTGATGTGCAGTTTCTTGAAGACCTCAAGAAATTTGCTGTATTGCTTATCCAACTTGTGCTTCTTCAACCTTTGAGGAAACGGAATAGGAGGCTCATAAGGATTGACAAGAGCGGTTGCCTTAACCCGTGGTGTATCTGAACTCTTCGTTGCATTTTCTTCTGGTGTAAGTTCAGTCTGTTCCACTTGCTCTTCATCTGAAGTATGTACTGTTTCCTCATTAGTAACCGGCTTTTTGATATGAGTCTCCGGTAATTGTACTCCACTTTGTTGACCTATGGTTGACTTCATCCTTAATGTTTTGATTATAACAAGAAAAATCATGCTTTAAATCATTCGATGCTTAAAAAGAAAAATTTGTTTTTGGAAAATGAGGTAAAGAAACTTTTTAAAATTCAAAATGATTTTGAAAAAGGAAAAGTTTATCATGATTCTTTACTTAAGGAGAATTTCTCCTTACAAGAAAAGATTTTAGATTTGACTCAAATTATTCACAAATTTACTCAAGGCAAGAAAAAATTTGATTTAATGCTTGGTGAACAAAAATGTGTTTTTGACAAAGGAGGAATTGGATACAAACCATTTTTAAAACAAAAGTTTCTTGAAAATTTCTTTGTTAAAGCCTCTACTTCTCCCATTTCAAATGTTACATGTAATTTTTGTAATAAAAATGGACATGTAGCTTTTAATTGTTCAATCAAAAAGAGGTTTCACTTTGTGAGCAAATATAAGTGGATTCCAAAGTCTACAAATACTAACAATCAAGGACCCAAAGTTGTGTGGGTACCAAAGAACAAAATTAAATTTCTTTTTGAAGGTACCAAAGAAAACAAAGAGCAAACGGTCTTGAGATAGTGGATGTTTGAGCACATGACCGGGAAACAAAAGCTCTACTCTCAAAAAAAGAAAGGATGGAGTTCAAAATGAAAGAATGGAAGTTAATGAACACTCCAAAGTATTCATCAATCGAATTGGATGATCAAGGTATATTCGTAAACATAACAAAATATCGAGGTATGGTCGAATCTCTTATTTTTTACTTAACCACCATTTGACTTGATTTTATGTTTAGTGTGTGATTATGTGCTAGAATTCTATCCAATACTCAAGAATCACACCTTAATGCCATAAAACGAATTTTTGATATCTTAGTGGCACTAAGACATTAGACATTTGGCATTCAAAGACACCCACCTTGATTTATTAGCCATACAAAAATTGATTGGCCAAATGGGTCTACTAAGCGTTTAGCTCTTGATAGACTTTCACATATTAAAAGAGGTTTGGATACTCTAGATGAAATTGAAATTTGTGACTAATGTGCTTATGTGTTGCATTATGCCTCCATAATCAAATTTTATGCCCAATTGTGCATGAAACTAGTTTTATGTTTTTGAAATGTGCTATAAAATTTGTTGTGGTCTATTATGTTTTGATATTCATTGTACAATCTTTTTCAAAAGAATAATGTTGGTCATGATACTTTGAAGTGAAGAAAAATGTCTTCACATTTGAAAGATACTTGATTGTGGCATAAAAAATTAGATCATGTTCGCATGAGCCTACTTTCAAATATTTTCAAAAATTGTTAAAGATATGCCACATTTTAAATTTAAGAAATTTGTGATGCATGTGAATTTGGAAAAACAAAGTGAAGAGTTATTTCTAAGTTAAGCAATACTCTTCGACTACAAAATATGCTCAACTTCTTCACATGAATAATTTTGGACCATATCGAATCATAAGCTCAAACTCGTTGATTACTTTTCTTGATTCACTTAAGTCCTATTTTGGAGCCTAAATTATATGCTTGAAGTGATCATGATGAAGAATTTGATAATATTAATTTTGGTGATTTTTGCTATGAACCTTATTTCTTGACTCCTAGAACTCCTCAACAAAATGGTGTTGTAGAAAGGAAGAATCACACATCGCAAGAAATGACTAAGACTATTCTAAATGAAAATAGTTTGGTTTCAAATGCTAAAATTTGGGAATTATCAATGAATTTGAAGTATGTTGCTAAATTGAATTTATACTAAATATTCTCGTATGATTGATTCTATGTGCATAATTGGTTGGAATGTATACAAATTTTGTCCAAATGATCATGCTTTCATAATTTGGTCACTTATGCTTTGATTATTATATTTACTATAAATGTGATGATTATCCTCTTATTGAAACTTGCATATATGTGGCATCTTGTGCTTAATTGAGGGGGAATATACTACTATGGTTGACTTAAAGTCTTGATCTTATATACCATACTATTCCTTTCATATGTGCTACCTTTTTGTTAACGCTAAACGGGGGAAGATGTATAGATGATTATGCATGAAAGGTGGAATGTTGAAAGAATGAATATATAAGTTACATGCATGTTGATAGGGGGAATATAAGTGAAAACGATAGAGGAAAATCTTTCGTTGTCTCATATGGTTGTGTTTTGATCTTAAAAGTTATACATTTTTGCTTATGCCAAAAGGGGGAAATGAAAGGAGATGATTATGCAGGCTTTGATTGAAAAATCATTAATATGCTTTGAATATATGATTATTGATTTGTAAAAGTTAGGGGGAATATGAATTACATGATGAATTTATAAATGTATATTCCCTAATCAATTGTTTAATCTTACCTTGCAAATCATCTTGTTTGTCATAATCAAAAAGGGGGAAATTGTTGACCTATGGTTGACTTCATCCTTAATGTTTTGATTATAACAAACAAGATTAATATTGTTTCTAACAATTGATTTTGAGTGATGATAGTTCAATATTAAAATCAATCAAGCATTATAAATCGGACTCGAAATAAAGATCAAAGTGAAGTTAAGCATTCAAGTCAAATCATTCGAGACGATAGCTTGAAAGATTAACGCCAAGAAAAATCAAGATCAAGAGCATGAGAGAAGAACCAAAGAAAGATCAAGACGAGAAGTTCAAGAGCCAAGAGCCAAACATGAAAGAAACTTCGAAGCAAGATCAAAGACTATGCATTCTAGTTCATATGTAAAGGTATAACACTTTGATCTTCAGTAATGAATGACAATAGCTCAAAAATCAATTTGCACACGAAAAGTTATTTTCATTATCATGTGCATAAAATATTTTAATTAAAAGTAACATTGATTTTCAAAATGAAAACATTATTTATAAGTTTATATTTTTCAAAAAAAAAAAAAAAAAAAAAAAAAGTCAACGGGTTGACCGACCGGTGGCGGTCGACCGGCCAAAATCGACGGTCGACCGGAAAATCAGAACGGTCCAAAATTTGACCGTTCTGACTGTACAAACGGCTATATTGGTCATCCGGAAATCGGCGGGTCGACCGGACCGGTCGACCGGACGGGCAGTACTTTTATGTTTTGATGGCTATAAATACCATTTCACTTTGTATTTATTACAACAACTTTAAGAGAGCTTTCTTGTGAAATATGTGAGTGAAAAATCTTGTTTGAGCCTACATCTTTACATTCATTTCATTTATTTCTTCATAACAAAAACTTTGATTATTAAATCAAATTTCTTGATTCATTTCTTTCATCAAAGTTTTTCCATATCTCTTTGTGCTTAACTTTTTTATATCAATCTTCAAAGAGAGTTATATTCTTGAAGAAGGTATTTGCACTTATATTGTATAAATCTTTCTACTTCTTCATATTGAAAACTTTGATCTTAAATCAAATTTCTTGAATCAACTTCTCTTATAAAAGCTTTCCATATCTCCTTGTTCTTAACTTATTTATATCAATTTTAAAAAAAAAAAGATATTACTTGAGAAGATCTTTTTGAACTTACATAGTATATACTTCATCTTAATCTTCTCATTGTGAAATTTTGATTGATTGAATCAAACTTGTAAAATCATCATATTTATCAAAGTTTTTCATTTCTCTCTTAGTGCTTAATTTATTACAATCATTCATTAAAAGAGAGAGATATATATTGAGAAGATTCTTTGAACTTACATTTGATTTATATCTTCATCATCTTCTCATTGAAACACTTTGATTGATTGAATCTAATTTTTAATTATCATATTCATCAAAGTTTTTCATCTAACACTTGAACTATCATTTATTACTATTCATTGAAGTGTTAGCCTCTCTTAGTACTTAACTTGATTGTATTATTTATCAAGAGAGGAATTCCATTGTAAAAATCATTTTGATAAAGTGTGGGTCATATTGAGGTCCCGTAAAGCTCAATAGTGTGGGTCGTGTTGAGGTCCCGTAAAGCTCAACATTGTATAATGATCGGTGCTCCTTGTTTGTAAGTCACCGGAAGCGTTGTAAAGGGTTGGATTGCACCATAAGTCAATCAACATAGTGAAAAAGGCCTTGCTCGTGCCGGAGAGCTTGGTAACGGGGGACGTAGATCATTGCATTGGATCGAACCTCCATAATTATATCGTTTGCATCATCTCTCCCTTTTACTTATCGCTTTTATATTTGAACTTATTATTTAAATTAATCTATTTAGTTTTTACTTGCTTGAATTTAGATTAATTTACCGCATTTACATTGCGCTAATTACTTGTTCTTAATTGGTTTTGTACTTGTGTGCATATTTGTTTAATTGTTTCATTGGATATTACATTAAAACGTGAGTTAATTTTCGAAAAAGTTTTAATAACCAATTCACCCCCCTCTTGGTTAGCTATTCTTGGGCTTTCACACTTCTGGTTGTTATTGCCTTCGCATGTTCCCTTGGATTGACTTCTGTATTGCTAGGTAGAGTTCCAGATGCCCTGTTTGTCATAGCAAGTGCCATCTGCCCCATTTGAATCTCCAATTTTTAATTGCAGAATTTTGTTCTTGGAGAGTGGCTTCTGTCTTTTTCATGAATTGATTGTTGGATTCCATGTACTGATGAGTTGTTTCTACGAATTTTCCAAACATTTCTATGTGCCTACAAAGATTATTAAAGTTGATGGAAAGCCGGATCGAATTATTCCCAAACCTAGAGAGGAATATAATGAAGAAGATAAAAGAAAATTATCTTTAAATGCTAGAGCCAAAAATATACTTTATTGTGCTTTAGATAGAAATGAATTTAATCGTATTATTTCATGTGATTCCGCTTATGATATTTGGCAAGCTTTAGAAATTACTCATATTGGAACTAGTAAAGTGAAAGAAACAAAGATAAATCTCTTAGTTAAGGATTTTGAAAATTTCTTTATGAAAGAGAATGAACCGATTGTTGACATGATCACTCGTTTTACCGATATTATTAATGGTCTCAAAGGATTTGATCGAAAATTTACTAACGGTGAACTTGTGAGTAAAGTGCTTAGGTCACTCTCGGAAGAATGGAGCCCATTGAGAATGTTGATAGAAAACACCAAAGATATCAACACATATCCATTGGAGGAATTCTATGGAACATTGATGACATATGAGCTAAATCGCACCGAGACAAAGGAGAAAACAATGAAAAGCATAGAAGAAGAAAAACGTCAAATTGCTTTTAAGATGGAAATAGATGAAAGCACTTCAAGCAAAAATGTGAATGATGAAGAACTTGATGATCTAGTTCTTCTTGTTAAGAAATGGAAAGGTTCTCGCAACAATCATCGATTCCAAAAGAAAGAAGAAAAGTGCGAAGAGAAGAATAGATTTATCAAAAAGAAAGCACTTCAATCAACATATGATGAAAGTGATGATGAAGACCATGAAGAATATGGAAGTCAAGAGGAAATTGCCAACATGTGCTTCATGGCTATTGATGATGAGGTAAATTCAAATGAAAATTGCTCATATGATGAATTATCTATCTCTTATGATGAAATTCTTGAAGAATTTGAAAAGCTTGCTTTAAATCATTCGATGCTTAAAAAGAAAAATTTGTTTTTGGAAAATGAGGTAAAGAAACTTTTTAAAATTCAAAATGATTTTGAAAAAGGAAAAGTTTATCATGATTCTTTACTTAAGGAGAATTTCTCCTTACAAGAAAAGATTTTAGATTTGACTCAAATTATTCACAAATTTACTCAAGGCAAGAAAAAATTTGATTTAATGCTTGGTGAACAAAAATGTGTTTTTGACAAAGGAGGAATTGGATACAAACCATTTTTAAAACAAAAGTTTCTTGAAAATTTCTTTGTTAAAGCCTCTACTTCTCCCATTTCAAATGTTACATGTAATTTTTGTAATAAAAATGGACATGTAGCTTTTAATTGTTCAATCAAAAAGAGGTTTCACTTTGTGAGCAAATATAAGTGGATTCCAAAGTCTACAAATACTAACAATCAAGGACCCAAAGTTGTGTGGGTACCAAAGAACAAAATTAAATTTCTTTTTGAAGGTACCAAAGAAAACAAAGAGCAAACGGTCTTGAGATAGTGGATGTTTGAGCACATGACCGGGAAACAAAGCTCTACTCTCAAAAAAAAGAAAGGATGGAGTTCAAAATGAAAGAATGGAAGTTAATGAACACTCCAAAGTATTCATCAATCGAATTGGATGATCAAGGTATATTCGTAAACATAACAAAATATCGAGGTATGGTCGAATCTCTTATTTTTTTTACTTAACCACCATTTGACTTGATTTTATGTTTAGTGTGTGATTATGTGCTAGAATTCTATCCAATACTCAAGAATCACACCTTAATGCCATAAAACGAATTTTTGATATCTTAGTGGCACTAAGACATTAGACATTTGGCATTCAAAGACACCCACCTTGATTTATTAGCCATACAAAAATTGATTGGCCAAATGGGTCTACTAAGCGTTTAGCTCTTGATAGACTTTCACATATTAAAAGAGGTTTGGATACTCTAGATGAAATTGAAATTTGTGACTAATGTGCTTATGTGTTGCATTATGCCTCCATAATCAAATTTTATGCCCAATTGTGCATGAAACTAGTTTTATGTTTTTGAAATGTGCTATAAAATTTGTTGTGGTCTATTATGTTTTGATATTCATTGTACAATCTTTTTCAAAAGAATAATGTTGGTCATGATACTTTGAAGTGAAGAAAAATGTCTTCACATTTGAAAGATACTTGATTGTGGCATAAAAAATTAGATCATGTTCGCATGAGCCTACTTTCAAATATTTTCAAAAATTGTTAAAGATATATGCCACATTTTAAATTTAAGAAATTTGTGATGCATGTGAATTTGGAAAAACAAGTGAAGAGTTATTTCTAAGTTAAGCAATACTCTTCGACTACAAAATATGCTCAACTTCTTCACATGAATAATTTTGGACCATATCGAATCATAAGCTCAAACTCGTTGATTACTTTTCTTGATTCACTTAAGTCCTATTTTGGAGCCTAAATTATATGCTTGAAGTGATCATGATGAAGAATTTGATAATATTAATTTTGGTGATTTTTGCTATGAACCTTATTTCTTGACTCCTAGAACTCCTCAACAAAATGGTGTTGTAGAAAGGAAGAATCACACATCGCAAGAAATGACTAAGACTATTCTAAATGAAAATAGTTTGGTTTCAAATGCTAAAATTTGGGAATTATCAATGAATTTGAAGTATGTTGCTAAATTGAATTTATACTAAATATTCTCGTATGATTGATTCTATGTGCATAATTGGTTGGAATGTATACAAATTTTGTCCAAATGATCATGCTTTCATAATTTGGTCACTTATGCTTTGATTATTATATTTACTATAAATGTGATGATTATCCTCTTATTGAAACTTGCATATATGTGGCATCTTGTGCTTAATTGAGGGGGAATATACTACTATGGTTGACTTAAAGTCTTGATCTTATATACCATACTATTCCTTTCATATGTGCTACCTTTTTGTTAACGCTAAACGGGGAAGATGTATAGATGATTATGCATGAAAGGTGGAATGTTGAAAGAATGAATATATAAGTTACATGCATGTTGATAGGGGGAATATAAGTGAAAACGATAGAGGAAAATCTTTCGTTGTCTCATATGGTTGTGTTTTGATCTTAAAAGTTATACATTTTTGCTTATGCCAAAAGGGGGAAATGAAAGGAGATGATTATGCAGGCTTTGATTGAAAAATCATTAATATGCTTTGAATATATGATTATTGATTTGTAAAAGTTAGGGGGAATATGAATTACATGATGAATTTATAAATGTATATTCCCTAATCAATTGTTTAATCTTACCTTGCAAATCATCTTGTTTGTCATAATCAAAAAGGGGGAAATTGTTGACCTATGGTTGACTTCATCCTTAATGTTTTGATTATAACAAACAAGATTAATATTGTTTCTAACAATTGATTTTGAGTGATGATAGTTCAATATTAAAATCAATCAAGCATTATAAATCGGACTCGAAATAAAGATCAAAGTGAAGTTAAGCATTCAAGTCAAATCATTCGAGACGATAGCTTGAAAGATTAACGCCAAGAAAAATCAAGATCAAGAGCATGAGAGAAGAACCAAAGAAAGATCAAGACGAGAAGTTCAAGAGCCAAGAGCCAAACATGAAAGAAACTTCGAAGCAAGATCAAAGACTATGCATTCTAGTTCATATGTAAAGGTATAACACTTTGATCTTCAGTAATGAATGACAATAGCTCAAAAATCAATTTGCACACGAAAAGTTATTTTCATTATCATGTGCATAAAATATTTTAATTAAAAGTAACATTGATTTTCAAAATGAAAACATTATTTATAAGTTTATATTTTTCAAAAAAAAAAAAAAAAAAAAAAAAAAAGTCAACGGGTTGACCGACCGGTGGCGGTCGACCGGCCAAAATCGACGGTCGACCGGAAAATCAGAACGGTCCAAAATTTGACCGTTCTGACTGTACAAACGGCTATATTGGTCATCCGGAAATCGGCGGTCGACCGGACCGGTCGACCGGACGGGCAGTACTTTTATGTTTTGATGGCTATAAATACCATTTCACTTTGTATTTATTACAACAACTTTAAGAGAGCTTTCTTGTGAAATATGTGAGTGAAAAATCTTGTTTGAGCCTACATCTTTACATTCATTTCATTTATTTCTTCATAACAAAAACTTTGATTATTAAATCAAATTTCTTGATTCATTTCTTTCATCAAAGTTTTTCCATATCTCTTTGTGCTTAACTTTTTTATATCAATCTTCAAAGAGAGTTATATTCTTGAAGAAGGTATTTGCACTTATATTGTATAAATCTTTCTACTTCTTCATATTGAAAACTTTGATCTTAAATCAAATTTCTTGAATCAACTTCTCTTATAAAAGCTTTCCATATCTCCTTGTTCTTAACTTATTTATATCAATTTTAAAAAAAAAAAGAGATATTACTTGAGAAGATCTTTTTGAACTTACATAGTATATACTTCATCTTAATCTTCTCATTGTGAAATTTTGATTGATTGAATCAAACTTGTAAAATCATCATATTTATCAAAGTTTTTCATTTCTCTCTTAGTGCTTAATTTATTACAATCATTCATTAAAAGAGAGAGATATATATTGAGAAGATTCTTTGAACTTACATTTGATTTATATCTTCATCATCTTCTCATTGAAACACTTTGATTGATTGAATCTAATTTTTAATTATCATATTCATCAAAGTTTTTCATCTAACACTTGAACTATCATTTATTACTATTCATTGAAGTGTTAGCCTCTCTTAGTACTTAACTTGATTGTATTATTTATCAAGAGAGGAATTCCATTGTAAAATCATTTTGATAAAGTGTGGGTCATATTGAGGTCCCGTAAAGCTCAATAGTGTGGGTCGTGTTGAGGTCCCGTAAAGCTCAACATTGTATAATGATCGGTGCTCCTTGTTTGTAAGTCACCGGAAGCGTTGTAAAGGGTTGGATTGCACCATAAGTCAATCAACATAGTGAAAAAGGCCTTGCTCGTGCCGGAGAGCTTGGTAACGGGGGACGTAGATCATTGCATTGGATCGAACCTCCATAATTATATCGTTTGCATCATCTCTCCCTTTTACTTATCGCTTTTATATTTGAACTTATTATTTAAATTAATCTATTTAGTTTTTACTTGCTTGAATTTAGATTAATTTACCGCATTTACATTGCGCTAATTACTTGTTCTTAATTGGTTTTGTACTTGTGCATATTTGTTTAATTGTTTCATTGGATATTACATTAAAACGTGAGTTAATTTTCGAAAAAGTTTTAATAACCAATTCACCCCCCCTCTTGGTTAGCTATTCTTGGGCTTTCACACTTCTGGTTGTTATTGCCTTCGCATGTTCCCTTGGATTGACTTCTGTATTGCTAGGTAGAGTTCCAGATGCCCTGTTTGTCATAGCAAGTGCCATCTGCCCCATTTGAATCTCCAATTTTTAATTGCAGAATTTTGTTCTTGGAGAGTGGCTTCTGTCTTTTTTCATGAATTGATTGTTGGATTCCATGTACTGATGAGTTGTTTCTACGAATTTTCCAAACATTTCTATGTGCCTACAAAGATTATTAAAGTTGATGGAAAGCCGGATCGAATTATTCCCAAACCTAGAGAGGAATATAATGAAGAAGATAAAAGAAAATTATCTTTAAATGCTAGAGCCAAAAATATACTTTATTGTGCTTTAGATAGAAATGAATTTAATCGTATTATTTCATGTGATTCCGCTTATGATATTTGGCAAGCTTTAGAAATTACTCATATTGGAACTAGTAAAGTGAAAGAAACAAAGATAAATCTCTTAGTTAAGGATTTTGAAAATTTCTTTATGAAAGAGAATGAACCGATTGTTGACATGATCACTCGTTTTACCGATATTATTAATGGTCTCAAAGGATTTGATCGAAAATTTACTAACGGTGAACTTGTGAGTAAAGTGCTTAGGTCACTCTCGGAAGAATGGAGCCCATTGAGAATGTTGATAGAAAACACCAAAGATATCAACACATATCCATTGGAGGAATTCTATGGAACATTGATGACATATGAGCTAAATCGCACCGAGACAAAGGAGAAAACAATGAAAAGCATAGAAGAAGAAAAACGTCAAATTGCTTTTAAGATGGAAATAGATGAAAGCACTTCAAGCAAAAATGTGAATGATGAAGAACTTGATGATCTAGTTCTTCTTGTTAAGAAATGGAAAGGTTCTCGCAACAATCATCGATTCCAAAAGAAAGAAGAAAAGTGCGAAGAGAAGAATAGATTTATCAAAAAGAAAGCACTTCAATCAACATATGATGAAAGTGATGATGAAGACCATGAAGAATATGGAAGTCAAGAGGAAATTGCCAACATGTGCTTCATGGCTATTGATGATGAGGTAAATTCAAATGAAAATTGCTCATATGATGAATTATCTATCTCTTATGATGAAATTCTTGAAGAATTTGAAAAGCTTGCTTTAAATCATTCGATGCTTAAAAAGAAAAATTTGTTTTTGGAAAATGAGGTAAAGAAACTTTTTAAAATTCAAAATGATTTTGAAAAAGGAAAAGTTTATCATGATTCTTTACTTAAGGAGAATTTCTCCTTACAAGAAAAGATTTTAGATTTGACTCAAATTATTCACAAATTTACTCAAGGCAAGAAAAAATTTGATTTAATGCTTGGTGAACAAAAATGTGTTTTTGACAAAGGAGGAATTGGATACAAACCATTTTTAAAACAAAAGTTTCTTGAAAATTTCTTTGTTAAAGCCTCTACTTCTCCCATTTCAAATGTTACATGTAATTTTTGTAATAAAAATGGACATGTAGCTTTTAATTGTTCAATCAAAAAGAGGTTTCACTTTGTGAGCAAATATAAGTGGATTCCAAAGTCTACAAATACTAACAATCAAGGACCCAAAGTTGTGTGGGTACCAAAGAACAAAATTAAATTTCTTTTTGAAGGTACCAAAGAAAACAAAGAGCAAACGGTCTTGAGATAGTGGATGTTTGAGCACATGACCGGGAAACAAAGCTCTACTCTCAAAAAAAGAAAGGATGGAGTTCAAAATGAAAGAATGGAAGTTAATGAACACTCCAAAGTATTCATCAATCGAATTGGATGATCAAGGTATATTCGTAAACATAACAAAATATCGAGGTATGGTCGAATCTCTTATTTTTTACTTAACCACCATTTGACTTGATTTTATGTTTAGTGTGTGATTATGTGCTAGAATTCTATCCAATACTCAAGAATCACACCTTAATGCCATAAAACGAATTTTTGATATCTTAGTGGCACTAAGACATTAGACATTTGGCATTCAAAGACACCCACCTTGATTTATTAGCCATACAAAAATTGATTGGCCAAATGGGTCTACTAAGCGTTTAGCTCTTGATAGACTTTCACATATTAAAAGAGGTTTGGATACTCTAGATGAAATTGAAATTTGTGACTAATGTGCTTATGTGTTGCATTATGCCTCCATAATCAAATTTTATGCCCAATTGTGCATGAAACTAGTTTTATGTTTTTGAAATGTGCTATAAAATTTGTTGTGGTCTATTATGTTTTGATATTCATTGTACAATCTTTTTCAAAAGAATAATGTTGGTCATGATACTTTGAAGTGAAGAAAAATGTCTTCACATTTGAAAGATACTTGATTGTGGCATAAAAAATTAGATCATGTTCGCATGAGCCTACTTTCAAATATTTTCAAAAATTGTTAAAGATATGCCACATTTTAAATTTAAGAAATTTGTGATGCATGTGAATTTGGAAAAACAAGTGAAGAGTTATTTCTAAGTTAAGCAATACTCTTCGACTACAAAATATGCTCAACTTCTTCACATGAATAATTTTGGACCATATCGAATCATAAGCTCAAACTCGTTGATTACTTTTCTTGATTCACTTAAGTCCTATTTTGGAGCCTAAATTATATGCTTGAAGTGATCATGATGAAGAATTTGATAATATTAATTTTGGTGATTTTTGCTATGAACCTTATTTCTTGACTCCTAGAACTCCTCAACAAAATGGTGTTGTAGAAAGGAAGAATCACACATCGCAAGAAATGACTAAGACTATTCTAAATGAAAATAGTTTGGTTTCAAATGCTAAAATTTGGGAATTATCAATGAATTTGAAGTATGTTGCTAAATTGAATTTATACTAAATATTCTCGTATGATTGATTCTATGTGCATAATTGGTTGGAATGTATACAAATTTTGTCCAAATGATCATGCTTTCATAATTTGGTCACTTATGCTTTGATTATTATATTTACTATAAATGTGATGATTATCCTCTTATTGAAACTTGCATATATGTGGCATCTTGTGCTTAATTGAGGGGGAATATACTACTATGGTTGACTTAAAGTCTTGATCTTATATACCATACTATTCCTTTCATATGTGCTACCTTTTTGTTAACGCTAAACGGGGAAGATGTATAGATGATTATGCATGAAAGGTGGAATGTTGAAAGAATGAATATATAAGTTACATGCATGTTGATAGGGGGAATATAAGTGAAAAAACGATAGAGGAAAATCTTTCGTTGTCTCATATGGTTGTGTTTTGATCTTAAAAGTTATACATTTTTGCTTATGCCAAAAGGGGGAAATGAAAGGAGATGATTATGCAGGCTTTGATTGAAAAATCATTAATATGCTTTGAATATATGATTATTGATTTGTAAAAGTTAGGGGGAATATGAATTACATGATGAATTTATAAATGTATATTCCCTAATCAATTGTTTAATCTTACCTTGCAAATCATCTTGTTTGTCATAATCAAAAAGGGGGAAATTGTTGACCTATGGTTGACTTCATCCTTAATGTTTTGATTATAACAAACAAGATTAATATTGTTTCTAACAATTGATTTTGAGTGATGATAGTTCAATATTAAAATCAATCAAGCATTATAAATCGGACTCGAAATAAAGATCAAAGTGAAGTTAAGCATTCAAGTCAAATCATTCGAGACGATAGCTTGAAAGATTAACGCCAAGAAAAATCAAGATCAAGAGCATGAGAGAAGAACCAAAGAAAGATCAAGACGAGAAGAGTTCAAGAGCCAAGAGCCAAACATGAAAGAAACTTCGAAGCAAGATCAAAGACTATGCATTCTAGTTCATATGTAAAGGTATAACACTTTGATCTTCAGTAATGAATGACAATAGCTCAAAAATCAATTTGCACACGAAAAGTTATTTTCATTATCATGTGCATAAAATATTTTAATTAAAAGTAACATTGATTTTCAAAATGAAAACATTATTTATAAGTTTATATTTTTCAAAAAAAAAAAAAAAAAAAAAAAGTCAACGGGTTGACCGACCGGTGGCGATCGACCGGCCAAAATCGACGGTCGACCGGAAAATCAGAACGGTCCAAAATTTTGACCGTTCTGACTGTACAAACGGCTATATTGGTCATCCGGAAATCGGCGGTCGACCGGACCGGTCGACCGGACGGGCAGTACTTTTATGTTTTGATGGCTATAAATACCATTTCACTTTGTATTTATTACAACAACTTTAAGAGAGCTTTCTTGTGAAATATGTGAGTGAAAAATCTTGTTTGAGCCTACATCTTTACATTCATTTCATTTATTTCTTCATAACAAAAACTTTGATTATTAAATCAAATTTCTTGATTCATTTCTTTCATCAAAGTTTTTCCATATCTCTTTGTGCTTAACTTTTTTATATCAATCTTCAAAGAGAGTTATATTCTTGAAGAAGGTATTTGCACTTATATTGTATAAATCTTTCTACTTCTTCATATTGAAAACTTTGATCTTAAATCAAATTTCTTGAATCAACTTCTCTTATAAAAGCTTTCCATATCTCCTTGTTCTTAACTTATTTATATCAATTTTAAAAAAAAAAAGATATTACTTGAGAAGATCTTTTTGAACTTACATAGTATATACTTCATCTTAATCTTCTCATTGTGAAATTTTGATTGATTGAATCAAACTTGTAAAATCATCATATTTATCAAAGTTTTTCATTTCTCTCTTAGTGCTTAATTTATTACAATCATTCATTAAAAGAGAGAGATATATATTGAGAAGATTCTTTGAACTTACATTTGATTTATATCTTCATCATCTTCTCATTGAAACACTTTGATTGATTGAATCTAATTTTTAATTATCATATTCATCAAAGTTTTTCATCTAACACTTGAACTATCATTTATTACTATTCATTGAAGTGTTAGCCTCTCTTAGTACTTAACTTGATTGTATTATTTATCAAGAGAGGAATTCCATTGTAAAATCATTTTGATAAAGTGTGGGTCATATTGAGGTCCCGTAAAGCTCAATAGTGTGGGTCGTGTTGAGGTCCCGTAAAGCTCAACATTGTATAATGATCGGTGCTCCTTGTTTGTAAGTCACCGGAAGCGTTGTAAAGGGTTGGATTGCACCATAAGTCAATCAACATAGTGAAAAAGGCCTTGCTCGTGCCGGAGAGCTTGGTAACGGGGGACGTAGATCATTGCATTGGATCGAACCTCCATAATTATATCGTTTGCATCATCTCTCCCTTTTACTTATCGCTTTTATATTTGAACTTATTATTTAAATTAATCTATTTAGTTTTTACTTGCTTGAATTTAGATTAATTTACCGCATTTACATTGCGCTAATTACTTGTTCTTAATTGGTTTTGTACTTGTGCATATTTGTTTAATTGTTTCATTGGATATTACATTAAAACGTGAGTTAATTTTCGAAAAAGTTTTAATAACCAATTCACCCCCCTCTTGGTTAGCTATTCTTGGGCTTTCACACTTCTGGTTGTTATTGCCTTCGCATGTTCCCTTGGATTGACTTCTGTATTGCTAGGTAGAGTTCCAGATGCCCTGTTTGTCATAGCAAGTGCCATCTGCCCCATTTGAATCTCCAATTTTTAATTGCAGAATTTTGTTCTTGGAGAGTGGCTTCTGTCTTTTTCATGAATTGATTGTTGGATTCCATGTACTGATGAGTTGTTTCTACGAATTTTCCAAACATTTCTTCCAACTGTGGCTTCTTCTCCTGCTGCTGAAATTGACCCTGTGGTCTGTGCTGGTTCTGGTTCTGATTTTGATTCTGATTACTCCACGAGAAATTTTGGTGCTTTCTCCACCCCGGATTATATGTCTCAGAATTCGGGTTGTTCTGCTTGCGTTGACCCCATTGCACATAGTCCACATGCTCTACCTCTTGTGTGAGAATTGGACAATTTGAAGTAGTGTGATCAGCTCTACACTCCCCACAACTTGATTTCTTTACAGTTGCTGCATTGGTGGTCTACGACATGCTGTCAACCTTATGGAATAGTGAATTAATTTTCACCGACAAAGCTGAAATTGTATCCACCTCGAACAAACCCGGTGCCTTCTTCTGAACTGCTTGTTCTGAAGACCACATGGCTGAAGTAGTAGCCACAGTCTCAAATAGCTTCAGTGCATCATCAACTGTCATAGTAGACACCGACCCATTAGATGAAGAATTTATATTGCTTTTGAAAGACGGAAGCAATCCCGCGTAAAAGTATTGGAACTGGAGTCCCTTGCTGATACCGTGATGTGGACACTTCCGAAGCATGTTCTTGAACCTGTTCCAAGCCTCATCAAATGATTCATACTCCCCTTGACGGAAAATAGAGATGTCATACTTCAGTTTTGCAATCTTAGTTGGTGGAAAGAACTTGGTACAGAACTTTTGAGCAAGATCATTCCATGTTGTGACACTAGCAATCGATTGAGAATCCAGCCATTCAAGTGCTTTGTCACGCAATGTGTGTGGAAATAGCCTCAAACGGGTGGCATCATCTGAGATACCCTGATATTTGAAGTGTTGGCACATCTCCAAACGGGTTTTCCTCAGCTCTCCCATAAAACTGATGCCCATTCTGAAACAAGTGTATGACGTTGGTCTTCAGTTGGAAGTTTTGTTGCCCAAATGGTGGATATACGATGCTGGACTGACTCTGAATGATCTGTGGAATCATGAAATCCCTTACAAGCATGTTTCCTTCATCCATAGCTTCCTCCCCGTTACCTGGAATTACCGAATTTTATCGTTCGTCAGCCATTTGCTGTTGTTGAGCTATTCTGGCTTCTCTTTGCAATTGGTGAAAAGTACGCTCGATTTCTGGATCAACTGAAATCAAGTTCCCTCCAGTCAATCTTAGCATGCAAATCTGAAATAGCTAAAATTGCCCAAAAATAAGCAAAATTCGAAGTAACGAAGTTTAACAAGTTATCTAACTAAACTAGAATAAAAATAAAAGGAAAAGTTCGAATTAGTGTCTAAATAACTAAAATTAAACTAAAACTCAATCCCCGGCAACGGCACCAAAAACTTGTTCACGAAAATACGTTCGATTTAAAACCACGTTCGATTTAAAACCACCGCAAGTGTACGGTTCGTTACAAATAATAAAGTGGACTTTTAGAGTCCGGATTGTCGATCCCACAGAGATTGAGTAGTTCAATAATAATTATTTCGACCTTAACCGACATTAGATGAGTTTTTGATGAGTTTTGTATTAAATGCTAACCAAACTAACTTATGAAAATTATTATGGATGAATTGGCTAAGCTAAATGCAAATTATACTAGAATGAATATGAAATTGAGTGCAAATTGATTTACTTAAGATGAGAAAAACGTACTAGGATCACGAATCCCCGTGCATCAATCCATTTAAATCCTAGTTTTACACTTTGACAACACGATTAAATATTGAAAAATAAATGTTCCTATTAAGTTTAACAATCTCTTTCGAGTAATGTTAAACCTATTCTATCATGCGATCTGACAATATTTCTATGATGAATACAAACATAAAAGAACGCATTAACTTTTATGAACACTTAAAGATTCACATAGAGTATAGCGGTATATTTCTATCCCCTATCGGACCCTATGACAATTTATACTACGTCGAATATATTTTCCTTCTTTCGAATGCATAAAATAGATCACCACATTCATACAATTAACGTGCGCACAAAAATCATATGGAATAAATACGTATAAATCGTTCAAACATCGAAAAACGTGTTTTAATGTCAAAAATATAAAATTAAAGATTAAAATATCGTGTTACAAGGTTCATCGATCTCCTAGTACAAGAAAAACTAGTCTAACATGCTTAAAAAAGAAAAACAAAAAAATAAGTGAAGAAACGTCATCACCCGAATAGATATTCAATTAATTCCTTGAAGTGCTTGATGAATCTTCACGTTATTCCTCGTGTTCTTGCTCTCCAATGTCAAAATTATCTCCTAAAATAACGTAGCCCTCAAATTCTGTCGAGTCTAGGGGTTTAAAGCCGTCCCCCCTTAGTTTCCATAAGAGTTTCACTTAAAAACGGAAACCAGAAATTTTCGCGTAAGAAACAACCATGCGGCCGCATGGTTACAAACCATGCGACCGCATGGTTCAAGTGCTGGGGCTCGAGCAACGTTCTGGTGAAGCCATGCGACCGCATGGCTTATTGCACCATGCGGCCGAATGGTACAATCAACTTCCAATTTTTGTCGTTTTGGTCCCCGAACTCCGTTCTTCCTCATTTTGACTTCCTTTCTTCATTCTATTTCCTCTAACACTCTTTGATTTCATCAATCTCGTACTTAGTTCATTTTTGTTCTTGATTTGGATTTCGAGTCGACTTTCAAATAATTGCATCTTAGTCCCTGAACTTTGACTTTCTTCCATTTTAGTCTTTTTTCTTGCTCGTTTTCACTCACTTATCGTTGTTTCCATCGATATAGTCCTGCAAACATAATTTACATAGAATTAAACCATATTTCAACATAATTACAATCAATTGTCCATATTTTGTGACCTAAATAAGTGCGTAAAATGCACTTATCATTACAAAACAAAAGAAATGGACTAATTAAAGTTCAACTTTACTCACCAAGGATTTGCAAATTGAAATGTGCTATTGTTAATAACTTAATTGTCTTACAATTTGTGCACAACTCTAGTGCAAAATCCATGGGAAAATTCTACTAAAACAAGGGCTTAAATAAGGAATGAAAATGTGAAGAACACAAATAATAATTACACGGGAAAATCCGAATCTTTCTCTACATGAACATATTTATATAAAGGGTTCTAATTGAAGTTGAATTGTGCAGTGATCGTGTACTTGTACCTCTCAATTCAAAACTTTTTTTTTTCAAATGTCCTCAAAATTTTCTCTCCATATTCTTATCTTCATTTTTGTAGTGATGACAAGAGGTATATTCAAATCTTGTATTTCCCATTTTTCTTGTTGCACATGTAGAATCTAAACCTATTAAGATTGAACTACTAAGGTGTTTAATCATTCGATTCGTGTGTATATTCTCATTTATCATTAATGGCGTCTTCAATTTCTATTTTCAGGTAGTTTAGGGGCTACATTTACCTTGATAAATCGGGGTGATTACGTAGTATGGCCTGGAATACTAGCCAATGTAGGCTGTTCCAGGTTGGATAGCATTGGATTTGAACTTCCGCCGGACAGCACGCGGTCATTACAAGCTCCGCCGGGTTGGTCGGGGAGGTTTTGGGGTAGAACTGGCTATTTTTTTCGACGGAATAACGGGGCAAGGAACTTCTAATACACCAGAGAATTATGTGTCTTTTTCTAGTTATTGTTTTGTAGTTTTACTCCAAACATCTTTACGTAGTGAAATTATACGAATGGATTGATTACTCGTTGCATTGCTATGTGCTTCTATTGACGTTGAATGAACATATTTCAATTTGAGAATTTACTACAGTGACTTTACTTGTTTGGTTCATTGAGTTGTACTCATTCGTCATCCTCTATCATTTTGTTGTTTAGTTCGAGATTTTGTCAAAAGCAAATTTTTACTCTTTCAAATAATTCAATTAGGGAGTTTTGATCTCAAACATTGTTTTCCTTTGAAGGGGTTTTGTCTTTTTGCAACATTGTCATTGAAGAGGTTTAAAATTTATGATGACAGATTTTATGTTATATCCTTCATAATTATTTTTTCATATATAGTAACATATGTCTTTGTCAGAATATTTATCATCTCCATTTTTCACTTTTATGAGATGTTATCACAAACAGGAAATGATAAAAGAGCTATATTGTGTGGCTTGATGAAGTTCAATGAGCATATGGTAGTATGATTGAACACACGTTCTCATAATAAGCTCAAATATTTATTTTTTTAAAGATTCACCTTTTCCAAAATGAAGATGTTATTTAATACTATATTCACATTAAACTATTTAAATTTATTGAATGGTAGATTTATTGAATAAAATATTATTAAAAAAATTTATCAAAAATCATATGTTATTTTAATATCTGGAAAAATATTTCAAAATTCAAAGATATTTCAAATTTATATGTTATTTAATATTATATTAACATTAAACTATTAAAATTTATTGAATAATCATATTTATTGAATAAAATACTATAAAAAAAGATTTTCAAAATTTCCAAAGTAAATGCGCTTTCAAGTTTTCTATTTTGAGAAACACTTTCAGAATGATAAAAAGAACGAATTCTCAGTAATTCCAAACAGACACTCAAAACAGAAAATACAAAATGAATTCAAAACTCAAAACACAAAATTGAAACATGAAGAGAATGCCCCTAAGATTTTTGAAAAGGTTTTGTTTTTTTGAAAATATCCTTTTTTTTTCTTTCTCATATGAGAAGGAAAAGTTTTCTTTTTTAATTTTGGAGAAGGAGGAATGATTTTTTCAAAACCATATTATTCACGTAATGATCCAAGTTCCTTTCGGCTTTCAGATGTTTCTGATTTCAATTTGGCTTTAAGTTTGAGATCATTACATAATGATAATCCTTCTTTATTGACGAAATTAATAATCTCACCATAGGTTAGGAGAGCATAAGGAATATTGTCGTTATATTGAAGTTTTATTGAATTTTTAACTCTTTCTGCAAAGAGTTTAGGAAGTTTAGAAATACATCTTTATTTCCAAAAAGATTGATTGCATTCTTCATGACTTAGTACTCTAGTCATAAACATACCTAAAACTAGCGAAAATAATGAAGTTTTTGGACAACTAACATTCATAAAAATTTCAGAAGATCTTTCATGAAGGTGAGTAGGAGTTCCAATGAAATGTTTAAGTATTGAATAAATAAGAGTATTGAATATATCACTTTCTTTTTGAGAATTTACTGCACTTTCTATAGTAATTCTATCTTCATGTAGTTAGATAGTTATTCCACCAGTTTTTTAATTGTCCAGCGAAACCTTGAACTAAATTTGACATAGCACTATAAGCAGACGTTCCTCTACCACTATATGCAGCATAGCAGACTACACATTTTCTAGAAAATTGATAATTTGATATTTTGTCACACCATCAAGATTCCATTCAATGAGTTTATCACCGTTGTAAGAAATTGGATGTTTTTTTTTTTTTTTCTCATATAGTGTATCTAGATAAGAAGGACGAAAATAATAATTTGGAAGATTTGAGTTTTGGCCTTTTAATTTATTGATAGTAGGTTTTTCATTTTCAATGAACCGATTTTCATGATTACCAAAGTCATCAATTGTCTTAATATTTTTAGATGATCCAAGTTTTGAAGTTTGTTATGCTTGTCTTTGCAAGATATTGAATTCAGTAGATAAAGTCTCTTTACCCTGTTTTGGAATAAATTTTGACTCTATCAATTTGAAGTAAGAGGTTGTTTTTCATCCGTTTTAGATTGAAGAACAATATTAGTATAATCGTTCTGAGATTGAATATTTTTGATATCTTTTGCTATTGTCTCATATTCTTCTGATCTATCAGGTGGGGCCGCGGGGAGTTGTTTGATAGAAGATGCAATTATTTTAGTGTTTCCATAAGAAACAATTATTTCTTGCATTGGAGGGTGTTCAGATTGAAAACTTTGACCTAAAGGAGCTTTCCATTTTTTTTTATTTACATGGGTATTTTGAATAGATTTTTTTTGGCAAAAACTTTGAAATATGTCCATTCATAAAAACTTAGATCTTCAGGAGTCATAAAATTCTTCCCATAAAAATTTAATTTCATTTTTTGAAAATATTGATCGAAGAGTTTGACGAAAAGTTTTGACTGAAGGAGTTTGATTAGCTTTAAATTCATTTTTCTATCTATGTACAAGAAATGAAATTACATTGCTGATCTAAGCTTTCAACAAGATTTGTAAGCATATCAGATAAAGTTGGTGAACGAGGCTATTCTGATTCATTATCTTTATCTAATGCATATTAGGGTTTTGGAATATTTGGAGTAAAATCAACTCTTGAAGAAGTTGAAAATCTAGAATTTTGAAAGACATTCTCATATATATTCTCAGATCTAGAAGAGTAAGATCTTTGAAGATTGTTCGATGAAGATCCTTTGTCAAAAATAACATTAACTTGTCCATTAGAAAATGAAATAATTTGATCATGGATTGATCTTGTAGAAACAGGAATTGGAGTTTGAGCATTCTCAAAATTACATTCTAGTCCTCTAGATTGAAGATTTCATGGTATCCTTTTGGGAATCATGGTGTTCGAATGAAGATGATTGACTTCTACAAGAAGGCTTTCTTCTTTAGGAGATGAGCGAAGATCTCGAATATTGAGTTGAATGTTCGTAAGCTTATAATATATTCCATGTATTATAGCAAAAGTTTTTGAATGATCATCAATATCAAGATTTTTTGTTTGAATGTGAAGATTAGGAGCATTAAGAATGGCTCAATCATTTAAATTAATTGTACAATTTGGATAACTAAATTTGATTCTAGAAGAGATAATAATGAATTTTCAAATTTGAGCAATTTCTTACCTCGAAGAGTTAAGAAAATAGGAATGTCTAAATCAAGTCGAAACAAATGTTTAACAACAATTTGAATCAATCCTATATGAAGATATTTAAATTTCTTCTTGTGAGATTGAATAGTTTCTTTTGAAAAAAAGATTTATTTGTGCATGTTGATGCTTAATATCAATTGTTTGCTCAAGTGTTTTTATAACATAATTTTGATGGAAGTCAAACTTTCCTATTTCATAGATAGAACTTTTATCTACCTTTGGAATAATCCAATTTTGTAGTTTTTGTTCAATTTTTGCAATTTGAAGTTCATAAGAATTGAATGTATCTAATGCAGATGCATTATTTTGATCTATTTCTTCTTCTTCATTAATAATGTTTGAAATATTTTCCGATCTACTATTAGATCTCCTAAACCAATTTGAAAAAGAAGACATAATTATATGAAAATGAAAATATAATAAATTACCACTGTAGATGCAGTGTTACAGGATTGACTAACTCTTGCAAAGCTTACAGTGGGACCATTCTAATGCCTACTCCGGCAACACGAGCTTACCAACGCTATTCAGTAGACATCCAGAAAGAACCATCTTCTCCTTTGACAATGTACCTATTATGGCTCTGATACCGAAATGCACAAGGAATATAGGAGGTAGATAAAAATAAATGTAAAACACTTTCAAAATGCCCAGGGGATATAGGAGGTATATATATGATCAGTCTCAACATTTGAATTGAATTTATTATTCACGATTAAATTGATATACTCACTACAACTGTGTTAAATGTAATACTTTCTTATTTGTCGTATTAAGTGTAATGATTTTTTCAATTTATTAATAAATATAATATTTAATTAATGTAATTTTTATTTTGTAATTTTAGTGGTAATTTAAAATTAAATAATTTTAAAATAAATTAATTGTTGAGTATTAAAAATAATAAAATAAAGAAAATACGTGTTTGGACCAAATTGGTGTCATGAATCGGAGATTACCTAAACTATGTTTAATACATACTCAAACCTAGACCTATACGATATTAGCTTGAAATTTTGAACATTTAAGAAATACAAAAATGTACAGACACCTTAACCAAAAATAAAAAAAATAAAAGCCCCCTGAAGTCACGCATCTAATTTTTCAAGAAAAAACTTGGAAATGTACTTTTAAACTATATTTATAAAGGTTTAAAGAATGCATGACAAAATAGTTGACAGAAATTTTCACTCGATGAAGGTATGGGCCAAAGGATAATTAATGCCACGTTACCCCAGCTGGTGATGCAGATAGCTTACCATATAACTTATTATTAACCTCATTTAAACATCTATTCAAAATAGCTTCCAAAATCTTCTGATAAAAATTACTGTTGATGATATAAACGTCAAAAAATAGTTTTGTCGTTTCAAAAATAAAATGTCAAACAATCGTAGCAATTATCATGAGTTTCTCATTTTGTGTGTGACCCATTAGGTTCCCAATCACGATGCCTAACGACGTGAATTATTATTTTGATCTAATCAAAATCGATAAAACAAAACACTCTTTTGATTTAATACTAATTCACATCCGTCGTCCCAGATTGACATCTAGCAATGTGTCAGGGCAATACATGCGATGGAAAATGTCACGTGGTATGACAAAACCAAACTCGTTCGTTTATCGTGAAACTATAATCCCTTCGTCAATATGATCCGATCAATTACGAGATATGGATATGTGTCAATCTCGATTATCGATCATTACTTTCATTCCACTATTAAGTCAATGTAAGTCGAAAACCCTTTTTCGACTTATGTGTACACCTTGGCCAAGGATTTCATTATCAACTTAATTGGATGAAATGTAGATCACAAACTCTTACTATCTAAGAGTGACGAATCCTCTATTGGTCATTCACAACCTTCATATGATTCTTGACATACCCGAACGACGCCGTATTAGCGGCCCTTGTTAGAGCAACTTCCAGCATCACCAAAGTATGACTGTCCTCATATAAGATACTATGATGACCTCAAGTCGAAAGATCAATTCCACTACCGAACATTGGAGATTAACCACTGACACTCAGATAGCTATCCATGTGGAATCTCCCCAGCGGGTCTCCAACGTTTTGTTCTATAACAAAACATTCACGTGTTCATTTAAGTGTCACTATACTTTAGCTCGTGAGATCAGCTACTTACTTCACAAGTAAAAAAAACCACACGTGATGGTCTATCCGTAATAACGATATCCGTATTTCGTTATTACATATGACCATGGATTATTTAAGATTCAATCAAACGTAATTTGTATCTCACAATCACAACTCCTTGTGATTAACAAACTACTGAAATTTGAATCTACGGACTCCATTATTTAATATCATTCAACAGAATATCAATTTAAATAAACAATAGATCTTGCCAAAATAAATGCATTAAACATATTAAAAAATGTTTACAACCTAAAACGATTGGACCTAGGGCATAACACTTACAAACTCCCACTTGCACTAGATCCAATCACTCATGTATCTAATACCATAAGTCTCTACATGACGATCATGCTTATGCTGTGACAACGGCTTTGTCAATGGATCTGCAACATTATCATCTGTGGGAACTCGTTCTATCTTCACGTCATTTCTTTGTATAATCTCCCTGATGAGATGATATCGCCTTAGTACATGTTTGGATCGTTGATGAGACCTCGGTTCCTTCGCTTGCGCGATGGCTCCATTGTTATCACAATACAAAGGTATGGGATCAACAATGCTAGGAACAACTCCCAGTTCATTAACGAACTTCTTGATCCAGACAGCTTCCTTCGCTGCTTCAGAAGCAGCAATGTACTCGGCTTCCGTTGTTGAATCAGCGGTTGTTTCTTGTTTGGAACTTTTTCAACTAACCGCTCCGTTGTTGAGAGTAAACATATATCCAGATTGAGACTTGCTATCATCCTTGTCAGTTTGGAAGCTAGCATCAGTATATCCATGAACCTTCAGTTCATCTCCTCCATATATCAAGAACACATCTTTAGTTCTTCTTAAGTACTTAAGAATGTTCTTAACTGCTATCCAATGTTTCTCACCAGGGTTTGCTTGAAACCTGCTCGTAACACTTAGAGCGTATGAAACATCTGGTCTCGTACATAGCATCGCATACATGATAGATCCTATCGCTGAGGCATAAGGAATCTTATCCATGCGACTCCTTTCATCATGTGTTTTAGGACACATATCTTTTGAGAGATGAATCCCATGTGACATGGGACACAACCCCCTTTTGGACTCTTCCATGTTAAATCTTCTCAAGATTTTATCTATGTACGAAGATTGGGATAAGCCAAGCAATCTTTTAGATCTATCTCTATAGATCTTAATTCCCAAGATATATGCTGCTTCTCCCATATCTTTCATGGAGAAATTCTTTGACAACCATAATTTTACTGATTGAAGCATTGGGATGTCATTTCCCATTAATAATATGTCATCTACATATAGTATAAGGAATACGACAGCGCTCCCACTTGTCTTCTTATAAACACACGGTTCATCTTCATTTTTGATAAAATCAAACTCTTTGATTGTCTCATCAAAACGAAGATTCCAGCTCCTAGAGGCTTGCTTCAATCCATAAATGGATCGATTAAGCTTACATACCTTGTTGGCTTCTTTGGACTCAAAACCTTCAGGTTGTGTCATGTACACTTCCTCTTGTAGGTTTCCATTAAGGAAAGCGGTTTTGACATCCATTTGCCATATCTCATAATCGTGGTATGCAGCAATTGCAAGCAAAATCCGAATGGACTTCAGCATGGCTACAGGCGAAAAAGTTTCATCAAAGTCAACACCTTGTCTTTGTGTGTAACCTTTCGCTACTAGCCTTGCTTTGTATGTATGGATATTCCCATCCACGTCGACCTTTTTCTTGTAAACCCATTTACAACCTATGGGTTTTATCCCATCAGGAGGGTCGACCAAGGTCCAAACCTTGTTTTCATACATTGAGTTCATTTCGGATTCCATGGCCTCTTGCCATCTCTTTGAGTCAACATTTGACTTTGCTTCTGCGTAATTAGTAGGCTCATCATCCTCGATTAACAATACTTGATTAGTAATCGTGAATTCGTACCTTTTGGGAGGTCGAATGGTCCTACTTGATTTACGCTGAGCCAGAGTGTCCCCAGGTATCTCTATATCTTGATTAGGAGTCAATCCTTCAGCAGGTGTGGGATCAGACTCAGGGTCATCTAATCGGTCAACAACATCTGTGGATTCATGAACTTCTTCAAGTTCTAACTTGCTCCCACTGCCCTCTCCTAGAATAAACTCTTTCTCTAGGAATATGGCATGTCTTGAGACGAACACCTTCTTCTCAACGGGATTGTAGAACTGGTATCCAATTGTTTCTTTTGGATACCCCACAAATATGCATTTATCGGACTTACTCTCAAGTTTATCCGATTCAGTACGCTTCACATAAGCGTCACAACCCCATATTTTCATATGAGATAAGTTGGGTCTTTTTCCCTTCCATAACTCGTATGGAGTTTTGTCGACCGATTTAGAAGGGACACGATTTAGTGTGTAGCACGCGGTAATTAGTACATGACCCCAAAACGATTTTGGGAGGTTTGCATGACTCATCATTGATCGCACCATATCTAATAGTGTGCGGTTCCTCCGTTCAGATACACCATTATGTTGCGGTGTATATGGTGGAGTCCACTGCGAGAGAATCCCATTCTCTTTTAGATAATCTAAAAATTCTCCTTTCAGATATTCTCCACCTCGATCTGATCTTAGTGTGAGAATATTTTTACCTGTTTGTTTCTCTACTTCAAGTTTGAATTCCTTGAACTTTTCAAGTGCTTCATGCTTGAACTTCATCAAATATACATAACCATATCTAGAATGATCATCAGTAAATGTGATGAAGTAAGAGAAACCACCTCTAGCAGTTATTGACATGGGTCCACATACATCGGTATGTATTAGACCCAGTAATTGTGCAGCTCTTTCTCCTTTTCCAGTAAAAGAAAATTTGGTCATCTTACCTAATAGGCACGATTCGCACTTGTCAAATGATTCAAAATCAGTTGACCCCAAGAATCCATCTTTATGTAACTTGGAAATGCGTTTCTCATTGATGTGACCTAGTCTACAATGCCAGAGATAAGTATTATTTAGATTATCACATTTATGCCTTTTATTTTCTATACTCATAATAGACGATTCAGTATCAAGAATATAAATGCCATTTTGTAATATGCCACAACCATAAAAGATCTCATCTTTATAAAACGAACAACGATTGTTCTTAACAATAATTGAAAAATTATTCATGTCCAAACATGAAATAGAAATAATGTTTTTAGTAATGGCAGGAACAAAATAGCAATTCTCTAATTCTAATACTAAACCCGAAGGCAACGGTAAGAAGTATGTCCCTACAGCTAATGCAGCAACTCTTGCTCCATTTCCCACACGCAGGTCAACTTCTCTTTTCTGCAGTGGTCTACTTTTCTTTAGTCCCTGCATATTTATACAAATATGAGATCCACATCCGGTATCTAATACCCAAGAAGCTAATGAAGTAGACATATTAACCTCGATAACAAAATTACCTGAAGTAGAAGTTTCAGAAGACTTCTTTGACTTCAAGCTTGCGAGGTAAGCCTTGCAGTTCCTCTTCCAATGACCTTTCACTCCACAGTGATAGCACGGGTCATCAGACTTGGTATTGTCCTTGTTTGCTTTAACTGTTTTGATAGTACCCTTAGCTTTCTTGGATGTTTTCTTAAAACTTCCTTTAATCTTCCTCTTAGTGCCCTTAGAGGATTGAATGGCTAACACATGCCCAGTATTCGCTTTGACATTGGGCTCAACAGTCTTAAGCATATTAAGCAACTCAGGGAGTGTGCACTCGATCTTATTCATATTAAAGTTCATGATGAACTGTGAATAACTATCTGGCAGAGATTGTAGAACTAAGTCAACACTTAGCTCGTGGTCCATTATGAAACCCAATTGACTCAATTTTTCAATAAAGCCAATCATCTTCAGCACATGAGCACTGACTGAAGATCCCTCTGCCATTTTGCACCGGTACAGTTGCTTGGAAGTATCATATCTTTCCACACGTGATTGTTCATCATACAACTCCTTGAGACGAAAAATCATAGTGTAAGCATCCATACCATCATGTTGCTTTTGCAACTCAGGTGACATGGCTGCAAGCATCACACATGCTGCAGTATTATCGTCATCACTGTGTTTGTTGTAAGCAGCCACCTCTTCCTCAGTAGAGTTTTCAGTAGGTACCCCTGGAAAGGGCTGCTCAAGGACATACCCAATTTTCTCATGCCTGAGAACAATTCTCAAATTACGGTGCCAATCGAGAAAATTTGGTCCGGTCAATTTGTTGGCATCAAGTATGCCTCTCAAATTCATATGATTACTCATGATTCAAAAACTGTAAATGACGAAAAGTAAAGAATTAATATGTATTAAAATGTATTGCACAAATTTAATATGGACTTCAATTAAATTTGCTCCCACTGTTTAAAATAAATTTATGACCCTCATACATAAATTATTAGAATCAACATTTGATTTTCAGTGGGCTGGGATCCCATCTGTTATGTCAAAACCTTGAGTGTACTCAACAAATCTTGATAAAACATTTGGGTAGGTATTATTATCAATTGTATCTCTATACAACTCCCAGATCATTAAGCCGATAACTCCTTATCTTCACACATCTTATGTGTTAGCCTAACACGCCTCTAAATTTTATCTCCTTGAGTGTACTCAACAAAAGATAAATTTTAGTTAAGTCAAACCCATCATTCAGAAACATCTAATGTTTCATAGTGTCAAACATATCCCTAATAGACTAGCCTTGAGTGTACTCAACAAGCTGAGATCGATTTAGGACTCTCGTTTTTCACTATAATGATGGAAGGCTAATAATAAAATTGACTTAATATTTTGGTGAGGGATTTATCATGCATAGGTCTCATCAATGTGTATATATATATATTTATTTAAACATGCATCAATTATGCAAATAAACATACATATAATAGTGTGGATGATTATGGACTAATTCTATCTAGTCTTCCTGAGCCAAAAGGAAGACTAGTTGGTCAATTCCTAGGGGGTATTGCATTGAATCATTGTCAATGCACCATCTCCATGGTATCCTCCTCTTCCCGTGTCTTCAATTAGGCTAGAACCTGTATCCTACTAGTTGGCACGCAGGCCTAAATGAAAATGGACTCGCAGGCCCATATATATAATAATAGCAACGGACTCGTAGGTCCAAAACAATAACAACATTAATAGGCACGCAGGCCCAAAACAATTAAGAGCTCGCAGGCCCATAAAATAACAAGGATTAAATCATTCATTCAACACATCCACATGGTCGAGTCCATAATCATCCACTAATAAACATTCATCATATAAATGTTCCTATATAATATCTAATATTATATGCAAGCATGTTTCAAGAATCTAGCAATTAAAATCGTCTAAACTATTTAGACAAATGGATCGAAATAATTAATTAATTAATCATATTAATCAATTAATTTAAGTAGCGGGTTTATTTAATTAAAATCAAATTTTAATTAAACACCGAATTGGAGTCAAACTCCAATTCCATAATTATAGGGCAAAATCATTTAATTAAAATCATATTCTAATTAAATATTAAATTAGAGTCTAACTCTAATCTTAAGAATATATACTAGGGTGAATAATTTAATTAAAATCAAATTTTAATTAAATATACAATTAAAGTCCAACTCTAATTGAAAATGAATTTATATTTTAATTTAGAAAACTTCTAAATAAAACAAAATTCAATTTAGGGTTGAAATTAAATATTTAAGTTAAAATCTAATTTTAACAAAAATATAAAAGTCGTCAATTTTAAATAAAATTTTAATTTTGGGTCAAAGTTAAAAGGTGGGTCAAACCCAATTAAAATCAAATTTAAAATAAACATAATATTTAATTTTAAAAACCCTTTTTGAAAAATTGCAACTTGACCCTAGTTGAAATTAAAAGACAAGTCCTTCAATTTCGGTAATTGCATGACAGACCCTCCATTTAAAAATTGCAAAACAACCCCTAAACCTAATTGCATGCGGGGGCCTGCAATTTCACAAATTGCACACGAGGCCCCCGCCTCTACCCCGTTTTGAAACCCTAAAAAAAAAAAAAAATTTTCTTGGTTTTCTTCCTGGCGGCGCCGGTGGGCGCCGCCCAATCCTGCAGCCCAGCCATTGCTGGGCTGCTGCCGCCCGCTGCAGCATTGAGGCAGCAGCGTTGCTGCTGTCCATTGCTGCTGGCGGCAGCGTTGCTGCAGCGAGGGCAGCAGCGAGCTGCCCGGCGGCGCGCCGCTTGGCCCACCGATCAGAATTTTTTTTTTTTTTTTTTTTTTTTTTCAAAACAAATTTCGAAAATAAATAATTTTAATTAATTGCTAGATTCAAGAACATGAAAAATCAACTTTTGATTGTGGTAACATGTAAAACAATTTCTAACAAACACAAAGGAGGCTCTGATACCACTGTTGGGAATCTACTTAAACATGCACAGCGGAAATATAACAATTTTCGATTCCCACCAGGGATCTACTTTGCGTTTAGATAGAAATTGTGATATAGATTTTACCTTTTTGTGAAATCTGCAAACTCTTTTGCTATTCCTTCTGCTTCAGCAATCCAGATCTGTCTCCCACAGCTGTCCAATTGTCCAGCCTCCAATAGTATCCACACAGAGAACAAGGTAGAGAGAAAACTAGGGTTTTATTTCTTGTGCTAGCAAGAATAATGAATCAAAATCCCTACAAACCCAGAAACCCTAGCAACTTATATATAAGCCCAAACGGGCTTGGCTCGTCCCTTAAAGTTAACCCGGTCCAGTATTTAATTAATCCAATTAATTAAATCCGGTCAATGAATCAATTAATCTTATTAATTAATTCGGGCCTATTAATAAGTAACCCAATTAATTAATTATCCAACGATTGTCAATTAATTAATTGGTAACTCTCAATCTTCCAATTCTCATTTTGTGTGTGACCCATTAGGTTCCCAATCACGATGCCTAACGACGTGAATTATTATTTTGATCTAATCAAAATCGATAAAACAAAACACTCTTTTGATTTAATACTAATTCACATCCGTCGTCCCAGATTGACATCTAGCAATGTGTCAGGGCAATACATGCGATGGAAAATGTCACGTGGTATGACAAAACCAAACTCGTTCGTTTATCGTGAAACTATAATCCCTTCGTCAATATGATCCGATCAATTACGAGATATGGATATGTGTCAATCTCGATTATCGATCATTACTTTCATTCCACTATTAAGTCAATGTAAGTCGAAAACCCTTTTTCGACTTATGTGTACACCTTGGCCAAGGATTTCATTATCAACTTAATTGGATGAAATGTAGATCACAAACTCTTACTATCTAAGAGTGACGAATCCTCTATTGGTCATTCACAACCTTCATATGATTCTTGACATACCCGAACGACGCCGTATTAGCGGCCCTTGTTAGAGCAACTTCCAGCATCACCAAAGTATGACTGTCCTCATATAAGATACTATGATGACCTCAAGTCGAAAGATCAATTCCACTACCGAACATTGGAGATTAACCACTGACACTCAGATAGCTATCCATGTGGAATCTCCCCAGCGGGTCTCCAACGTTTTGTTCTATAACAAAACATTCACGTGTTCATTTAAGTGTCACTACACTTTAGCTCGTGAGATCAGCTACTTACTTCACAAGTAAGAAAAACCACACGTGATGGTCTATCCGTAATAACGATATCCGTATCTCGTTATTACATATGACCATGGATTGTTTAAGATTCAATCAAATGTAATTTGTATCTCACAATCACAACTCCTTGTGATTAACAAACTACTGAAACTTGAATCTACGGACTCCATTATTTAATATCATTCAACAGAATATCAATTTAAATAAACAATAGATCTTGCCAAAATAAATGCATTAAACATATTAAAAAATGTTTACAACCTAAAACGATTGGACCTAGGGCATAACACTTACATTGTTTTCTTTTATATGTGAGAATGTAAGCAGTTGCAATAGAGAAAGGCATTATATTGCACTTCCAGGCTAAACCTTGAGCACTTAATTTGGAGCTTTAGATGTCTAGTAAAGTTGATATGCCGGTGAAGTTTTGAAGAATGGGACAGTCGAATCTAGGGAGAATTATCACAGGTTTAGATAGTTGCTTCCATTTGATAAATCCAACTAAATTTAGGCAGGAAAGGAATGAGTGTATTGTGAAGACAACTTTTCAATAAACACCTGGTGAGAGAAATATGAAATGACTGACCATTGATGGTCAGGATATAACCAACCTATAGGTTTAAGATCATTGGATTGACTATGCTCACATACATTGATCGAGCATTTAATAAGTAGAAATGATTTTAATAAAATAACATAAAAGATTTTTTTATAAATTATTTGAGTAGTTTCAAATTTGATACGACAAGATACTAATGCATTGATTTTTATTTTTGTTTGCTTGTGTTCGAGTAGATAATTTTGCTTAGGACGAGCAATAATTCAAGTCTAAGAGTATTTGACAAGCATGTTTTACATGCCTATTCGTACTTATAAACTTGATAAATATTGGCAAATTAAGCGTATTTTTACTTAATTTATTGTTAATGTTTTTATTGTAGGTAAAATCCAAATTTGGAGGCATTTCAAGAAAAAGAAGGATTTAGAGCTTAATTGAAGTTGACTTGGAGCTATTGAAGACTAATCGAATTGTAAGAAATTGATAAGAAGCATTAAGAGAGCCAAAAAAAAAAAAAGAGTAGCAAATTTTGGAGTGTAATTCAACTGATGCAAAGTTTAGGGACCAATTTACATGCTTTTAAAATTTGAGAAAGATTATTGAGGTTCGGGGACCAATGTGGACGCTTGGAAATTTGGTTAAAACATGACAAAAATTGGACAAAAAGTTTGAAATAAGGACCAAATTGCAATAATATGAAAGTTAAAATGACCGAAATTGATGAAATGAAATGAAAAGTTGAAGGACTGAAATTAATAAGGTGAAAAGTTCCAAAAATTCATGTTGAATTTTCTCAAACCATTTACAATGGTTTGATTTGACATTAGTTCAAAAATAGTCCAAATGAACCGTATTCACCCCTAATTTTTGGATGCTTCTTGATTTGGCTCAGGTAGTTGTAAATTAGGGGGATTGGATTATGGATTTTACCATTATATATAGGGACGGACCCAGAAACATGATTCAGTGAGGCTGAGATAGAATAATGAAAAAAATTTGGGGACTACTTTGAAAATGTTAAAAATAAAGTATCCAATGGATACAACAGGTATGCCCCTATATAATTAAAATTTAAATTTAAAAACAATAGAAAGCAAAAAAAGAGACATCAAAGATCGTCTTTCTCTTGCATGTCGCTGATTTAACCTTAGAATCAAGATCCTCTTCTCTCTTTGTCATTGCATCACAATTCATCTGATGTGATCCCGAAATCGATTCCAATGAAGCCGAATCCGGACCGAGACCCGTTGTTTATAGAAGGAGGTCCGATGACGCGATCAAGGGAAAAATGGGTAAATCAAGCAATGTGACTACTTGTGCAAGTAACAATGGAAGACGGCATGATCTACACGCAAAAAGAGACAAGTTTCATGTTGGGGTCGAAGTCAGAAACCAATTGGATCAACAAGATACAAACGACCGAATAAGGAGTCCAGCCGGAACACCTAAGCGACGGCCATCAACAACATAACGGTAAAGTATTGCCATCCTATTCCTAGGTTAGATGATATGTTGGATCAATTATATGGTGCTTGCATGTTTAGTAAAATTGATCTTAAAAGTGGATACCACCAAATTCGAATGAGGGAAGGTGATGAGTAGAAAACTGCATTTAAAACTAAATATGGCTTATATGAGTGGTTAGTAATGCCATTTGGACTCATTAATGCACCGAGCACTTTCATGTGATTGATGAATCATGTTTTACGCGCTTTTACAGGTAAATTTGTTGTTGTATATTTTGATGACATCTTGATTTATAGTAAGGACCTAAATGAGCATGTAGAACATCTTAGGAGTGTATTTGTGGTCCTGAAGAGGGAACAACTTTATGGTAATTTTAAAAAGTGTACATTTTGCATGGAAAAAGTTGTTTTCCTAGGATTTGTGGTGGGTGCTAATGGGGTAGAAGTGGATGAAGAGAAAATAAATGCTATTAAATAATGGTCAAAACCTAAAAGCATAACTGAAGTTAGGAATTTTCATGGTTTGGCTAGCTTCTATAGGCGTTTTGTGAAAGATTTTAGTACAATCACCACACTACTCACCGAGATTGTTAAAAAGAGTAGGGGATTTCATTGGGGTGATGAACAAGAGCATACATTCTATACAATTAAGGATAAGTTGTGTAAGACACCAGTTTTGGCACTCCCTAACTTTGATACAGCTTTCGAGATTGAGTGTGATGCATCAGGAATAGGTATTGGAGCAGTCTTAATGCAAGATAAGCGGCCTATAGCTTACTTCAGTGAAAAGATAAGTGGAGCAGCGCTCAATTACCCCCACATATGACAAGGAACTATACTCACTTGTTCGAGCCTTGGAGACTTGGCAGCACTACTTGTGGCCTAAGGAGTTGGTGATACACACGGACCATGAATCATTGAAGCACTTGCGGGGTCAAGGTAAGTTGAATAAAAGGCACGCGAGATGGATGGAGTTTGTGGAGACATTCCCTTATGTCATCCGGTATAAGTAAGGTAAGGAAAATGTGGTGGCGAATGCATTGTCTCCAAAGTATGCGCTATTAACTTCTCTTGGTTCTAAATTGCTTGGTTTTGATCATATAAAGGACATGTATGCTAGTGATTTAGATTTTTCAGATATTTATTCATCATGTAGTAAATGGGTTATAGATAAAATTTTTAAGCAGGACGGATATTTATTTTGGGAAAATAGGTTGTGTGTTCCTAATTGTTCGATGCGTAAAGTGTTAGTTAGGAAAACACATAGTGGTGGATTGATGGGTCATTTTGGAGTAAAAAAGACTTTAGATATGGTAGGGGAATATTTTTATTGGCCTAGGATGAAAAGTGATGTTGAAAGGATATGTAGTCGTTGCATAACATGTAAGCAGGCTAAATCTAAGATTTTACCTCAAGGTTTATACACACCATTACCTACACCTAGTGAACCTTGAGTTGATATTTCGATGGATTTTGTGTTGAGTTTACCTAGAACTAAGAAGGGCCGAGTATTCCATTTTTGTGGTGGTAGATAGGTTTAGTAAGATGGCACACTTCATTGCATGTTATAAAACCGATGATGCCACTAACATAGCAGAATTATTCTTTAAGGAAATTGTGCGTTTACATGGGGTACCTAGGACTATAGTGTCAGATCGGGATATTAAGTTCCTCAGTCATTTTTGGCGGGTTTTGTGGGGTAAATTATGCACCAAGCTTATGTATTACACAACTTGTCACCCACAAATCGATGGCCAAACTGAGGTAGTGAATAAGACCATGACACAACCTTTGCGCACTGTGGTTCATAAGAATTTGAAGAGTTGGGAGGAGTGTTTACCTTTCATAGAGTTTGCATATAATAGGGTCACGCATTCTACTACTTCATTTTCACAATTTGAAGTTGTTTATGGTTTTAATCCACTAACACCTTTGGATTTAATACCTTTACCTGTGAATGAACAAGGTAGCTTAGATGGTACAAGAAAGGCCGAGTTGGTAAAGTCACTTCATGAAAGGGTAAGATTGCAAATTGAGAGGAAAAACAAACACTATGCTTCTCAGGCAAACAAAGGTCGAAGAAGCGTGATATTTGAACCTGGTGATTGAGTCTGGGTATATTTCAGAAAGGAGCGTTTTCCGGAGCAAAGGAAATCAAAGTTGCAGCCACGAGGGGATGGTCCATTTCAGGTCTTGGAGAAAGTCAACGACAACGCATATAAATTGGATCTTCCAGGTAAGTATAATATTTCAGCAACTTTTAATGTGTCTGATCTCTCTTTTTACGATGCAGGTGCAGATTCGTGGTGGAATCCTTCTGAAGAGTGAGGGGATGATGTGATCCCTGCATCGATTCCAATGAAGTCGAGTCCGGACCGAGACCCGTTGTTTATCGAAGGAGGTCCGATGACGTGATCAAGGGCAAAATGGGTAAATCAAGCAATGAGACTACTTGTGCAAGTAACAATGGACGACGTCATAATCTACACGCAAAAAGAGACAAGTTTCATGTTGGGGTCGAAGTCGGAAACCAATTGGATCAACATGATACAAGCGACCGAATAAGGAGTCCAGCCAGAACACCTAAGCGACCGCTTAGAGTAAAAGGCAAGCGACCGCTCAAGCCAGTACCGAAACTCACAAGGCGTCAAAGTGATTTTCCAAGCGACCGCTTGCAATATAACTAAGCGACTGTTTGGTTATAATTTTCAACGAGTTTTCTAAATTTGGTAAGAGACCACGTTTCATTAGAATTCTATTTCTTTTCCATATTTTGTCATTATTTGTTGTCTTATGCACGTTTTTACTAGATTTAGGCCTCTAGTATAAATATTTGAACACTTTATTATTTTAGGACCTTTGACAAATTATGAATTAAAGTGAGATTATTGCTTTCAATCTTGTTCTTTTTAGAACACCGCGAACTTATCAAGATCTTCTTGTAACGTTCAACATCGAGTGCAAATAACGAGTTTTGTAATCAAGAGGTCTATCAAGCGTCGTTCTTGTTGGGTTGCTTGATTCAACATTCTTGGTTGAATCTTTAAACCGGGATTATCTTTGGGCTTTCTTGGGTTTTCAATCTTGTTGCAGGGTTGCGTAGTGATCGTTGCTACGTGGTTCTCATCATCATCTCAAGTCTCAAACCTCAATAATAACTCAAGGTAACTTTTCAAGCCTTCATCTTCTCCATGCTCTCTGCTCTCGTCTTCAAAAATTAAAGCGAATGAATGACTGAACTGCGTTTGGCTTAATTAAATGTGATTCGAACTACAAATTTGTAAATACATATTTACTCAATGGTGCTTCTATGTTCAATTTTGATAATGCAATATGATATGGGGTTTTGTAAATTGATAGTCTCACAATTGAATTTATATTTTTTTTTTGATAGGCCCTTGTTTGGTAAGTCAATAATTAATTTAACCCACTCATTTAATATTCATGACTTTTCAACCACATATTTTATCAACTTTGATCAAAATTTTCTTAAAATATAATTTTATTCCCCACTAAACATGGACTAGATGATCAAGCCAAGTTAGACAAAAAGAAAAGTTACTTGGACAAAAATAAACAAAGTCACTAAGACAAATTAAATTAAATTAAATTATTTATTATTTATATACATGAGTTTCACTTAAAATAACTTATATATTTATATAATACATACATACATACATACATACATATATAACTATTTAAAATAGACAATAGATTGAAAAGAAAAAAAAAAAAGTGCTCAAATGTGATCAACAGTTAAGAGGCAAAGAGTTGAAGATGAGAGAATTTATCCCATCAATTTTTAACACTTTACTAATTATTCATAATAATTAGGAGTTACTTACTCTTCATATATTTGTATCTACCCCCACTAAATACAAGCATCTCAATTACACATTTTTCACTAAAAAATAACTTTTTATGTATTAATTAAAATTAATATTATGTGTTCTAAAAAATAATTAATATAATATTAAGAAAAAAATTATTATTGCATGTTCATTTTTGTATAAGCATAAAAATTGATGGTAATTCAATTACTTATTAGATATAAATATATTAATAAATTTTTTTTTATCTCAATACATTTGAAGGGAGAATTTTTATTCCTCCATTTGTATTAATCTCATTTAAAAGAAAAAGCACACTTTTGTTTTAAGATTTTCGCTTCTATATCTGTTTTGATTATAACTTTGGGTTTTAGTTTAAAATAAATGATATGAATTAATATGATGAGCATGATTAGTAAGTAATTTTTTGTTTCTAAATGTGTTTACATAAGATACTTTTTGTTTTTACTTTTTAACGTAAAAAAAGTTTTATGTTACTGATAAAATGAGTAATTTTTTTTTATTTTCAAAATCATTTATATACCTTTAGTTTACTTATAAGTAAACATTTTAAACTTAGTCAAATGTACATCTTTGTGTCCGTTTATACCATAAAGCTAGTCGATGTCGCTATAATGGTTGAAAATAGGGGTCCACAACCAATGTCTAGCATGAAAAAATAAGTAAATAAAACGTTACGTTTTAGTTTATTCAATATTTTCATATTACGTATATAATTTCATAAACTTTTATTCATGTATATATATATTCTTTAAAAATTTATTTTTTCTTTAACATTATCAATTGAATTTTGCTACTTGTACATAAAAATGATATATAAGCGGTTATCGAAATGATGTAGAAAGAAATGATTCGATGAAAAAGTTTATTGTGTTTTGAATTGGCAAATGATAAAGTGTCATGTGACATAATATAACTCATTGTATAAATCTTGATGTACATGTAACAAGGTTATTATCAATTACCTTACTTCAAAAATATTACGTATATAATTTATTTCGTACATAAGACGTGCAATGCAAGTGCTTACTACTAGTATACTAAAAATACACAAGTAAGATAGCTATGATAAGTCGTTGATCGAGTCATAAATACATCTACAAATATATGAGATGAAAGCACATAATGTAACATGCTTTTCGTTAACTCTTAGATAGCAATATCATCGCTATAATAGCGAATAAGCATATTGGATTGACAAGTACATCAAACTCGATGGATCAATCACACACACTCGATATGTGGTCATCATTCTTCTAGTTGACGGCCTCCAATCATCAACTCGAGCTTGGATAGGCTGAAGTGAGTTGGGACGTTAGCGTGTACGCTACCATAAGCATCACATGCGTTCATGAATAGAAGAACATTATAGAATATGGTCAATAAAATTTGAACATGTTTTGAATTAGTAAAATTAGACAAAACAATTTGAAAATCAAATTGAAAATTTTCATGTTTAGTTTAGATAGAAAACATATTTTTAGTAGACATTGATAACAGTTGATGAATGTATGATTGGAAATAAATTTGAGGAAAACTAAGTTTTAGAAAATAGAAACCAAACAAAGACTTTATATAAGCACGATGCATAAGAAATATGGTCCATGAATCAGCTACATTGAAATTCTTATGAAGAAAAAATGTATGTCTAAAAATAGATTAATACCTTACAATGACTAGTTGATTTATTTCGTAACATTCGAGTTTAAACTTTTATATTTAAAACATTTTGTTATTGATGAGTTGTATTCTGCACAGCGGCAAATCCAGCATGAATGTCCAGCTAGAGCGAAAGTTGACTTTGACCGTTGATCGTCTACAATCAAATATCATAATAGCCCGGTTCGGCCGGTCGTTTATTAAAATTTGATTAAATGATATTAAAAATTATTGAATATATATGTAAATGCACTAAAACGTAAAAATTATATACGTATGAAAATATAGTTTAATACAACTCAAGTCCCAAAATACTAAAAAAACATACAATGCAACCTTATTGAATGTTAATACCCCACCTCTAAACAGGGTAAATGTACTTTTATTGCACATTATCTTAACTGTTTGCAAAGAAAAAATAACCACATTAACAAATTTACTTACGTGTAACGTACTTAAAGTAATTTTTATGTGTGGTATGAATCAAATCTCCAGTGTATAAAAAATAATCTATATCGTTAATGTGACAATTTTAATAATTTGTCATTCAGAATTGCATCCATGCTGATGACTTGTATTGAATTGCAATTAATGTAAAAAACACTTATGTCTACGTCGGGTTGACTGAAAAACTTAAGACACACGTAGTGGCGTAATTTGTTTTAATGTGGAATTCGTTACAACTAAGACTAATTAATTGTATATACTTTGAGAATATGGATTGTCTCTCCTGCACACATGAGTGTACTCACTATAAAAACCCCACCACTTTCACATACAATCCACCAAACCCAAATCCAACAATAAAAACCCAAACCAAATTCCATCATACACAAATCCAACCCAATTTATCAAACCCAAGTCTAAATCTAATATCCAAATCCAACTATAAAAATCCAACCCAAATCCAACAATGAAATTCCTCTTCGTCTTCTCCAATCCCAGTCGTAAATTGAATCCAACAATGAAAATCAAACACAAATTCTATCAAATCCATATCCAACCCAAATTTGATGAAGCCTAAATCTAACAATCAAAATCAAAACCATATCAACTTAAGTCACAACCGCAAAACACAAGATAAGTTATAACTCACAAGACTCACAAATGAATCAACTGAAGAAGTTATTGAACGGTGAAGACTGAAGACATAAATCGAATTTATCGAAGTTGAAGTGTCGAAGTCCGAACCCGTAGCTGCACGCAGCCAGTCACAGAAACGGAGAAACCCTAATGCGACACCGACCTCAATCAGTGAACTCCAAGTCTCAAACGCCAATTTTTGCTTCTGCCTTTGACTGGAAATTTCGAACGAAAATTGAAATTTGGGAGTAAGGGTTTGCGAAGAATCGAAGCTCTCTCCTCTCCTCCTCCTCAATTTGCTGCCGGTGTTGGATACTTGGATTGCTCGTGTGGGTTAATAGGGAATGAAATTTGGTCACTTAGTAGAGGTTGGACTCATGGACTGGGCTGGACGATTTGGGCCTATTGCCATTTTCCAAATTTTTTTTAAAAGGCCCGCCAGGCGCCAGCAGCAACAACCCAAGTCCTGCAACTGATTCTTTCTTCCTTCCCTCCCTCCCCCGAGCGGCGCTCCACAGACCACATCTCAAACTTCCAGCGGATCCAGCTAGAGCAGTCGCTAGCTGGATCCGCCACTGATCCTACATAATCTTTAAATTGTCGCGTACAATGCATATGATACATTATTTAAAGGTCATAAAGTAATACATGTATACTATTTCTAATTTGGTGCCAAACTTAGAAGAAATGACAAATGTTGTTGCATGAGATTCACACATAACGAAATGAAGGGAAGGGAGAGCGGACTTGAATGAATTGGACTGTCAAATGACACGAGCAGTCAAGGTAAGGGGATTGATAGATAGGGACGGATTCATGACCAAATTATAAGGCTAATATGTAACCAAAAAAAAATAAAAAGTGTATGTGATCGTTCCTAAGTTAAAGAGTGTGTACCAATCCTCGTGGTATCTTACATAGAACTCATCAATTCAAATGCTACAAATATTGAAGTTTGGATATTCAATAAAATGAAATTTTAATTGGAATCAAGTGCTCTTTAATGCATATGTTAAAAAATGTTGTGCTATTTTTATCGATAACAAAATAAATCTTGTTACGACTTCACATCAATCTCTATCCATACATTCAACATTTTCTCCAAACAATTAAGGTAACCTTCTAACCTTTTTGGGTGTAGCCAACTTTCATAATTTATTGACCGTGTTACTTCGTTTTCTAATAAAATAGAAAAGAAAAAAAAAAATTATCTCTGATATATCCATGATACTATAATATAATAAAGAAATTTTAGGGTGTGTATGATTTTCTATTTTCCGGTTGCTTTCAATTTTTAATTTTGTAAAACATCCAAAAATTGTTTAATCTGATATTTTTGAAAATACATTTTTCAAAAAAAAAAAATTAAATATAAAACTCAGAACCTAGTTTTGACTTTTTGGGTAATTTTAGTAAAAATCTTGAAAACACTCAAAATATGAAAAATAAATATTTAAACAAATATATAAAATTTTGAAAAAAATAAACATTTTGGAAATGTAAAATTCTAAAAACATAAAATTGTAAAAAAAATAAAAATAAAAATAAAAAAACTGAAAAAGTAAATTCTAAAATACTAAAGAAATTTTTGTTCTGAAAAAATAAAATATAAAAACTCATTACAATTCTAAATTTCTAAAATAATAAATTTGAAGAAAATAAAATTCTAAAGTTCTAAAAAAATACAAATTCTGAAAAAATAAAATTATAAAAAATTATAAAACATAAAAATGAAAATGAAAATAGTTCAAGCAATCATTGATGATTTTTCATTTGAGAAACAGTTTTTTTTTAAATCACAAATCTAACGTATTTTTTAATAAATTTAAAATATACCCTCAAAATAAAAAATTGAAAACTGAACCCTACCGAAGAAACTACGAGAAAACCCGAAATCTATTCAATAACTTGTACAAAATACCCAAAACTTTATAATATTATTTGTTATATATAAACAGAAGAAAATACAAAATATAAATAACAAATATACTTTTCTTCTGTCAATGTATGCGTTGTTATCTCTCCACAGTCGCAATTCACCCATTTCTTCACCAAACCCAATTTGGGAGGATTGGTTTAACGTACAGCTCAATCTCCCTCTTTATTCTCCCTCCCTTTTCAAACCCTAAATCTCTCTCCCTTCTGTTTTATTAATTGTCGTATAAATTAAACCAAAATAAAATCTAGTTTGTAGGTTGATCGGAGCTAATTTGCATTGATAATAATTACAGACTTTGAGAATAAGTTTTCTGCGTTCTGATCTTTATTGGTTTTTTTTTTTTTTTTTTTTTTAGGTTTTGGAAATTTTTTGATAAAAAAGGATGAATAGTGGGCAAAAGAAGAGGAATTTTCAGATAGAGGCGTTTAAGCACAAAGTGGTGGTGGATCCGAAGTATGCAGATAAAACATGGAAGATCCTAGAACACGCCATTCATGAGATTTACAATCATAACGCCAGTGGCCTTAGCTTCGAGGAGCTATACAGGTTATTTTTGTTTTACTTCAATTCTTTCAAAGTCAAAATTAATTTACTTTAGCGCACGTGTCGGTCGTGTTAGTGATCGATAAACTTGATTTAACTGCCGGTGGATTTTTTTCTTTTAAATTGTGGAAAATGCTAATTCTTGCTTGTTGAAATTTAAGGTGGCTTATAAAGTTCTGCTTAATTTCTGGATGTGTTTTGATTATATTAATTCTTTGACTTATTGAATTAGAAGCGGATGAAAGCAAGATATGCTCAGTGAAATTTGACATATATCTTTCTTTTTTTTCTTATTTATTCAATTGAATTGCTAATTAAGGTTTCGCTGACTAGGAATTTTGAGTCGAAACCGTCTTTAAAAAGTTTATTGTAGCTATCATTCCAATATTGTGCATTGATCAATAGTTACATATTTTCAGATGCTCAAAGCTTCCCCTTCATGTGTTTCACCTTCATTAACTGATATAGTACCTATTACAGTAATATTCAGCTTAAAGATGATGATGCATTTGAATTTGGAAGCTGTAACAGATGCTTTTTTGCCAATATGTTTTTTCCATTGTGGGAAATCGTTGCGACATCATATCACAATGGTGCACAATTGCACATGCATAATAGGGTTCATTCATATTCTGATATTATGTGGACGTATTTCTTTGACAAGTTGAAGGGACCAAAAAAAGGTGAGGGGGGGGGGGGGGGTGACAAATAACAAAGTCGTGGCCTCTCTGATTCAATAGCCACGTGTATTTTTTCAAATCAAGACATTGCCATTACCGTCGTTGCCTTTTGTCATGTGATGATCTGCATATATTCTGGTATCCAAGGTAGTTGCTCTACTAAAATTTTCTTAGTGAGTTGTCTCATATGATTTATGTCTCACTAGATGTAGAATGCTATGTACTGCATAGGGCAGTAGTTGAAGCATTAAATTATCTATCCTATGTTACTTGATTTTATGATATTCTTAAACAATAAGTGCATATTTTAATTTAGGTAATCAAACGCACTTTGATACTTCTTATTCCCACATTTCATAAGACTCACAACTTACTATCCACTTATTATCCACGTATTCAGTAGGACCTGCAACTTATAAGCACTAAAAGCACTATCAAGCAAGCTCTAAGATTGAAACAAGTATATTTGGCAAACCCATTTATATGTTTTGTTTAAATAATTTCCATCATTTGCATGATAACTCACAATTATCAATGTTTAGAAAGCCGTAAATTATGAAGCGAGGTGTAAGCCTCAAAATGAACAGTATAAAAGTTTGTAAAAATTGTGATATATGAATTTCAAAACTACAAGTTTATAATCGTGCATGGAGTCTCATATTAAGAAAAGACCATGAAAACTTATTAGTGCACCACAGTTGCTGAATTAAATTATTCAATATCTCCATCTCAGTCCAGTGACTAGGAAAAAGGAAGCTTATAGTTTTGTTATGTGACATTGTGGTGCATAAACAAGGTGATCTTGCAGGTGGATCTATTGTGCTAATGTCCAATTCCATGATTACTTTGTTCACTGGTTCCAGATGCTTTCTTTTTCTGCAGATTTCATAACTCATTTTGTAATCTATAAATTTTGCTACTTGGTAAGACACTTTTTGCATCAGGTGCACTAATTACCGCAAGCTTATTATTAGACGTTGTAGTTGATTGCGGCATTAACTATATACTTACTTTAAATGCTGGGTTATCTTGATTGCCATGGTGTTGATTTTATTGAGAACTGAACTTCAGCATCCTTGAAGCACTGGGACATCCTACGTTAGAAATTTGACATGCTTAGTTAACAAGAGAGAAGGTGAGGAAAGGAGGTTTCTCCATTGTGACTAGATTTAAGATAAATGTGCAGATGCATGTTACGATCAGAGTCCTTATCCGGTTCAAAAATTCTGCTAAAATGTTGAACTTTTAAATAAAATCTAATTCAGGCGATTTTTTCCTTACCATCTTTTTGCCTGCCAAATTTGATTCACCCCCTGCATGAATGTGAATTATGGAGTATCATCCGGTTTTTTCTTGATTTTGCATTTCTTTTTATACCTGTTACTACTTTATGAGCTTCATCATTGCCCTGAATGCATTAGATTGCAATGAGGAATGTGTATTGCTGGTTGCCATATGCGGTTGGAAGATAGGTTAAAGAAAGTCTTGAAAAGTAGGTGAAAAACCTACCAAAAATGAAAAGAAAAGATTATGTCAGCTGTACACCAGCTAATCCTTGTTTAAGTTAAGAATGTGTGTGAATGTTCAGAGAAATTCATTGTGCCAAGTGAAAGTAGGTTTCTTGAATTAGTTACTTTACAAGATTGAAAGATATCATTGAAGATTTCTTGTTCATGTAGTTATTTCACTAAGAGACCATATGAAAGCTCTTTTTCTTAAAAAGATAAGGCCTACTGGTTCGAAGCTGAAATCTTTTAGCAGCTTTTGATCTGGTTACTTGAGATAGTGATGATTTTTTACCTCTCCTGCTAGTGGGCTTGTTATCCACTCTTTTGATCAGCTCTTTTATTATCACACATCTAAAACTGTTACTCTTGGATGAAATGCTGTTACAACTCCTTACCTGCTAGTTGGCTTGTTAGAGCTGCATTTCTCAGGCTACATACTATATTTAGCAAAATACAGGACCTCTTCTGTTTTTGTAAGACTAGACTAGTTTGTGTAGCAAAATTACATTCTGGTGGAAACTGGTGAACTTTATGTATATGATTGTCTGTTTTTCTGCAATGGAAACTCTAAGATGATCATCTCATGACTATTGAGAACAAAGTATTCTCAAGTAGTACTGGCCATTGACTCTACTTCCATCTAATTTCATCAATTGGCCATGCTCATGATTTTTGTGTTTCCATGGCCACCAAATAAGTATCATTTGGTTGGGTTGGTGGTAAAAATTGCAGACTTTTTCCTGTTGGATTTGAAAGATTTTGGAACAGCAAGATGAATTAGAATTTTCCTATTGAGAATGTTTGCAAGATATTTATTAGTTATAACAAAATGCTAGATGGGATGTATTGGAGGAGTGATTGAGCTTGTGTCTAGATTCGGTTCTTGTCGTACACTATAGTGAACTCTCAGTCATGGATTGAGATTTTTCTTTGTGTTAGGTTTTATAGAGATTGCTCCTTGAGGACTTCCAATATATATATATATATATGTATTGGAGGAGTGATTGAGCTTGTGTCTAGATTCGGTTCTTGTCGTACACTATAGTGAACTCTCAGTCATGGATTGAGATTTTTCTTTGTGTTAGGTTTTATAGAGATTGCTCCTTGAGGACTTCCAATATATATATATATATATATATATATATAGAGAGAGAGAGAGAGAGAGAACAACAAAATTTCAGATTGATGACTAAAAAAAGAACGCAAACAATTAGTTTTTTTTTTTTTTTTTTTGGTGTGAATTGGTTTAACCCAAGAAAGAAATGAATACTTTTATTTTTGGTCATTCCTGCATATGGAATTTGAATTTCTGTGTTGAATGCACATGGATTTTCTGGTTTACTTTCATCTCTTAGATATCCTGCATTAAATTATGTAAAACGATAATAGTGTTTTATTAAATGTTGGGTAATTATGCCCTTGTTTGAGCCCCATTTCTCACAAAAAATGGGTGGGTTTTGTAATAGTGATTTTTAGGAGAACGTGCAGTTAAAAAGTAATGAAAAATTTTGGGCTTACGTGCAAATTATTTTATTGATAGAATGTGTGGTTGAAAATAAGTTTGGGAAAAAATGAGTTTTTTGATAATGGGACTCAAACAGGAGCTTTGCATCTCTCTCTCTCATAAGAGCATATATATGAGTATATTTATTGGACTCTCACTGACACAGTAGCTTCTTGGATTCAGAAATGCTTACAACATGGTATTACATAAATTTGGGGAGAAACTGTATTCGGGACTTGTGTCTACCATGACATTCCATCTGCAGGAGATGTCAAAATGTATAGAGGCTGCCCATGGTGGTTCATTCTTGGAGGAGCTTAATGTGAAATGGTCCGATCACAATAAAGCACTGCAGATGATCCGTGACATACTAATGTACATGGACAGGACTTTCATACCAAACACTCGCAGAACCCCCGTTCACGAGCTTGGGCTAAATCTTTGGAGGGACAATGTAATTCACTCCCCTAAAATCCAGACGAGGCTTCTGAACACACTTCTTGAACTGATACTTAGAGAACGCACTGGTGAAGTTATTAACAGGGGACTGATGAGAAATATAATTAAAATGCTAATGGATTTGGGACCTTCAGTCTACCATGATGATTTTGAGAAGCCTTTTCTAGAAGTCTCTGCTGATTTCTATAGAGCAGAATCCCAGGAATTTATTGAGTGCAGTGATTGTGGGGAATACCTAAAGAAAGCTGAAAGACGTCTAAATGAAGAAATAGAGAGGGTATCACACTACTTGGATGCAAAAAGTGAAGCCGAGATAACTAATGTTGTGGAGAAAGAGATGATTGCAAATCACATGCTTAGACTAGTTCACATGGAAAATTCGGGCTTGGTAAAGATGCTTCTTGATGATAAGTTTTGAAGATTTGGGAAGAATGTACAACTTATTTCACCGGGTATCTAATGGTCTCTCTACAATTAGAGATGTAATGACGTCTCACATTAGAGATACTGGTAAACAACTTGTTACTGATACTGAGAAATCAAAGAATCCAGTGGAGTTTGTTGACTGCCTCCTTGCTAAAAGGGACAAGTGCGACAAGATCATAGTCTCAGCCTTCAACAATGACAAGACCTTCCAGAATGCCTTGAGCTCTTCTTTTGAATATTTCATCAATTTGAATCCTCGTTCACCCGAGTACATATCATTGTTTGTGGATGACAAACTGCGCAAAGGCTTGAAGGGAGTCAAAGAGGAGGACATTGAGATTATACTTGACAAGGTGATGATGTTGTTCCGCTACCTGCAGGAGAAAGATGTTTTTGAGAAATATTATAAACAACATTTGGCCAAGCGACTCCTGTCTGGAAAAACGGTGTCCGATGATGCCGAGAGAAGTTTGATTGTTAAACTGAAAACTGAATGTGGGTATCAATTCACTTCCAAATTAGAGGGCATGTTTACAGACATGAAGACATCTCAGGACACTATGCAAGGGTTTAATGCAGCCTACGGTCCTGAGCTAGGAAATGGCCCTACACTGGTTGTTCAGGTTCTGACAACGGGGTCTTGGCCCACTCAACCCAGCGTCACTTGCAACCTTCCAGCCGAAATGTCAGCTCTGTGTGAGAAGTTTCGATCATATTACCTTGGGACCCACACAGGTCGAAGATTGTCCTGGCAAACAAATATGGGCACGGCCGACTTGAGAGCAACATTTGGTAACGGCCAGAAGTATGAGTTGAATGTTTCGACACATCAAATGTGTGTCCTAATGCTGTTTAACAATGCTGATTCTCTTAGCTATAAGGAGATTGAGCAGGCCACTGCAATTCCTTCTTCTGATTTGAAAAGGTGTCTGCAGTCCTTAGCCTGCGTTAAAGGGAAACACGTCCTCCGTAAAGAACCCATGAGCAAAGACATTGGAGAAGATGATGCATTTTCTGTCAACGAAAAATTCACTAGCAAACTTCGCAAGGTAAAGATAGGAACTGTAGTTGCACAAAAAGAATCCGAGCCTGAAAAACAAGAGACGAGGCAGAGGGTGGAGGAGGACAGGAAGCCCCAGATCGAGGCTGCAATTGTAAGAATTATGAAATCCCGGAGAGTATTGGATCATAACAATATAATTGCTGAAGTTACTAAGCAATTGCAATCTCGTTTTCTCGCCAACCCTGGAGAAATTAAGAAACGGATCGAGTCTCTTATCGAGCGAGATTTCTTGGAGAGGGATAATGCCGATAGACGATTGTACCGTTATCTTGCCTGACGAAATAATTTCAGGGCATACTTGTTTTTCAGTTTAGTTTTTACTGTGAAAGTGTATCTGATCAGCCATTCTAGACCTTGGTTTTTATTTCTCCAAAGTTTATTTTCTTTTCAATTTGAATTTCCATCTATTTCTTCTCTGCGCTGAACAACAGGCTGATTGCCACGCACAAACCTGGTCAGGTATTCATTTGCATATTAAAATGGGTTCTTACATTCTCCCCCTTGTATTACAAAATTCCAAAGTTATGATTCTTTCGTTCAAAGTCTTCGTCTATTACAGGTTCTTTTCATTGAGTGTATAAATCGGTAGCTATAGAAGCCACAATGATTAGCACCATTAAGACACCCGCAATTTAATTTGACTATTGGTGTTAATCTATTGTCATCAAAATTTGCTTTGTAAAATGCTTTGGTTTTAAATACCTCCCCCATCCCAAGAGTACTAAGCTTTTGAAAAGCCAAAGAGTTCTTAAACTAAAAAATTCTTTTTAAATTTGAATGTACTTTTTCTAGTTAGAAGAGTTTTTGGATTAAACTATTTCAACACTTTGGTTGACACTTTGGATGATCCGATCCCACCACTCCTTTCACATAGGAGTCGGGTCCCATCTCATTAAATTTAATATTTGTACCCCCCATATAAGGGAAACGGGTGGGACCGTGTCAACCGAAGTGTCATCATAGCATGATCCAGAATTTTTAGAGAAAATATGTCAAACATGACTTTCTTTAAAAGTTCTTTTCAAATGAGAAAGCTCATTGGTTTCAAATACCACCTCCATCCCATGAGTGCTACACCTATGAAAAGTCAAAAAATAGTTCTTAAAATAAAAATTTGTTTTTCAACCAGTTCAACTAATTCTATGAAAGTACTTTTCCTAGTTAGAGAAAGCTCTTTGGTTTCAAATACTACTTTCATCCCATGAGTACTAAGCTTTTGAAAAATAAAAAAAATTCTTAAACTAAAAATTTGTTTTTGAACCCATTTGGCTAATTTTATGAAGATACTTTTCCTAGTTAGAAGAGTTTTTAGAGAAAATTTTGTCCAATGTGACTTTCTCTAAAAACTTTTTTCGAACGCGAAGCTCCTCCAAAAATTAATTTTCAAATAAAAATTAAGAGGGTATTTTGTAGGGATTAAAATTAGATTTTTTTAGAAAATTGTGATAGAAATTTTTGAAATATATGGTTAAAAAAGTTGTGGAACCCATAAAAGATGTGATTAATATTGATTGTTTGACTTTGACTTAAATTAAAATCAGATTTTAATCCGACCCAAACAAGCCCTAAACTAACTTCATCCAAACGAGCTCTAAATCACTTTGACTCTTGATTGCACGAGTAAACCCAAAACCAAACTGACCCAAAACCTGCTCAAACAGGTCGGCAAACTGCTGAGAGAAATAAATGCATCCAAGAAAATTCTTCCACACTTATCATTATTATTTGTCACAAACACTTCTATGCAAAAACAATTAATTATACAACAATATATCATACAGGTAAAGAAAGAGATCAATATACACATTTGTGACATTTCTCAGGTAATCAGGCAAAAAAAAAAAAAAAAAAAAAAGAAAAGAACAGCAGTACACATTTTATTACATCCAATGAACAGAACAGTGAACAACATTAATCAGTTCTCCTTGCAATCTTTAGTAGGCCGCGCTTCAAAACCTCCACCAGTTCTCTTCTCAAGCGAATACGGCATATAAGTACCAAGAATTCTATCCCATGTCACAAAGAATGGCTGTGAATAATTGTACTTGTTCCCAAAGAGTTGATGATGGATATCGTGATATGCAGAGTTGTTTCGGAAGAAAATGTGGAAAAGATTTCCCGGAAGCCACAGTCCGCAGTGATCATCAACTGTTTTGATAGTAGCGAAGGAGAAAAAGAAGATAGAAGCTCGAGGGGACATGCCAGAGAAGAGGAAAGATAGAGCCCCACCAACTGTGTCGAGAAGTAGCCCCTCCAACGGGTGGTTGTACAATGCTCCGAAAGCATAAGGTACGATTAGCCTGTGGTGTCGAGAATGGATATGGCGGTACAGAAATTTGTTTACATGCATATACCGGTGCATGAAATATTGCCATGTGTCTAAAATCAACATTGCAACGAAAATTTGTCTGAGGAGAACAATAAGGGAAGCCGGTTGAGCTTGTGCAACTTCACTGTCATTTCCTGTAACCTACATGGAAAGTAGAGTCATTTTTACGGCATAAGTCAGCATATAAACTTAGAATAAAAAATAAAAAGTTCAAAACGCGTTTTCAGATTTGATATAACAGTATCAACATGAAAATTCGGAAGAAAAGGTAAATTGTTAAAACCAAGTTATCAGATTTGATATTAGCATCAATGTGAAAATTCAGAAGAAAAAGGTAAGATGTTTAAATTGAGTTTTTTTTCCAGTGAAAGTATCAACATAAACATTTGGGGAAAAATAAAATGTTTAAACCAAGTTTTAAGGTTTGATAAAACAGTATTAACATGAAATTTTGGAAGGAAAAAAATGTCAAAACCGAGTTTTCAAGTTTGATATTAACAGTATCAGCACAAAGACATCCCAGAAAGTCAAATGTACGAAATGTATGGTACCAACGCTTTAAATGAAACATAGAACGCAACGGAATAAAAAAATGATGCCATGTTTTATAGCTGAAAACACCTTCAATTTATTCCACTCATGTTTCGCTTTAAAGTAAGCAACTTAGATCCTAGGTAAAGGTTGATATATCACAATCAAACGTAGTTTTCTGGAGAGATCGAAGATTCAATTTTAAGACATAAATACAACGTACTATAAATCCACGTTGTGCTTCATTGCCTGCCTTTATATCGCGAAAAAATAGGAAAGAAATTGTAGCTTGCTTATGAACGTTTGTGTAGATCCTAGTACATGTACACACAACAAGAAATGCATTGATGCAACTAAAGAAGTCATCTTCATTACCTGGTGTAATCAGGTCTTAGCTTAATACCTTGTTGATTCCCTTTACTCAAATTCGATTTGAACCCAGAAAATTTCTTCTACCATTTTAAACAACATGACATTTACCTTCATTTCCCCAAATAATCTACATGTCAATTAAGAGGAAATGAAAACTTCAGCTTATGCATTAAATTAACAATAAAGAAAATCTAGTGTTTTATTTTTCTTCTTCATGACTCATAAGTGCATTTACACATTGGCAACTGTTAATTTAAGGATAATTCATCTATCTAAATGTCTTTAGAAATTGTCTCATATCCTATTAAATCAAGAACTTAGAAACCAAACATGTATGATAACAAACTTTCAAGGTCTTGACGTTAAAATATTGAAAACACGCAAAACATTTGACAATAAAATCAAACTATTCGGAAATGCCAAATCCGAGCTCCATATTCCAAACATGTACATCTAAGCATAAAATAATTACCTTTTACGTTATACTCTCTAGGTCATAAAATAAGCATCTCCTTCAAAATCAAACATGACTAACTCAAACAAAACCAACCAAAACAATACTCTATCAACACATCAGCTTTATTTCTAATAAGCTTGAATAGACTATATACTAATCCTTTTCTGCCACTTCTATTCATTCCTTTGAAGGGACCATCCATGTATGATAGACACTTCTTGATCACAACATAATTATAGAAAAATATGTCCTCTGAAATAAGCTTTATTTCTAACACAAACAAAACCAACCAAAACAATACTCTATCAACACATCAGCTTTATTTCTAATAAGCTTGAATAGACTATATACTAATCCTTTTCTGCCACTCTATTCATTCCTTTGAAGGGACCATCCATGTATGATAGACACTTCTTGATCACAACATAATTATAGAAAAATATGTCCTCTGAAATAATCATTTAAAAAAAAAAACCAATTAAAGGACAAAAATTAAACACCAGATCACCTTCATAACATTTACCAAACCTTTACTATTCAGGAGGAAATTTCTTACTAAACATGATACAAGTCCTTGTATACATACACATATATATTCATAATCATACCCATAGAACCACATGTATTTCTACAATTGAGATATTGAAAAGGGACTTACGGCGAAGAGGAGGGTGGCGACGGCAGCCTGAACCGCCTGTTGAAGGAGGACTCCTTTAACTACATCCTTTTTGGTCACCAAATTCTTCTCATCTTCATCTTTCTTACTATGCAGCCTGTAATTCTCCAATGAACCAAGCATTACATATATACCCGAGTACACCCAGTAAACAACAATTGGAGCAAATGTTCCCAACATTTCATCTGAAATCTCTAAACCCCCTTTAATTATCTGCATATTAAGTACTAATTGTTTTCTGGGAAATACAAGGGTCGCGATTATGATTTCTGGGTTTGGGTTTGTGAAGGAATGAAATTGGAATTTGATTATTGATCTGGGTTTTCTGGTGAGTTCTTGGTGTGTTGGTTTTATATATAGGATATCATTGTTTAGTACTAATCATTCGGAATTTAAGCATAATTGTTAATTAAAAGTTAAAACTTTTATCTACTTTTTGACTTTCTTCAAAAATAAAATTATTTTTCACGAAATTTATTCTAAAAAATTCTCCACCAGAATAAAAGATAACTATAATACAACTTTTTGAGCAAATTCAGAGAAATTTCAAAAAGATTTTACAGAAGAAAGTCAAGAAGTTGGGGGGTTTGAATCGTTTGATAGGGAGATGACGTGGCAGCAAGGAATCTGTTGGCAGTCAAAATCCAGCGTCTAATTTTGATGCAATCCTGGTTGTTGACTTTATATGATTATCATGTTCCTTGCCTTAGCAATCAAGAAAGCAGAAGATAGATACTGAACTGACAGCATCGTGTCCATTTGTATTTTATTTAGGTTCACATGTATTTTAATTATGTTTATTGAATTTAAATTTCTGTAACATATACGCATAGTACTGTTCATCAAGAAAGATATAAGACAAGTCAACTAATTATTTTAAAAATATTTATTCATTTTTAAGTTTCAATTTTTAAAAAAATAATAAAATATAAATAGACAAGATATTAGAAATAGTTACATATGAAGATCAAGACCTAACTCGAGTCAACTTATAACCCATGTACAAAGTTTCAAATAGACGAGAAATAGTTACAAATATAAAATTATTGACGTGTAAACCATGTGCAATGTTTCCAATATTTACAACATTTTCAGTCTAATTGAGCAACTTATAAGTTGGGTAAGCACTTTCCTTTCTTTTTCTTTTTTTAAAGAAAGAAAGGTAAGAACTTTCTACTCATGTTTCCTAAGACAAAACCAAATGACAATTATGTGTTATTAGTAAAACAAAATAATAGTAATAAAAAATTATTCAATGCAAAAATTCTATTGAATCTTTCCGTAAGTAATGAAAAATGTTGTGTGAATATAATTACGCTACGTGACCTTTATACCTTAGTGTTAATATGCATGCGCACCTCGAACTAACAAGGAATTCAGGAGGATGATTGCAGCAAATTTATTAAAATTGTGGAGCGTTAAATGTCTGAAGAAAAAAGTTGGGAACAAAATTGCAAGTTGCAAAGGTTAGGGATGGTAACAATAACGATCTCAAGTGAGAGATCCAACTTTATAAAAATATTTCAATCATTAAAATGGCTGTAATGTCGTCCAAAATAGATAATGATATACAAGAAACATAAATGAAGAATTTATTTCATTTATTTAACAAAAAGGCTATGATCTCGTACTTATTAATTAAAGCCAAGGTAAATAATGGCAAGTATAACATAACTAAGCCCTTGTTTGAATCCCATTTTTTGTTAACAATATATTTTAGAATAATAATTTTTTTGAAGAAATGTGTGGCTGAAAAAATAAAAAAAAAATTTCGATTTACATATATTATTATTTTATTAAAAAAAATAGAGAAAACTGTATTTTGATAAAAATGGAAAGGGTAATTAGCACAAAACATCCTTATATTTTAATGTTATTGTGCAAAATGTCCATACCTTTCATTTTATTTTTTTTTGGCATTTTTACCTCTATTTTTACATTTTATTGCTAAAAGTCTTTTTTCAATAATATATATATATATATATATATATATATATATATATATATATATATATAATTATAAATATACCATACTATTTAAATAAAACAAAATTAAAATTAAAATTAAAAAACAAATTGCAGTTATACTAAACTTTTTAAAAAAATCTACAAATAAGTTCAAATAAATTATTAAAAAAATATTTAACACAAAAGGTCTCTTTCCATATTATTGTGTAAAACGTTCCTACTTTTTATTTTTTAGTATTTTCATCCTTATTTTCACATTACATTGCAAAAATCATCATTTTCATCAATTTTTAAATGTCAAATATATTTAAAGCTGTAAAATTTTTATTTTTTTTAAACATTTATTTGAAATTTATCTGTACTTTTTGAAATTTTTGAGAGTATATTTACAATTTATTTTTTATTTAAATATAATAGTATATTTGTCATTTTACAGCTTTTAATTGAGAAAATTGATAAAAATGATAATTTTCATAATAAAATGTGAAAATAAAAATAAAAATACCAAAAATGAAAGATAAAAACGTTTTACACAATAATATTGAAATATAAAAATATTTTGTACTAATTATCTTTTTAATAATTTATTTGGACTCATTTACAATTTTTTAAAAATTTTAATAGTATAATTATAATTTAGTTTTTTATTTTATTTTATTTTCCTTTTATTTTATTTAAATATGAGGATATATTTATTTTTATTAAAAAATGACATTTTTCACAATAAAAGATGAAAATGAGGGTAAAAATATCAAAAAATAAAATATATGAATGTTTTGCAGGTATGAATATTTTGACTAAATATCCAAAATGAGAAACAAGGGCTAAGAAATGAACAAATGTAATTATAAAAATAAATAGATATTGGAGCATAAACTATGCACAAAGTTTTCCAATATTTACAGCATTCTTCATTTATTCAAATTGAGCAACTTCGGTTGGATACACTTTCTGATCATATTTCTTGAGACAAGACAGAAGAATAATAGTGTAACAGTTAACAATTAATTAGGTTATGCAAAAATTCTCATTGAATCTTCCAGCAAAATCCTCCCCAAAAGGCAAGATTTTGTCTAACTAACCAAAGGCATAATTATCTTCTTCCAGCACAATTATTGTCTGGTTTCAGGAGCTTTCTTCACAAAGACAAGACCAGATTGTCTGCTTCGTTTCGCAGGAGCTGGAGGTTTAAAAACCGAAATTTCAGCTTTATGCTAAATAAAGTAGCTACTTAGATTAAATTTGTGTAACTACGGGAAAGGGGGTATGCATCACTACCTTTTGCCTTGGCAGTGTTATTAGATTGGAGAACAGCAGATTTCCACTCATTGTAGTCACGATTATCCATTTGTTTGCGCTTCTTGTATGCAGAAGGCTGCAAAAGATCGCAGTTCAACCAGAGTATAGTTAGGAAACGAGACACAGAGTTTTAACAAATGGATTCAAATGCAGAAAAAGGAAGAAAGTCGGATAAGCAACATGAGAAAGGTTGCACATTGAAGTTATGGGAAGCACATTAGTAGATGCTACGTTGTAATTGGTAAGTATTTCTTGGCTTCAACCTAAGATATGTGAGATTCGATGTCATGGGATTGTCCCAGCAACTATCTGAAAAGTGTATTTCCGTACTTCAAATTCGATGATGAACTAAGCAGTATTGCGTTGAGGGCATGAGACTATTAGGAGAGCTTTAGAAGAAACAATGTTCATTTACAATCTGTCAAAAATGATAAACAAGAAAAGGAAGCAAAATAATTTCATACTCTGTTCTTGCACATTTTTTGAAGCAATACTTTAGATTTTATCATAATGATCCACACAATGTACCAACTCTACATTTAAGATTTCCTTCACAGGGAATTGACCCAAGTGTGATAGCAAAGATAGTAACTTTTTCTCGAATGTGCATACCTCTGAGGTGATTTATAACTATGGATTATCAAAACATGATAGCAATTAAAATCATAATAATTAAGACGCAAAGCTAATGATTACCTCTTCTCCATCATCAGATGAATAGCCTCCATCCTCAAGCCCCCTTTTTTCAGGTAATGCATTTAGAAGCTCTACATGTAAAAGATGAGAAAAAATAAAATACAAGGAATAGAGTCGTGAGTGAAGGCCTAATAGCACGTGTATAGTAAGGCACCACTCAATGTAATGAAAGCCCTTTTTAACTTCATATTGAAACAATTTAGGAGTAGGGTCATGGAAGTTATGAACATCCAAAACATCATAAAAATGATTTTACCTCGGTTTCCTTTAACATCTTTAGGATCCTTCTTTCCCTTTGTTGTCCCGAAGGCATCAAAACATAGGTCCTTCATTGAAGTAGATACCTAAAATTGTGTCATCAAATGAGCATTCATTATATGCCAAATTAAAAGCAAATAAATTTTCCTTGTACAAACAACTCTTTGCAAACAAGAAGATTGTGATCTCACAGTAGAAAATTCAGATTCTGATGATCCAGCAAGTTCAATCAACTTAATTTTGTCTGCCTTGAGCTGCAAAATTTGCAAATAATGAATGAATAATGACATTAAAGCACAATTGACAATGTGGCCATTATTACATATATCAAGTGCATTTCCTTGAGAAAAATTATCTGTACCTTGTGTCGTTTTGCACAAAGATAGAATGCAACGGCAGTAAACACAGGACGAGTGAAGTCAGTACTTGCCCGACGAGAAGATGGCAACGAAGTAAGAAATCTTTCCTTGTACCTAAAATTCAACAATTTCAAATCAGTTCAAAAAGGAAGCAGCAACACATGCATATCAAAAGAATTTTTTTTTTTTTTTTCATTTGCATTCCTAAGCAATGATCATTGTACACTAAACCATATTACATCAGAGTTAAGAAGCAGCACCATTACTTCACCAAACCATTTTATCAAACATCAACTAAACGATTTCGCAAAACAAAGCAGATTTGATAAACATTCAATGCTTACATTGATAAGCCTTTGAGGACCAAAGGAATGAGCCTAATGCATCCAAATCGAATAGCCAATTCTCTCACATCAAGCTTGTTCCTAAACAAATCAACCAAAGACATAAAACATACATTTCTATATCCCATTCCATCATCAATACATAAAAAGGTCATGAATGGAAAGTAAAAATTTAGTGAAAAAAAATTGGTACTAACTTGACGCCAATACCATTCTGCATCGAATTAAAGGATCTACTATAAGCCTTCTCAGACAAGCCACTCAATTTTATCGCAGTCTGACGATCAAATATGACTTCCATCCTAAAAAATTTATCATTACAAATCATCAGATCTTAAAGCAACAATAAATTTAGAAGAAGTAATAAATAAATTATACGTGTAAATCGGTAGTACTACCTAGAAGAAGCAATCTCTAGGCAAATAATAGCCTTACAAATCTCACCCTGCAAATCGATGAACGTATAGCAGTTTATATATAGGAATTAAAACGAATAATTGGTTGTCTTAAAAAAAAAAAAAAAAAAAAAAAAAAAAAAAAAAAACCTATCAACAATGCGTTATCTTAAAACTGAAAAGAAAAGCTTACTACGCCGATAACGGAGGAGTCGAATTGGATGTCAGCAAGACGGCGAAGCTCGGAGGCCTTACGGATGAGTTGTTTGGATTCAGAGAGGCCCAATTTCCTAGCTATTTCTGACATATCCATTTTGTAGAGTTTGAGATTTTCCTTGTAATGAAGTTGAAATGGTGAAATGAAAGATGGGTTTTTCATTTTGAGAAGAGAATCAATGGCGGGAACGTGAATTTTGGCCACGAATTTGGGGGGATTTCCCTCTCGCGCCATGAAAATTGAGCTAGAATTTGATTTTTGGCGCCAAACGGAAACCTTTATTTTCCTTTATTTTCGGATGAATTGGTTATGCCAACTAAGGGAAGCAAGTAATTAATTTAGAACATGTGGTATGTGATTATGCCAATTTGCGGTCACTAAATTTTAATTTGTTTCAATAGGATTTTAATAAATTTCAATATACTTTCAAATCATACCACTTTTATCATATTTTTGTCACATATGGTCCCCAAATAGATGGAAAATGCTTATTTGATAGTTATAACATAATTGATGGTCCGCATAATAATGATGTGATACCCTAACAACGAAAATGAAATAAGGATTATAACAAAGTCTTTAAAATAAAAGGTTAATCCGCATGTTTATTATATTATTAGGGAATTTTTTTATAGATGTCACTAAATTTGAAAATATACCAAAATTTGTCACTTTTACTAATGTTGCTAAAAAAATGTCACCTTTTTTGTATAAAAAATCCAAATTACCCTTAGTAATGTTTTTTTAGAAGCATTTAACGCTCATTAATGCATAATTTGAATGTCATTAATGTTATGATATGATGATTTAATTTGTGTATTATAATTATTGAATATATGCATATTATATTGGGTAATATAAATTTTGTTAATAACAAAGAGAAAAATGATTTTGAATAGTGAACATAAACAAATTTCTTCTACCATTAACAAACCCTAACTATATAATCATTTTCTCAATTCATTCATCAACAAGACATTACTATTGGATTCATAATCCATTTTGAGAGGTTAATGTATTACAAATTGTTTGTATTTTTATCTTATAATTTACTACTTTTGAAATGTTTGTTAGCCATTATTCTTCCCACTTTAATTCATTTTTTGATCGTTGGGGACATCCTTTTCTGACAGCCATGTGACTTCAACAGGAGCTAACACTTTCCCTTTCCTCATTTTGCCCTCTTCCCACCGACAGAAATCCAACGTCTCTCCAAATCTCCAAAGGTGACACCGACGATCTCTTTGGCAACAATCGGTCCAACATGACTCCCACACGGATGTCACACGACTCTATCGTCTTCATTTCACCACCAACTCACGGCTGCTGAACTGCCTCTGCACCCGTTCACGGTCTGCAGCCCCAAGTTCATCTTCTCCGTCGCTTTCGTCTGTCGTGAAGCTCCTTCTACTCTACCATCCATTTTCTCTCGCAGATCCGACGCCTGTGAAGCAAGGCGCCTCCCAGTTTTCTGCTTCAGGAATGGATGTTATTTTGGGGAAATTTTTGGTAATCTTGCTACTGATTTCGAATGGTATACATTTCTGTTTCTTTGAATTTGTTTGTTCCGAATTCCTTTCAATTTGCATCATGGGTGTCTGTCTGTAATCTAGCAACTGCATAGGTACTTGTACATACTACTTCATTTAATTTGAGAAGCACCAAATCGTTACGCACGATGATTCTTCACTGTGAATTAGGCTTAATTCAGATGATATTAACATCGAAGATGTAACACTGCAACTCCATGTTATTTTGACCGAACTATGCATCACTATAATTTTTTGAAAAACCCATGGCCATTTGAATGTTAGCTAAATTCGTGTTTAGAGAATTTGCTAAGGACATTGATTCACACCAAATTGTTTTTGTAATGGAGTGGTGAATTTCAGTCATTGCCAACCCCAGACCGTGCGTTTTCCATGGAGACAACGAAATTGTTTACTGTGATACATGAAGATAATTTGGTTTTTCCTATTTCCCATAATTTTGGAAAAGAGTTTGTGTTATCTGCATTGTTTATTATTTACACACTTGGTTTAGCTTGGCTTTCTGGTTATTGAATTGAAATTTTACTAATTAGGTATTATAGGACTGAGCCCATATCAGTGATAACTAAAATATCTTCAAAATAGCCAATCATGTGGCCAACTGTGGTGCACATCGTGTTAGGTTCCTGTAATGGAAATGAGCAGTTCTTATAGGGAAACTTGGATTGAACCTGTTGAATTTATCGTTTTCTTAATTCCTTCTCTAGCCTAGTATCGAAAATAGATTCATAATTGCTTGTTAACGGAGTTGAAGTTAGGTGAGGAATCTACAAATTATTGGTGAATGTAGAACTTTTTATGAGTTCTTGGTTTTGATAGTGTACAAATATGGGGTTCACTTTTCTACCTTTCTATGTCAGCTGTTTATAGGTTCAGAATTTTTATTTTGCTCAAGGAGGATCGGTATACTGTTTGGTCTTACATGGTGACATCAGAAAGCACAAAAATATGTGTGGCTGTATCTGTATGCATGTAAAATTTATGTGTATGGAAAGGAGTTTGATTGATAGATCATCTGGTTGAACTAATTGTTGTAAAAGACTATGAAAGACATGGTTAGTTGTTTAGATGGATGTTATTTTCCCTATTGCTAACTTGGGAGTTTAAATTCTTTCCAGGTTTATCTCTACGTTAAAGTTCTTGTAAATTGCAAAAGGTGAAAGTTGAGAAACATTATGTATTAAACATTTCAGCCGAGCACATTTATCCGACCAACGTATAGGTAATTCGAACCTCTTCGTCATTTTTCTCAAACAATTCGCTGATTATTTACAATTCTTCATGCCCACTCGTAATTTGCAGCCAAATTCTTTCCAATGGCCGACTATAATGCTGTTCCCGAACCAGGATAAGGCTCGGGCTCAAAATCTTACACGCGATGGAGCCCTGAAGATACTCGAGCATTCATTGCGGCCTGTGAAACTGCAATTGTCGAGGGCCTTCGCAACGATCGGTGTTTTACCAAACATGGCTGGGGCACGCGTATCAACTCTGTTCAACTCAATCGCAGGTCACAACTGGAAAAAACAATAGTTGTACGATCACTGGGACGCAATGCAGCGAACCTATCGGCGTTTCTCCGAGCTGTTAAATTGCAGCGAGATAGAGTACAATCCTTCCACCGATTGAATCGTTGAATTGGAGGAATGGTGGAGCAGAAAGGTGAAGGTAACGTTTTTAATTCCACCTACAATATCTACAATGTTTGTTACACATATGCCTCATCATCACTGCGTTACGTTTTCGCTCCCATTGTCGCAGGAGCATAAGGACTTCAAGGACAAGAATGTCAATGAGATCTACATCAAATATCGTCAGATATTTGGCGATAGTTTCGATGGGGACAAGTATGCGGTCACTCCAACGAAGTTGTACAGAACGGGCTTCGATTTGTTCGAGGATAGTGCACTCGAAGACCACTGTAATTCAATCCCAATTGACGTGGAAAGTAGTGGTTCAATCGATGAGGCAGGAGTGCATGGTAATTCAGGCATGCATGCCTTTGGCGGCTTACGCAGTGGCAAAAGGAAGTCTTCCAGTGGTCCGTGACGGGGCAAGAAGAAAAAAGTCTCTGCGCGTGAGCTGTTCATCTCAGTTGACGGAGCCACCACTGCGATGGAGGAGGTCGCGACAAAGATGAATACCATGATGAGTCTGCGCCAGTGTGGAAGAGTTGTTGGTGACAGGACGCCTCGAGCGTGGTACGCTGCTATACTGTTTCGCTTGTACCATTCTAGCTGAAAAACGTTATCGAGACATGCTCTGCGTTATGAAAGACGTAGATGAGAAAATGAATTGGCTTCTGTGGATTTTCTCTCTGAGCGTGACAAAATTTCCCTTCTGAGTGTGTGAGGTGTATGTAGTTTTTTTTTTTTTTGGTTCATGTAGAACTTTTTTTTTTTTATGCATCGTTGTACTATTTTGTATTGCACTCAAATCGTTATGTATGTTAAAATTTGTGCCATTTTATCTTTCATCTTGACATCTTTATTTTAGAATAATAATCTAAACAAATCAGAACAAAGATAACACCACAACACGTGTTACAAGGATTTGGTACGGTAGAAGGTGTTGCTCTTTGTCAATGAAAAATGACTGACTTTATCGATGAATGATCTATGTTATGACGTAGCATTTGGTTTTTATTTATTTTTCTCGTACATGTATATAAAACCATTTCCAGTAAGTTCACATCTCACAATCTGCTTAGTGGTTCCCACATTTCTTGATAAAACTTACGCATTGAGATAATTCTGTCATTGTGGTACAAATACTGTTTTCCCATTTTGTTTTACTTGTGGTACTATGTCATCTAAGGACTTTTGGAATTACTATTTTGTGTGTCCCAATAATGTGGTTGCTTCTTTTTCTTTTTGTATGTCATATAGATCTCTGTTTTGATGCACTATTATTGCGGGAATCCTGGTGCAACTTGCAGTACATAAAGAAAATATGCACATGCATTCATGACAAGTGAGTTTGCAGGCTCTATAAATAGCATCAAACGAACAAAAACTGTGAGAACAGGACATGTACTGAGTAATGGAGGAGCATAACTTTAACTGTGATCTAATACCAGGCTCCAACATGGAAGACAATTATGAGGAAGATCAGTACCTCAACCGTTTGGCGGCCGATGTGTATGCATGGATAACGTACTGTCGAATCGCAGAACACGATTCATGTGAGTACTATCGCAAGCAGCCCGGCATATCCAACGCTTTCCATTCTCGAGAAACGGACACATGTTCATGATGGAGGCAATGGATGATAATGGGCAGATGTGCTATCAAGAATTTTGAATGTATCCGAGGATGTTGAGACATTTTGCTCATGTGTCGTGCGACGAGCATGGGCTATACAACAACCAGCAGATTGATATATACTTGCAAGTTGGCATGTTTCTGTGCGTTCTAGCGATGGGAAGGGTAGTCAGGTGACAACGATATTCAACCATTCACTCCAGACTATGTGTCACTACGTGAAAGAGGTTCTACATGTGGTCGTTGCGCTTTCTAGGTCCATGATTCGACCAAGCCCCAACTACAATGACGGTGTCAAGCAGCACATGCCAAATATGAGCAAACATCCACTGTTTGACGACTGCGTATGTGCTATTGATGGGACACATGTGAAAGCTGTGCTACCACGGCATGAGTGGATCAATTTCATAGGCCGAAAAGGAGTGTTGACCCAGAACGTGTTGGCAGCAGTAGATTTCAATTTGTGCTTCACGTTCGTGTTGGTAGAAACACACGGCCCTTCGCATGATGCGCGAATCCTTGCGCGTGCTATCTACAGTCCCGATATACATTTTCCTTGCCGGCCCCGAGGAAGTACTATTTAGTTGACTTCGGTTTTGCTCATCGCCCTGGGTATTTGGCTCCGTACAAAGGATTGAATATACTGTACCATTTTCAGCAGTTTCACGACGAACAAATGGGAGTTGTCGTTTATTTCGTAATGGTCGGGAAGGTTCAACTTCCGACACTTGTCTTGCAGGAACTTCATGGAACGGGCGTTTGGTATGTGGAAAGAGAGATGACAAATATTAGATCGTATGCCAAGCTATCCATTCCCGACACAGGTTGCCGTCGTAGTAGCCACGATGGGGATACATAATTTTCTTCGACGCTCAGGAGTGGTGGACGAGGCATTCACGAGAGTGGAGGAGGATGCAGATATAGCCGATGTGGAGCTACCAAATGCATTTGATGAGATGTATGCCGAACTGAATGCAACAGAAGTACAACGAAGTAAGTGAGACAGATTTTGAGATTACTTGGTAAAGCAACCGTGACGAATGTTTGTTGTGATAGTTATTGTTGCATTCTGATTTTTTGTTCGTGCATTTAGGCCCTGTTTGACCTACATTCTCATTCTTCTACTAATTTTCAACCACACATTCTTCAATAAAATAATATTTTTTATCACATTAATAACTTTTCCTTCTTTTTCTTCCACACATTTTTCATCATATCACTATTTCAAAATTCATTCTTCCCCAATAATCTCCATCAAACACACTCTTAATGTCGCTTGCATTTCGTGGACTGACCTATTATATTTATCGTATACACGTGTTCGGATGTGAAATAATTTGTATAATATCAACGTGTTTTTTAGTCGATGTGATATAATTGTGCAAAAATAAGTTGGCGGTCTCGGTGCCCAATTTTTTTTTTCGAGTGTAGTTAGAATGTGTCTACCACGATTTTTTTTGGGGTGGAAAGGTAGTGATTAGAAAAAAAATGTTGTGGTGCCACTATATGAATTATATGGGCACATGTTGTACCCGAAATGAATGTGATCAAATGGAGGTTGACTATTCAAACCATAAAGTAAGAACACATGTGATATGGGTCAAATAAGGACAAAAGGGTAAACTAGGAAATGCAAGAAAATTCAATTCAAATTAAATGATATAATATTCAAATGGTCCCACATGGATTGATAGGAAAAATACATTTTTGATAAAAATGTGGATCAAACGAGGGCAAAATTCAACATGGTAATATTTATTTGAAAATTTTGAAATTATTATTCACTGATTTGTTTGGATATTCAAATCTTTTTGAATAAAGATATCAATATCATCTACAAACTATGAAATATTTCATATTTTTAATGAAGTATTGAGTTATTTATTTTAGAAGATGTTGTCATATTGTAGTTGAGAATTGATTATGACCATTAATGTTTTGAATAATTTCTTACAATCTAATAAATATTTTTTTGAAGGATTGTATCTTTAATGATTTACTATGCAAATTATTTGGGAAAAAAATTTCTCATTTTGTTGTACAATATTGATGACCACACTTAATGTGATGAAGGATTTATTCCAATCACCTACATATATACTTCTCGTCAATTTTGATAGTTCAACTGTCGAATTCGATAATTAGAAACCGTCAGGTTAGACATTTCATTTGTCAAACTCGACATTTCGAAACTATTAGGATAGATATTTCAAGTGTCAATTTAACCTTTTGCTATTGCATGGATTTAAATATTTGAATGTATCATTTCATGCTATTATCTTTAGATATATTAATTGTGCAGAATTTTTATCACTGCAATCTAAATTTTTCAGGTACGAATAATCATTTGAGATTCATCGTGTAGCATTGGAAAAATTTGTTCATGTGAATGGCGAATATAAATGGAGAGAGCGGACAAAATCACTTCCATTGTAATTTCGACAAGCATCACCCAAACTGGAATTGTGTTACGATTGAAGGAAAAACTTGTTATTCTTGATTTCTTGATTTAAATTGAATTGAAGTTCAAAGTCTCGAATATAAATATACTTCCGTCCGAAATCCGCTAAGATGAAAACTTAAATTGGTTCGTATCAGTTCGTGAGGAAACTGTTACATACGATACTGTTTGGAAAATCGAGCTTCCAATTGTTGACATAGGAAGGGATACAAATTTCTAAAATCCTTCGTTTGTCGTGACAGGTATTCATCGAAACGTACAACATGACGAGGTCGATCAATACCTCTTTGTGTCTCAAACGATAATATACCTGAAACATTATTTTTTGATATTGAGAATACACCATTAGATAAGAACTTGTACCATTATCATTTTGCAAACATAAGTAGTGAAGCAATAACTTCACAGCAAAGTTTTCATACAGAGAGATTAATTCATTACATTCTGACAGTTTAACTATCGGTCCCGACAGATTTTTTTTGTTCATAACTTTTCCATGGTTTTTTTTGTGCATGATCTAATGCTAGCATTATACATTTTCCAGTTATATAATCACTAACGTTTCATTACCATTTGTAGACATTAGTCGTATTTAAGTTCACAAGTAAAATATTTCATCACATACTGAAAGTTAAATATGTCGGTCCCAATAGAAGGTTCACATCATTCTCGACAAGTGGCTGCAAACTTGACTACAAATAAGATAAGGGATATGCTGTTGCACAACATTCAATACAGACGTTACCATATGAATCCCTGATAAAAATACAATAAATAATTGGATCAATCCACTTGTACACTTTTGGTGTACATAATGGGTTACACCCCTCACATGGAGGGGGCCCACGCATAATAAATTATATGTGAACCCCTCCATGTGAGGGGGCGTAACCCATTATGTACACCAAAAGTTTACATGTAGCATCACCCTAAATAATTATAGTAGAAGACATGCAAATTCAGAATGAACGGTTGGTTGATTCCCATGGAAGAACGCATTACCCCGAATGTCGCATACAAAACGAATGGCATAGATAACGATGCATGATAACTTGAACTAATGCTTCTCGTTGGAAGATTAAAATCACTCGGGACATCAAATTTTCTCGATGCATAGAATATCATAAGATTGTTACTGCTGTATAGCTGATAGTGCTTAATGCAAAATATATAAGCAAAACCCGTGGAAAGAAAGGTGCACAAAATTTAGATACTCGAAAGGTACATAAAGCTAGTGAATGAAGATTTTTACAGTATTTTTGGTACAAATTACTTTAGGAAATGGACTTCTATCTTTCATGGAACAACAAAGAGTTGGAAAAAATTGCATGACCACAATAACAAAAGGTGTATAGACTTATGAATATTGCTAGTCCGTTCCATCTCGAAAGGACTTCTCGTTCTTTAAAACCAATACCTTCAAATACGCTTACTGAAAAAGAAAAACCAACCAGGAAAATAGAAGTCAATACCCCGTCATTCGAAATGTAAGCCAACAAGGATAGACTCTACCATGATATTGGCAATATCACGGGTGCACTGAGCAGAACAAACAAGTGCTTGCCTCCAATATTTTTTTTCGAAAGTGTGGAAATATGCATTTAGGAAGAGTTTGTGCAGATTGTCACCTTCTAATATTAGAAATGCAATCGCAAGTAAGAACAACTCAAGATATATAAAAGTGAATATAATGGCTCTTCCTTTACTCCCGAATGCAAGTTGGCCAACGTCGGGATACCTTTTCATTTCAGAATTTACATCCATCCATACTAACAGCCCACCTATCAAATTTGATAGGAGTCCATCCAAGCAGTCTTAGGTCTGTGGTGACCTTAAATGAACAGAAAAGTGAATACTCTACGTCCTAGAAATTCGTAGATATTCCAACGGACTTTCTTATATAGATAAGTTCGTCGGTAATCACCGACGATTATGTCATCGTCGAAAAATTAGCGACGGGACTCTAACCTTTGATATGTACTGACGATAAAATTATGTGAGTAAGTAAGGTTACCAATGAAATGTCGACCTTACGAATGGATGTTTTTATTGCTTATGCCACAATTTTTCGGTAGTGAACGATGGATATAACTAGCAGTTCCAAAAAAATAAATCATTTTTCCCTTGTAAAACTATTCTTTTATTGATCAATATTGTGAGCTTGTATGTATCTGCAATTTTATCCTTGTGCTCTTTCTTCTTTATTCAATATGTATTAATTATATTTCTAAGCAATTATAAATCTATGTCCTTTCTTTTTTTTAATATTCAATTTGATGAAAAGTATAATTGTCAAGAAAGAGAAAAGTAAAGGATTATTGGACACTCGAATCATATAGACAACTATAGACCATAGCGTATTCATTTAGCTTTGGCAATTTCTAATATGACTTTTACAATGGTCACAAAAAATTAAAAAATCTAAATCCAAAACCAGAACCAGAACCATGACGATCAACTTCGTTACAAAATTTCAAGAAGCTTTATTAATTTTTAGACAGTATAGACACGGGATCAAGGTCGAGGCACTAATGCTAGAAATGCACCCATAAACGTCATTATACTTTTAAAAATGGAATGAGTAATGCCACACAAACTGTACTGATTACCAAAACTGTTTGATGATCAAGTTTATTGGTTTGCTACACGCGAACTCAAAGCGTCCTCTAGAAGCATTGCAATTGGTGGAACAATGATGACCTACTTAGTTACGAGATTTATCAATGTAGTATATATTGCAATTTTTGAACTAATGCTTATCGTTGGAAGATCAAAATCACTTGGGGGTTGGGAGATCAAATTTTCTCGATGCATAGAAAATTTTCTCGATGCATAGAAAATACGCTTACTGAAAAAGCAAAACCAACTAGGAAAATAGAAGTCAATACCCCATCATTCGAAATGTAAGCCAACAAGGATAGACTCTACCATGATATTGGCAATATCACGGGTGCACTGAGCAGAACAAACAAGTGCTTGCCTCCAATATTTTTTTTCGAAAGTGTGGAAATATGCATTTAGGAAGAGTTTGTGCAGATTGTCACCTTCTAATATTAGAAATGCAATCGCAAGTAAGAACAACTCAAGATATATAAAAGTGAATGCAATGGCTCTTCCTTTACTCCCGAATGCAAGTTGGCCAACGTCGGGATACCTTGTCATTTCAAAATTTACATCCATCCATACTAACAGCCCACTTGTCAAATTTGATAGGAGTCCATCCAAGCAGTCTTAGGTCTGTGGTGACCTTAAATGAACAGAAAAGTGAATACTCTACGTCCTACGTCCTAGAAATTCGTAGATATTCCAACGGACTTTCTTATATAGATAAGTTCGTCGGTAATCACCGACGATTATGTCATCGTCGAAAAATTAGCGACGGGACTCTAACCTTTGATATGTACCGACGGTAAAATTATGTCGGTAAGTAAGGTTACCAATGAAATGTCGACCTTACGAATGGATATTTTTATCGCTGAAGCCACAATTTTTCGGTAGTGAACGATGAATATAAATAGCGGTTCCAAAAAAAAAATCATTTTTTCCTCTTAAAACAATTCTTTTATAGATCAAGATTGTGAGTTTGTATGTATCTGCAATTTTATCTTGGCGCTCTTCCTTCTTTATTCAATATGTATTAATTATATTTCTAAGCAATTATAAATCTATGTCCTTTTTTTTTTTTAATATTCAATTAGATGAAAAGTATAATTGTCAAGAAAGAGAAAAGTAAAGGATTATTGGACACTCGAATCATATAGACAACTATAGACCATGGCGTATTCATTTTGCTTTGGCAATTTTTAATATGACTTTTACAATGGTCTCAAAAAATTAAAAAATCTAAATCTAAAACCAGAACCAGAACCATGACGATCAATTTCGTTACAAAATTTCAAGAAGCTTTATTAATTTTTAGACAGTATAGACACGGGATCAAGGTCGAGGCACTGATGCTAGAAATGCACCCATAAACGTCATTATACTTTTAAAAATGGAATGAGTAATGCCACACAAACTGTATTGATTACCAAAACTGTTTGATGATCAAGTTTATTGGTTTGCTACACGCGAACTCAAAGCGTCCTCTAGAAGCATTGCAATTGGTGGAACAATGATGACTTACTTAGTTACGGGATTTATCAACGTAGTATATATTGCAATTTTTGAACTAATGCTTATCGTTGGAAGATCAAAATCACTTGGGGGTTGGGAGATCAAATTTTCTCGATGCATAGAATATCATAAGATTGTTATTTTCTATAGATGATAGTGCTTTATGCAAAGTATTTTTGGTACAATTTACTTTAGGAAATCGACTTCTATCTTTTATGGAACAACAAGACGTTGGAAAAAATTACATGACCGCAATAACAGAAGGTGTGTAGGCTTATGAAGATTGGTAGTCCATTCCATCTCAAAAGGACTTCTCGTTCTTTAAAACCAACACCTTCAAATACGCCTACTGAAAAAGCAAAACCAACTAGGAAAATAGAAGACAATACCCCATCAGCCGAATTGTAAGCCAACAAGGATAGACTCTACCATGTTGTTGGCAACATCACGAGTTCACTGAGTAGAACAAGCAAGTGCTTGCCTCCTATAATTTTTTTTTAAAGGGTGCAAATATGCATTTAGGAAGAGTTTGAGCAGATTGTCAGCTTCTAATATTAGAAATGCAATCGCAAGTAATAACAACTCAAGATATTTAAAAGTGAATGTAATGGCTATCCCTTTACTCCTGAATGCAAGTTTGCTAATGTCGAGATACCTTTTCATTTCAGAATTTACATCCATCCATCATAACGGCCCACCTATCAAATTTGGTAGGAGTCCATCCAAGCAGTTTTAGGTCTGTGGTGACCTTAAATGATTAGAAAAGTGAATACTCTACGTCCTAGAAATTCGTAGATATTCCAACGGACTTGCATATATAGATAAGTTCGTCGGTAATCACCGACGATTATGTCATCATCGAAAAATTAGCGACGGGACTCTAACCTTTGATATGTACCGACGGAAAAATTATGTCGGTAAGTAAGGTTACCAATGAAATGTCGACCTTACGAATGGATATTTTTCTCGCTGAAGCCATAATTTTTCGGTAGTCAACGATGAATATAAGTAGCGGTTCCAAAAAAAAAATCATTTTTTCCTCGTAAAACAATTCTTTTATAGATCAAGATTGTGAGTTTGTATGTATCTGCAATTTTATCCTGGCGCTCTTTCTTTTTTATTCAATATGTATTAATTATATTTCGAAGCAACTATATATCTATGTCCTTTTTTTTTTTAATATTCAATTAGATGAAAAGTAAAATTGTCAAGAAAGAGAAAAGTAATGGATTATTGAACACTCGAATCATATAGACAACTATAGACCATAGCGTATTCATATTGCTTTGGCAATTTTTAATATGACTTTTAGAATGGTCACAAAAAAATAAAAAAATCTAAATCCAAAACAAGAACCATCACAATGACGATCAACTTCATTACAAAATTTCGAGAAGCTTTATTAATTTTTAGACAGTATAGAGACGGGATCAAGGTCGAGGCACTGAACCTAGAAATGCACCCATAAACGTCATTATACTTTTAAAAATGGAATGAGTAATGCCACACAAACTGTACTGATTACAAAAACTGTTTGATGATCAAGTTTATTGGTTTGCTACACGCGAACTCAAAGCGTCCTCTAGAAGCATTGCAATTGGTGGAACAATGATGACCTACTTAGTTACGGGATTTATCAACGTAGTATATATTGCAATTTTTGAACTAATGCTTATCGTTGGAAGATCAAAATCACTTGGGGCTGGGAGATCAAATTTTCTCGATGCATAGAATATCATAAGATTGTTATTTTCTATAGATGATAGTGCTTTATGCAAAGTATTTTTGGTACAATTTACTTTAGGAAATCGACTTCTATCTTTTATGGAACAACAAGGCGTTGGAAAAAATTACATGACCGCAATAACAGAAGGTGTATAGGCTTATGAAGATTGGTAGTCCATTCCATCTCAAAAGGACTTCTCGTTCTTTAAAACCAACACCTTCAAATACGCCTACTGAAAAAGCAAAACCAACTAGGAAAATAGAAGACAATACCCCATCAGCCGAATTGTAAGCCAACAAGGATAGACTCTACCATGTTGTTGGCAACATCACGAGTTCACTGAGTAGAACAAGCAAGTGCTTGCCTGCAATATTATTTTTCGAAAGTGTGCAAATATGCATTTAGGAAGAGTTTGTGCAGATTGTCAGCTTCTAATATTAGAAATGCAATCGCAAGTAAGAACAACTCAAGATATATAAAAGTTAATGTAATGGCTCTTCCTTTACTCCTGAATGCAAGTTTGCTAATGTCGGGATACCTTTTCATTTCAGAATTTACATCCATCCATCCTAACGGCCCACCTATCAAATTTGGTAGGAGTCCATCCAAGCAGTCTTAGGTCTGTGGTGACCTTAAATGATTAGAAAAGTGAATACTCTACGTCCTAGAAATTCGTAGATATTCCAACGGACTTGCATATATAGATAAGTTCGTCGGTAATCACCGACGATTATGTCATCGTCGAAAAATTAGCGACGGGACTCTAACCTTTGATATGTGCCAACGGTAAAATTATGTCGGTAAGTAAGGTTACCAATGAAATGTCGACCATACGAATGGATGTTTTTATTCCTGAAGCCACAATTTTTCGGTAGTGAACGATGGATATAAATAGCGGTTCCAAAAAAATAAATCATTTTTTCCTCGTAATAAAATTCTTTTATAGATCAAGATTGTGAGTTTGTATGTATCTGCAATTTTATCCTGGCGCTCTATCTTTTTTATTCAATATGTATTAATTATATTTCGAAGCAACTACATATCTATGTCCTTTCTTTTTTTTAATATTCAATTAGATGAAAAGTAAAATTGTCAAGAAAGAAAAATGTAAAGGATTATTGGACACTCGAATCATATAGACAACTATAGACCATAACGTATTCATTTTGCTTTGGCAATTTTTAATATGACTTTTACAATGGTCGCAAAAAAAATAAAAAAATCCAAATCCAAAACCAGAACCATCACAATGATGATCAACTTCGTTAAAAAATTTCGAGAAGCTTTATTAATTTTTAGATAGCATAGACACGGGATCAAGGTCGAGGCACTGATGCTAGAAATGCACCCATAAACCTCATTATACTTTTAAAAATGGAATGAGTAATGCCACACAAACTGTACGGATTACCAAAACTGTTTGATGATCAAGTTTTTGGTTTGCTACACGCGAACTCAAAGCGTCCTCTAGAAGCTTTGCAATTGGTGGAACAATGATGACCTACTTAGTTACGGGATTTATCAACGTAGTATATATTGCAATTTTTGAACTAATGCTTCTCGTTGGAAGATCAAAATCACTTGGGGGTTGGGAGATCAAATTTTCTCGATGCATAGAATATCATAAGATTGTTATTTTCTATAGATTATAGTGCTTTATGCAAAGTATTTTTACAGTATTACTTTAGGAAATCGACTTCTATCTTTTATGGAACAACAAGGCGTTGGAAAAAACTACATGACCGCAATAACAGAAGGCGTATAGGCTTATGAAGATTGGTAGTCCATTCCATCTCAAAAGGACTTCTCGTTCTTTAAAACCAACACCTTCAAATACGCCTACTGAAAAAGCAAAACAAACTAGGAAAATAGAAGACAATACCCCATCCGCCGAAATGTATGCCAACAAGGATAGACTCTACCATGTTGTTGGCAACATCACGAGTTCACTGAGCAGAACAAACAAGTGGTTGCTTGCAATATTTTTTTTCGGAAGTGCCCAAATATGCATTTAGGAAGAGTTTGTGCAGATCGTCACCTTCTAATATTAGAAATGAAATCGCAAGTAAGAACAACTCAAGATATATAAAAGTGAATGTAATGGCTCTGCCTTTACTCCCGAATGCAAGTTGGCCAATGTCAGGATACCTTTTCATTTCAGAATATACATCCATCCATCCTAACGCCCCACCTATCAAATTTCGTAGGGGTCTATCCAAGCTGTCTTAGGTCCGTGGTGACCTTAAATGACTAGAAAAGTGAATACTCTACGTCTTAGAAATTCGTAGATATTCCAACGGAATTGCTTATATAGATAAATTCGTCGGTAATTGCCGACGATTATGTCATCGTCGAAAAATTAGCGACGGGACTCTAACCTCTGATATGTACTGACGGTAAAATTATGTCGGTAAGTAAGCTTACCAACGAAATGTTGACCTTACGAATCGATGTTTTTATTGCTGAAGCCACATTTTTTCGGTAGTGAACGATGAATATAAACAGCGATTCCAAAAAATTAAATCATTTTTTCCTCGTAAAACAATTATTTTATTGATCAAGATTGTGAGTTTGTATGTATCTGCAATTTTATCCTTGTGCTCTTTCTTTTTTGTTCAATATGTATTAATTATATTTCTAAGTAATTGTATATCTATGTCCTTTCTTTTTTTTTAATATTCAATTAGATGAAAAGAAAAATTGTCAAGAAAGAGTAAAGTAAAGGATTATCGGACACTCGAATCATATAGACAACTATAGACCACAGTGTATTCATTTTCTTTGGCAATTTTTAATATGACTTTTACAATGGTCACAAAAAATAAAAAAATCCAAATCCAAAACCAGAACCAGAACCATGACGATCAACTTCGTTACAAAATTTCGAGAAGCTTTATTAATTTTTAGATAGTATAGACACGGGAACAAGGTCGAGGCACTGATGCTAGAAATGCACCCGTAAACATCATTATACATTTAAAAATGGAATGACTAATGCCACACAAACTGTACTGATTACCAAAATTGCTTTGATGATCAAGTTTATTGGTAGAACAATGATGACCTACTTAGTTACGGGATTTATCAACGTAGTATTTATTGCAATTTTTGAACTAATGCTTCTCGTTGGAAGATCAAAATCACTTGGGAGTTGGGACATCAAATTTTTTCGATGCATAGAATATCATATGATTGTTATATTCTATAGATGATAGTGCTTTATGCAGAATACGTTTACAGTATTTTTGGTACAATTTACTTTAGGAAATCGACTTCTATCTTTCATGGAAAAACAAGGCATTGGAAAAAACTACATGACCGCAATAACAGAAGGTCTATAGGCTTATGAAGATTGGTAGTCCATTCCATCTCGAAAGCACTTCTCGTTCTTTAAAACAAATACCTTCAAATACGCCTATTGAAAAAGTAAAACCAACTAGGAAAATAGAAGACAGTACCCCATCTACCGAAATGCAAGCCAACAAGGATAGACTCTACCATGTTGTTGACAACATCACGAGTTCACTGAGCAGAACAAACAAGTGCTTGCCTCCAATTGTTTTTCCGAAAGTGTGCAAATATTCATTTAGGAAGAGTTTGTGCAGATTGTTACCTTCTAATATTAGAAATGCAATCGCAAGTAAGAACAACTCAAGATATATAAAAGTGAATGTAATGGCTTTCCCTTTACTCCCGAGAGCAAGCTGGCCAATGTCGGGATACCTTTGCATTTCAAAATTTGCATACATCCATTCTAATGGCCCACCTATCAAATTTGGTAGGAGTCCATCCAAGCAGTTTTAGGTCTGTGGTGACCTTAAATGATTAGAAAAGTGAATACTCTACGTCCTAGGAATTCGTAGATATTCCAACGAACTTGCTTATATAGATAAATTCGTTGGTAATCACCGACGATTATGTCATCGTCGAAAAATTAGCGATGGCAATCTAACCTTGGATATGTGCCGACACTAAAATTATGTCGGTAAGTAAGCCACAATTTTTCGGTAGTGAGCGATGGATATAAATAGCGGTTCCGAAAAAAATAAATCATTTTTTCCTCGTAAAACAATTCTTTTATTGATCAAATTGTGAGTTTGTATGTATCTGCAATTTTATCCAGGTGCTCTTTTTTTTATTCAATATGTATTAATTATATTTCGAAGCAATTATATATCTATGCCCTTTTTTTTTTTTTTTTTTTTTAATTTCAATTAGATGAGAAGTAAAATTGTCAAGAAACAGAAAAGTAAAGGATTATTGGACACTCGAATCATATAGACAGCTATACACCATAGCGTATTCATCTTGCTTTGGCAATTTTTAATATGACTTTTAGAATGGTCACAAAAAAATAAAAAAAATCCAAATCCAGAATCAGAACCAGAACCATGACGATCAACTTCGTTACAAAATTTCGAGAAGCTTTATTAATTTTTAGATAGTATAGACACGGGATCAAGGTCGAGGCACTGATGCTAGAAATGCACCCATAAACGTCATTATACTTTTAAAAATGGAATGACTAATGCCACACAAACTGTACTGATTACCAAAACTGCTTTGATGATCAAGTTTACTGGTTTGCTTCACACGAACTCAGCGCGACCTCTAGAAGCGTTGCAATTGGTGGAACAATGATGACCTACTTAGTTACGGGATTTATAAATGTAGTATATATTGAAATTTTTGAACTAATGCTTCTCGTTGGAAGATCAATATCACTTGGGGGTTGGGAGATCAAATTTTCTCGATGCATAGAATATCACAAGACTGTTAATTTCTATAGATGATAGTGCTTAATGCAGAGTATTTTTTCAGTATTTTTTGTACAATTTATTTTAGGAAATCGACTTCTATCTTTCATGGAACTGCAAGGCGTTGGAAGTAACTACATGACCGCAATAACAGAAGGTGTATAGGCTTATGAAGATTGGTAGTCCATTCCATCTTGAAAGCACTTCTCCTTCTTTAAAACAAACACCTTCAAATACGCCTACTGAAAAAGTAAAACCAACAAGGAAAATAGAAGACAGTACCCCATCAGCCGAAATGCAAGCCAACAAGGATAGACTCTACCATGTTGTTGGCAACATCACGAGTTCACTGAGCAGAACAAACAAGTGGTTGCCTCCAATATTTTTTTTCGAAAGTGTGCAAATATTCATTTAGGAAGAGTTTGTGCAGATTGTCACCTTCTAATATTAGAAATGCAATCGCAAGTAAGAACAACTCAAGATATATAAAAGTGAATGTAATGGCTCTCCCTTTACTCCCAAGTGCAAGTTGGCCAGTGTCGGGATACCTTTTCCTTTCAGAATTTACATCCATCCATCCTAATGGCCCACCTATCAAATTTGGTAGGAGGCCATCCAAGCAGTTTTAGGTCTGTGGTGACCTTAAATGATTAGAAAAGTGAATACTCTACGTCCTAGGAATTCGTAGATATTCCAACGAACTTGCTTATATAGATAAATTCGTCGGTAATCACCGACGATTATGTCATCGTCGAAAAATTAGCGACGACACTCTAACCTCTGATATGTGCCGACGCTAAAATTACGTCGGTAAGTAAGGTTACCAATGAAATGTCGACCTTACGAATGGATGTTTTTATTGCTGAAGCCAAAATTTTTCGGTAGTGAGCGATGGATATAAATAGCGGTTCCAAAAAAATAAATCATTTTTTCCTCGTAAAACAATTCTTTTATTGATCAAATTGTGAGTTTGTATGTATCTGCAATTTTATCCAGGTGCTCTTTCTTTTTTATTCAATATGTATTAATTATATTTCGAAGAAATTATATATCTATGTCCTTTCTTTTTTTTCATATTCAATTAGATGAGAAGTAAAATTGTCAAGAAAGAGAAAAGTAAAGGATTATTGGACACTCGAATCATATAGACAACTATAGACCATAGCGTATTCATATTGCTTTGGCAATTTTTAATATGACTTTTAGAATGGTCACAACAAAATAAAAAAAATCCAAATCCAAAACCAGAACCAAAACCATGACGATCAACTTCGTTACAAAATTTCGAGAAGCTTTATTAATTTTTAGATAGTATAGACACGGGATCAAGGTCGAGGCACTGATGCTAGAAATGCACCCATAAACGTCATTATACTTTTAAAAATGGAATGACTAATGCCACACAAACTGTACTGATTACCAAAACTGCTTTGATGATCAAGTTTACTGGTTTGCTTCACGCGAACTCAGCGCGTCCTCTAGAAGCGTTGCAATTGGTGGAACAATGATGACCTACTTAGTTACGGGATTTATCAATGTAGTATATATTGAAATTTTTGAACTAATGCTTCTCGTTGGAAGATCAATATCACTTGGGGGTTGGGACATAAAATTTTCTCGATGCATAGAATATCATGAGATTGTTATTTTCTATAGATGATAGTTCTTTATGCAGAGTATGTTTACAGTATTTTTGGTACAATTTACTTTAGGAAATCGACTTCTAACTTTCATGGAACAACAAGGCATTGGAAAAAACTACATGACCGCAATAACAGAAGGTCTATAGGCTTATGAAGATTGGTAGTCCATTCCATCTCGAAAGCACTTCTCCTTCTTTAAAACAAACACCTTCAAATACGCCTACTGAAAAAGTAAAACCAACAAGGAAAATAGAAGACAGTACCCCATCAGCCGAATTGCAAGCCAACGACGATAGACTCTACCATGTTGTTGGCAACATCACGAGTTCACTGAGCAGAACAAACAAGTGGTTGCCTCCAATATTTTTTTTCGAAAGTGTGCAAATATTCATTTAGGAAGAGTTTGTGCAGATTGTCACCTTCTAATATTAGAAATGCAATCGCAAGTAAGAACAACACAAGATATATAAAAGTGAATGTAATGGCTCTCCCTTTACTCCCGAGTGCAAGTTGGCCAGTGTCGGGATACCTTTTCGTTTCAGAATTTACATCCATCCATCCTAATGGCCCACCTATCAAATTTGGTAGGAGGCCATCCAAGCAGTTTTAGGTCTGTGGTGAACTTAAATGATTAGAAAAGTGAATACTCTACGTCCTAGGAATTCGTAGATATTCCAACGAACTTGCTTATATAGATAAATTCGTCGGTAATCACCGACGATTATGTCATCGTCGAAAAATTAGCGACGGGACTCTAACCTCTGATATGTGCCGACGCTAAAATTACGTCGGTAAGTAAGGTTACCAATTAAATGTCGACCTTACGAATGGATGTTTTTATTGCTGAAGCCACAATTTTTCGGTAGTGAGCGATGGATATAAATAGCGGTTCCAAAAAAATAAATCATTTTTTCCTCGTAAAACAATTCTTTTATTGATCAAATTGTGAGTTTGTATGTATCTGCAATTTTATCCAGGTGCTCTTTCTTTTTTATTCAATATGTATTTAATTATATTTCGAAGAAAAATTATATATCTATGTCCTTTCTTTTTTTTTTCATATTCAATTAGATGAGAAGTAAAATTGTCAAGAAAGAGAAAAGTAAAGGATTATTGGACACTCGAATCATATAGACAACTATAGACCATAGCGTATTCATATTGCTTTGGCAATTTTTAATATGACTTTTAGAATGGTCACAACAAAATAAAAAAAAATCCAAATCCAAAACCAGAACCAAAACCATGACGATCAACTTCGTTACAAAATTTCGAGAAGCTTTATTAAATTTTAGATAGTACAGACACGGGATCAAGGTCGAGGCACTGATGCTAGAAATGCACCCATAAACGTCATTATACTTTTAAAAATGGAATGACTAATGCCACACAAACTGTACTGATTACCAAAACTGCTTTGATGATCAAGTTTACTGGTTTGCTTCACGCGAACTCAGCGCGTCCTCTAGAAGCGTTGCAATTGGTGGAACAATGATGACCTACTTAGTTACGGGATTTATCAACGTAGTATATATTGCAATTTTTGAACAAATGCTTCTCTTTGGAAGATCAAAATCACTTGGGAGTTGGGACATAAAATTTTCTCGATGCATAGAATATCATGAGATTGTTATTTTCTATAGATGATAGTTCTTTATGCAGAGTATGTTTACAGTATTTTTGGTACAATTTACTTTAGGAAATCGACTTCTATCTTTCATGGAACAACAAGGCATTGGAAAAAACTACATGACCGCAATAACAGAAGGTCTATAGGCTTATGAAGATTGGTAGTCCATTCCATCTCGAAAGCACTTCTCGTTCTTTAAAACAAACACCTTCAAATACGCCTACTGAAAAAGTAAAACCAACTAGGAAAATAGAAGACAGTACCCCATCAGCCGAATTGCAAGCCAACGACGATAGACTCTACCATGTTGTTGGCAACATCACGAGTTCACTGAGCAGAACAAACAAGTGGTTGCCTCCAATATTTTTTTTCGAAAGTGTGCAAATATTCATTTAGGAAGAGTTTGTGCAGATTGTCACCTTCTAATATTAGAAATGCAATCGCAAGTAAGAACAACACAAGATATATAAAAGTGAATGTAATGGCTCTCCCTTTACTCCCGAGTGCAAGTTGGCCAGTGTCGGGATACCTTTTCGTTTCAGAATTTTACATCCATCCATCCTAATGGCCCACCTATCAAATTTGGTAGGAGGCCATCCAAGCAGTTTTAGGTCTGTGGTGACCTTAAATGATTAGAAAAGTGAATACTCTACGTCCTAGGAATTCGTAGATATTCCAACGAACTTGCTTATATAGATAAATTCGTCGGTAATCACCGACGATTATGTCATCGTCGAAAAATTAGCGACGGGACTCTAACCTCTGATATGTGCCGACGCTAAAATTACGTCGGTAAGTAAGGTTACCAATTAAATGTCGACCTTACGAATGGATGTTTTTATTGCTGAAGCCACAATTTTTTTCGGTAGTGAGCGATGGATATAAATAGCGGTTCCAAAAAAATAAATCATTTTTTCCTCGTAAAACAATTCTTTTATTGATCAAATTGTGAGTTTGTATGTATCTGCAATTTTATCCAGGTGCTCTTTCTTTTTTATTCAATATGTATTAATTATATTTCGAAGAAATTATATATCTATGTCCCTTTCTTTTTTTTCATATTCAATTAGATGAGAAGTAAAATTGTCAAGAAAGAGAAAAGTAAAGGATTATTGGACACTCGAATCATATAGACAACTATAGACCATAGCGTATTCATATTGCTTTGGCAATTTTTAATATGACTTTTAGAATGGTCACAACAAAATAAAAAAAATCCAAATCCAAAACCAGAACCAAAACCATGACGATCAACTTCGTTACAAAATTTCGAGAAGCTTTATTAAATTTTAGATAGTACAGACACGGGATCAAGGTCGAGGCACTGATGCTAGAAATGCACCCATAAACGTCATTATACTTTTAAAAATGGAATGACTAATGCCACACAAACTGTACTGATTACCAAAACTGCTTTGATGATCAAGTTTACTGGTTTGCTTCACGCGAACTCAGCGCGTCCTCTAGAAGCGTTGCAATTGGTGGAACAATGATGACCTACTTAGTTACGGGATTTATCAACGTAGTATATATTGCAATTTTTGAACACAATGCTTCTCTTTGGAAGATCAAAATCACTTGGGAGTTGGGACATAAAATTTTCTCGATGCATAGAATATCATGAGATTGTTATTTTCTATAGATGATAGTTCTTTATGCAGAGTATGTTTACAGTATTTTTGGTACAATTTACTTTAGGAAATCGACTTCTATCTTTCATGGAACAACAAGGCATTGGAAAAAACTACATGACCGCAATAACAGAAGGTCTATAGGCTTATGAAGATTGGTAGTCCATTCCATCTCGAAAGCACTTCTCGTTCTTTAAAACAAACACCTTCAAATACGCCTACTGAAAAAGTAAAACCAACTAGGAAAATAGAAGACAGTACCCCATCAGCCGAATTGCAAGCCAACGACGATAGACTCTACCATGTTGTTGGCAACATCACGAGTTCACTGAGCAGAACAAACAAGTGGTTGCCTCCAATATTTTTTTTCGAAAGTGTGCAAATATTCATTTAGGAAGAGTTTGTGCAGATTGTCACCCTTCTAATATTAGAAATGCAATCGCAAGTAAGAACAACACAAGATATATAAAAGTGAATGTAATGGCTCTCCCTTTACTCCCGAGTGCAAGTTGGCCAGTGTCGGGATACCTTTTCGTTTCAGAATTTACATCCATCCATCCTAATGGCCCACCTATCAAATTTGGTAGGAGGCCATCCAAGCAGTTTTAGGTCTGTGGTGACCTTAAATGATTAGAAAAGTGAATACTCTACGTCCTAGGAATTCGTAGATATTCCAACGAACTTGCTTATATAGATAAATTCGTCGGTAATCACCGACGATTATGTCATCGTCGAAAAATTAGCGACGGGACTCTAACCTCTGATATGTGCCGACGCTAAAATTACGTCGGTAAGTAAGGTTACCAATTAAATGTCGACCTTACGAATGGATGTTTTTATTGCTGAAGCCACAATTTTTCGGTAGTGAGCGATGGATATAAATAGCGGTTCCAAAAAAATAAATCATTTTTTTCCTCGTAAAACAATTCTTTTATTGATCAAATTGTGAGTTTGTATGTATCTGCAATTTTATCCAGGTGCTCTTTCTTTTTTATTCAATATGTATTAATTATATTTCGAAGAAATTATATATCTATGTCCTTTCTTTTTTTTCATATTCAATTAGATGAGAAGTAAAATTGTCAAGAAAGAGAAAAGTAAAGGATTATTGGGACACTCGAATCATATAGACAACTATAGACCATAGCGTATTCATATTGCTTTGGCAATTTTTAATATGACTTTTAGAATGGTCACAACAAAATAAAAAAAAATCAAATCCAAAACCAGAACCAAAACCATGACGATCAACTTCGTTACAAAATTTCGAGAAGCTTTATTAAATTTTAGATAGTACAGACACGGGATCAAGGTCGAGGCACTGATGCTAGAAATGCACCCATAAACGTCATTATACTTTTAAAAATGGAATGACTAATGCCACACAAACTGTACTGATTACCAAAACTGCTTTGATGATCAAGTTTACTGGTTTGCTTCACGCGAACTCAGCGCGTCCTCTAGAAGCGTTGCAATTGGTGGAACAATGATGACCTACTTAGTTACGGGATTTATCAACGTAGTATATATTGCAATTTTTGAACAAATGCTTCTCTTTGGAAGATCAAAATCACTTGGGAGTTGGGACATAAAATTTTCTCGATGCATAGAATATCATGAGATTGTTATTTTCTATAGATGATAGTTCTTTATGCAGAGTATGTTTACAGTATTTTTGGTACAATTTACTTTAGGAAATCGACTTCTATCTTTCATGGAACAACAAGGCATTGGAAAAAACTACATGACCGCAATAACAGAAGGTCTATAGGCTTATGAAGATTGGTAGTCCATTCCATCTCGAAAGCACTTCTCGTTCTTTAAAACAAACACCTTCAAATACGCCTACTGAAAAAGTAAAACCAACTAGGAAAATAGAAGACAGTACCCCATCAGCCGAATTGCAAGCCAACGACGATAGACTCTACCATGTTGTTGGCAACATCACGAGTTCACTGAGCAGAACAAACAAGTGGTTGCCTCCAATATTTTTTTTCGAAAGTGTGCAAATATTCATTTAGGAAGAGTTTGTGCAGATTGTCACCTTCTAATATTAGAAATGCAATCGCAAGTAAGAACAACACAAGATATATAAAAGTGAATGTAATGGCTCTCCCTTTACTCCCGAGTGCAAGTTGGCCAGTGTCGGGATACCTTTTCGTTTCAGAATTTACATCCATCCATCCTAATGGCCCACCTATCAAATTTGGTAGGAGGCCATCCAAGCAGTTTTAGGTCTGTGGTGACCTTAAATGATTAGAAAAGTGAATACTCTACGTCCTAGGAATTCGTAGATATTCCAACGAACTTGCTTATATAGATAAATTCGTCGGTAATCACCGACGATTATGTCATCGTCGAAAAATTAGCGACGGGACTCTAACCTCTGATATGTGCCGACGCTAAAATTACGTCGGTAAGTAAGGTTACCAATTAAATGTCGACCTTACGAATGGATGTTTTTATTGCTGAAGCCACAATTTTTCGGTAGTGAGCGATGGATATAAATAGCGGTTCCAAAAAAATAAATCATTTTTTTTCCTCGTAAAACAATTCTTTTATTGATCAAATTGTGAGTTTGTATGTATCTGCAATTTTATCCAGGTGCTCTTTCTTTTTTATTCAATATGTATTAATTATATTTCGAAGAAATTATATATCTATGTCCTTTCTTTTTTTTCATATTCAATTAGATGAGAAGTAAAATTGTCAAGAAAGAGAAAAGTAAAGGATTATTGGACACTCGAATCATATAGACAACTATAGACCATAGCGTATTCATATTGCTTTGGCAATTTTTAATATGACTTTTAGAATGGTCACAACAAAATAAAAAAAATCCAAATCCAAAACCAGAACCAAAACCATGACGATCAACTTCGTTACAAAATTTCGAGAAGCTTTATTAAATTTTAGATAGTACAGACACGGGATCAAGGTCGAGGCACTGATGCTAGAAATGCACCCATAAACGTCATTATACTTTTAAAAATGGAATGACTAATGCCACACAAACTGTACTGATTACCAAAACTGCTTTGATGATCAAGTTTACTGGTTTGCTTCACGCGAACTCAGCGCGTCCTCTAGAAGCGTTGCAATTGGTGGAACAATGATGACCTACTTAGTTACGGGATTTATCAACGTAGTATATATTGCAATTTTTGAACAAATGCTTCTCTTTGGAAGATCAAAATCACTTGGGAGTTGGGACATAAAATTTTCTCGATGCATAGAATATCATGAGATTGTTATTTTCTATAGATGATAGTTCTTTATGCAGAGTATGTTTACAGTATTTTTGGTACAATTTACTTTAGGAAATCGACTTCTATCTTTCATGGAACAACAAGGCATTGGAAAAAACTACATGACCGCAATAACAGAAGGTCTATAGGCTTATGAAGATTGGTAGTCCCCATTCCATCTCGAAAGCACTTCTCGTTCTTTAAAACAAACACCTTCAAATACGCCTACTGAAAAAGTAAAACCAACTAGGAAAATAGAAGACAGTACCCCATCAGCCGAATTGCAAGCCAACGACGATAGACTCTACCATGTTGTTGGCAACATCACGAGTTCACTGAGCAGAACAAACAAGTGGTTGCCTCCAATATTTTTTTCGAAAGTGTGCAAATATTCATTTAGGAAGAGTTTGTGCAGATTGTCACCTTCTAATATTAGAAATGCAATCGCAAGTAAGAACAACACAAGATATATAAAAGTGAATGTAATGGCTCTCCCTTTACTCCCGAGTGCAAGTTGGCCAGTGTCGGGATACCTTTTCGTTTCAGAATTTACATCCATCCATCCTAATGGCCCACCTATCAAATTTGGTAGGAGGCCATCCAAGCAGTTTTAGGTCTGTGGTGAACTTAAATGATTAGAAAAGTGAATACTCTACGTCCTAGGAATTCGTTAGATATTCCAACGAACTTGCTTATATAGATAAATTCGTCGGTAATCACCGACGATTATGTCATCGTCGAAAAATTAGCGACGGGACTCTAACCTCTGATATGTGCCGACGCTAAAATTACGTCGGTAAGTAAGGTTACCAATTAAATGTCGACCTTACGAATGGATGTTTTTATTGCTGAAGCCACAATTTTTCGGTAGTGAGCGATGGATATAAATAGCGGTTCCAAAAAAATAAATCATTTTTTCCTCGTAAAACAATTCTTTTATTGATCAAATTGTGAGTTTGTATGTATCTGCAATTTTATCCAGGTGCTCTTTCTTTTTTATTCAATATGTATTAATTATATTTCGAAGAAATTATATATCTATGTCCTTTCTTTTTTTTCATATTCAATTAGATGAGAAGTAAAATTGTCAAGAAAGAGAAAAGTAAAGGATTATTGGACACTCGAATCATATAGACAACTATAGACCATAGCGTATTCATATTGCTTTGGCAATTTTTAATATGACTTTTAGAATGGTCACAACAAAATAAAAAAAAAATCCAAATCCAAAACCAGAACCAAAACCATGACGATCAACTTCGTTACAAAATTTCGAGAAGCTTTATTAAATTTTAGATAGTACAGACACGGGATCAAGGTCGAGGCACTGATGCTAGAAATGCACCCATAAACGTCATTATACTTTTAAAAATGGAATGACTAATGCCACACAAACTGTACTGATTACCAAAACTGCTTTGATGATCAAGTTTACTGGTTTGCTTCACGCGAACTCAGCGCGTCCTCTAGAAGCGTTGCAATTGGTGGAACAATGATGACCTACTTAGTTACGGGATTTATCAACGTAGTATATATTGCAATTTTTGAACAAATGCTTCTCTTTGGAAGATCAAAATCACTTGGGAGTTGGGACATAAAATTTTCTCGATGCATAGAATATCATGAGATTGTTATTTTCTATAGATGATAGTTCTTTATGCAGAGTATGTTTACAGTATTTTTGGTACAATTTACTTTAGGAAATCGACTTCTATCTTTCATGGAACAACAAGGCATTGGAAAAAACTACATGACCGCAATAACAGAAGGTCTATAGGCTTATGAAGATTGGTAGTCCATTCCATCTCGAAAGCACTTCTCGTTCTTTAAAACAAACACCTTCAAATACGCCTACTGAAAAAGTAAAACCAACTAGGAAAATAGAAGACAGTACCCCATCAGCCGAATTGCAAGCCAACGACGATAGACTCTACCATGTTGTTGGCAACATCACGAGTTCACTGAGCAGAACAAACAAGTGGTTGCCTCCAATATTTTTTTTCGAAAGTGTGCAAATATTCATTTAGGAAGAGTTTGTGCAGATTGTCACCTTCTAATATTAGAAATGCAATCGCAAGTAAGAACAACACAAGATATATAAAAGTGAATGTAATGGCTCTCCCTTTACTCCCGAGTGCAAGTTGGCCAGTGTCGGGATACCTTTTCGTTTCAGAATTTACATCCATCCATCCTAATGGCCCACCTATCAAATTTGGTAGGAGGCCATCCAAGCAGTTTTAGGTCTGTGGTGACCTTAAATGATTAGAAAAGTGAATACTCTACGTCCTAGGAATTCGTAGATATTCCAACGAACTTGCTTATATAGATAAATTCGTCGGTAATCACCGACGATTATGTCATCGTCGAAAAATTAGCGACGGGACTCTAACCTCTGATATGTGCCGACGCTAAAATTACGTCGGTAAGTAAGGTTACCAATTAAATGTCGACCTTACGAATGGATGTTTTTATTGCTGAAGCCACAATTTTTCGGTAGTGAGCGATGGATATAAATAGCGGTTCCAAAAAAATAAATCATTTTTTCCTCGTAAAACAATTCTTTTATTGATCAAATTGTGAGTTTGTATGTATCTGCAATTTTATCCAGGTGCTCTTTCTTTTTTATTCAATATGTATTAATTATATTTCGAAGAAATTATATATCTATGTCCTTTCTTTTTTTTCATATTCAATTAGATGAGAAGTAAAATTGTCAAGAAAGAGAAAAGTAAAGGATTATTGGACACTCGAATCATATAGACAACTATAGACCATAGCGTATGCATTTTGCTTTGGAAGATCAAAATCACTTGGGAGTTGGGACGTCAAATTTTCTCGATGCATAGAATATCATGAGATTGTTATTTTCTATAGATGATAGTGTTTTATGCAGAGTATGTTTACAGTATTTTTGGTACAATTTACTTTAGGAAATCGACTTCTATCTTTCATGGAACAACAAGGCATTCGACAAAACTACATGACCGCAATAACAGAAGGTGTATAGGCTTATAAAGATTGGTAGTCCATTCCATCTCGAAAAGACTTCTCGTTCTTTAAAACCAACACCTTCAAATATGCCTACTGAAAAAGCAAAACCAACTAGGAAAATTGAAGACAATACCCCATCAGCCGAAATGTAAGCCAACAAGGATAGACTCTACCATGTTGTTGGCAATATCACGAGTTCACTGAGCAGAACAAACAAGTTCTTGCCTCCAATATTTTTTTCGAAAGTGTGAAAATATTAGAAATGCAAACGCATGTAAGAACAACTCAAGATATATAAAAGTGAATATAATGGCTCTCCCTTTACTCCCGAATGGAAGTTGGTCAATGTCGGGATAACTTTTCATTTGAGAACTTTTACGTCCATGCATCATTTTCGAAGTAACCCCATGTAAAAACAGAGTAATACAAATATGAAAAGTCTAATTAAGCAAAGACACCCTTTTTGCGACATATGTGATTGACACTATCCCAATACCTAATAAATAGAACAATCACGTTAGCTTAAATCTTACGATAAATATATTTTGCATATGACATGAAATCTATACGTGTTAATGATGAAACTACGAGTTGAAACTTTGAGAGGGATCTAATACGGCATTTAGCCAATTAAATTAAGTTTTGAATTAATGGATGCATTTTCTTGATTTTTACTCTCCATTCTCTTTACATAATTGGAATCCATCCGTTTCTACAGATGCATTTCCCATAATGCTGCTACATGTAAAGAGGGTAAAAGTTCACATGTTATTCTTATTTAATTGCCACTTTTCTCCATTCCTCAAGTATCAAGATATATGATCCATAGAAAACGTTAGTTACGATGAGTGGTTTCGAAAAAGTTAGTGAAGATGAGTAGATTACCAATATGTATTTTCTACGAAAAAGGTAAAACTGCACTACTAGAAACAGTGGCTTCAGTGATGTAATTTTAGTGACACAGGAAATTGGTCTTTACATTCGATGGATTAGCAATGTATTTTCGACGAAATATTTAAAATTGTAAAATTAATTTCAAAATTCTCACTTGAGAAAAAGGATTTCTTTTAAGGGGATAGAATATAACTTGTATTTTAATTTATTTGGGAGATATTAGGTAGTTTGAACCAAATTGTTTATTACACGAGATTTTATGTTATTTTGTGTTTATAGTTTACGCAAGAAATGGAGGAGAAATCTTAGTTAAAGATAGCTGACGTACATAGTTAATTCCTTTGATTTGAACCTGGTTCAAAACACTTAAAAATACATCTTGCAACACAGAATTTCTGCAAGTATTGTATTGGCACATAATTGCAATTAAATGATAAAACTGCAAAGTACATAGAGAAATCCCAAAAAGTTCATTTTCACTAAAAAAGCAGGACATACTCGCGAGCCAACTCCGAATAATATGCTATTATAATCAACAGTAATGAGTACAACGTTTTCTTCCTTCATATTAACTCGAGACGAACCAAACTTACATCTAGAATACATGTCTAGGCACTAACTATAAACCGCCATCTAAAAGTATTTTCAAGAGACTCTTTAAATACAAAATACTCTTTTTTTAGAGAGTAAATGTTTCAAAATGAGCTCCAAAAGATTATCTATTTTAACTTTTTAAAATCGAGAGGGTAATTTCTTAATGTACAATATTGTATTTAATAAATTACATATTTAAATGTTCTACTTTTTAAACTATTCAAACCACATTTAAATTGGTTAGTCAATTGATATATAAAAAATTATATTAAACAAAATATAATGAGAAATCAATAAATGTTTCTTGAGAAAAGCAAAATGAAAAGTCAAAATAGAGAGTTTGCTAGAGTATGTAAAAAAATTGACTCTCTAAATTTAAAGATGCTATCTGTAGTCAATACTAGATGTACAACCCTTCCTCAAAAATACAAGTCTTGGAATGCGAGTAAGGTCTCATTGTATTTTCTAGTGGAGAAGGGAAAAGAAAAGGTAGAATCACACAAGGATTGTCCTTTGTTGTGACAAGAGGAAAAGAAAAATGAGAGTCCTACTAAGATTTTAAGTTAATGCCTCAACTACTACGTCTTTGTGATGTATTGAGGATAGATTGGGTGTGTATGAGACACCAATAAATCGTAAAATAGTGAGAAACTCGGGAGCAAGTGCATAGAATTGCAACTTGGACAACATGTGCAGTTGTTGATCAAATGTTGATTAACTACGATCCATAGTCTCATCGTCGTGAAAGTTGGACATCATGTTCAAATTGTGCCAAGAATTAGTTAAACTCCTGATGTTCAATGTGGCTTGATAAGTGTGGATTTCGCACTTAAATAGTCCACTAAATTTATATGTTTGTGGATTTTTCGTTGGCATTGTTAACACTTAATTTAATTATTCACATTTTACAGGCGATAACCCGAATTAATGATGATTGGAAGAAATTTGCGCAAGAATTTAGTCAAAAGAATTGTGATGCAAGAATGCTAAAGTTCGGCGAACAAAACCATCAATTTTCCTATGAAGAAATGTGGCTTGAGGAGTAAAATCGAGTTCAAAACCAAGAACAAATGAAGCCGGCACCAGGAAAAATTGAAATTCCAGCTGAAGTGCAGAAACTGGAAGCTGTGCGCACGCAAAACCTACAGAGGCGCGCGTATGCACGTTTTGCGTACGCATGCTTGTCAAAGCCAACTATAGAGGCTCACTTTCGTGAACCATGCGTACGCACAGTTGAAGCCATGCGTACGCATGGCACATTTCTGTAGCCAAACCCGGAAAAACACGCGAAACCCGATTTTTAAATTCTAATCTCACCCCTTTTATTCCAAACCCGTTTTTCCTCTTTTCCACAATTTAAATATCAGTAGTGACCATTTCTAGGTTAGGTTGGAAGAGGAAAAATCGACCAAAGAGGGGCTAAAAATCTGGGAAGAAAAATCTGCCATAATGGAGCTTTGGAGAAGATGAAGAGGAAGAGGAAGCCCTTTTGACATTGAAGACTCCATCTATTGATCTTCTCATCAATAAGCTTTCTATTCTTTTTTAATCTCTATGTCTTCCATGTATTGTAAGATTTTAATGGTCATTTGTATTTACACTATGAGTGGCTAAAACCTAGATGTGATTGGGGGTAATTTTTGACCCAAGAAATGAGATTCCAATAGTTTTATGCTATATAGTTCTTTTGATTAATTTGATTACTCCATTGTGTTTATTGTTTATATTGTTCTTTTCGATTGTTTAGGAGCGCTACTAGATTATTGGATTGTTTCGATATTTGCTAATTTGGGATTTTTAGTACGTAATTGCTAATTCGACCAAACCCTAGTAGCAACTACATTTTGATGGATTATGAGGAATTTTCTATTAAATGTAGGTGGATTATCACTTAAATTAACAAACCGAGCTTGTGTGTTTGTGCTTAATTCAATTCGACTCTCTCGTATTAATGCTTTTGTTAAATTAATTCTAGCGATCTTATCCTAGGTTATTTGATGAATAGGGTTGGGTAAACAACTTATTTTATTCAACTACAATCTAAGGAGAATTTGAGGTAATCGAACTTGTGATTATTCTGGAATTGTTGTTAATCAATTGAACGAAAATCTTTTGTGAAAATTGGATTGGAAAATCATTCTTGCGGTAAAGAATTATCGCTTGATCACACACTCACTTTTGTTCATTAATCGCCTCTGTCGTTTAATTTAATTTAATTTCAAGTATTGAATCTTTCATATTTTTTTAGCTTATCACCACTTTAGTTAAATGAATCAAAACCCCCCAATTTATGTGCTTTCGTCATTTTATTTTCTTTTGCGCAATCAACGTAATTGAACCAATCTTCTGCGGGTAATGACCATTGCTTGCATTATAATATTTGAACGACATTTGTTTTAGCGAAGTAAGGAATTAAATTTTGACGCCCCTTTGGTAGCGATCAAATTTTGGCGTCGTGTCATCGGGGATGGTTTATCAATTAGTTAATTGCATTTATTTTTCTTTTTGTTGCTTTTATCTTATTTTTGCTTTCCTTGATGTTTTAGGTTGTGAATGAGCAAAAAACAAACATCATACTACAATCTAAGGTCAAGAAAAGAGGTTGACACGTCGGAAAGTGAGGAAGATGACTCTCCAACCGAACTTCTGAGGAACTTGGGTACTGATTCTTCAAGTGAGTCCGAACAAATTGAGCCCGAAATGGCGAATACAAACCGAACATTAAAGGAACTTGCCGCTCCAACGGTAGTTCAACAACCTTTGTTCATCCAATATCCTTCAACAGAAGGGCGATTTAAGCTTAAACCCGGGATGATCCATCTTCTCCCCACCTTCCATGGATTTGCCGGCAAAGATCCCAACAAGCACTTAAAAGAATTCCATGTGGTTTGCTCAAGCATGAAACCATCGAGAGTATCGGAAGAGCAAGTGAAATTGCGAGCATTCCCTTTCTCTCTTGCGGACACCGCTAATGAATGACTCTACTATCTCCCCTCCGGACTTATCACCACATGAAATAAGATGCAAAAGCTCTTCTTGGAGAGGTATTTTCCGGCTTCAAAGGCTACAAATATTAGAAAGGAGATATGTAACATTCGGCAATCATAAGGGGAAAATCTATATGAATTTTGGGAAAGGTTTAAAAGACTTTGTGCTAGTTGCCCAAACCACCAAATAAGTGAGCAACTTCTTTTGCAATACTTTTACGAAGGGTTGCATCCAATGGAAAGAAGTATGACAGATAGGGCGAGTGGTGGAGCTCTAATGGATAAAATGTCGGCGGTTGCTAGAGAGCTGATAGCCAACATGGCCGGTAACTCTCAACAATTCAGGAGTAGAGTGGATGTGCCGGTTAAACAAGTGAATGAAGTGGGTGATACTTCTCAAATTGAAAGGCAATTATCCGATCTTACATCCCTTGTGCAACAAATGGCACGCGGGTCAATGCAACAAGCTAATGTATGCGGGATTTGTTCTAGTTCGGGTCACCACACCGATACATGCCCGACACTACAAGAGGGGACCGCGGAACAAGCAAATGCCATTGGGGGATTCCTAATGCAACAAAGGCAAATATATGACCCCTATTCAAACACATATAATCCCGGGTTGAGAGATTATCCCAATCTTAGTTATAGAGAAAATCACTTCATAGCTCCGCAAGCTCAATTCAATCCTTCCCCAAGATTCAATCAACAAAGGCCACCACAACAATTTCAACCTCGCCAACAAGCCCCGCCTCCAAGTTCTAGTATGTCTCTAGAAGACATGGTTAAGTCTCTAGCCTCAAGCTCAATTAAAACCTCAATAAAAAACTTGGAGATACAAATGAGTCAATTGGCTAGTTTTATGAGCAAGATGAAGGCTCAAGGATCGGGAAAGCTTCATTCTCAAGCTATCAACCCGAGAGAAAATGTCAACGCCGTGACACTTAGAAATGGAAAAATTTTAGAGGAGGCAACGAGGAAAATGAATGTTCATGTTGAGAAGCCAAAGCAAAAGGAGGACTCATCAAGCGAGAAAGTGGAAAATGCTTCTCCAACCTTGGAATCCAAGGTAACTCCTAAACACCCCATTTCAACTTATGTTTCCACCCCTCTATTTCCTAGTAGATTTGCTAAGTCTAAAAAAGAAGAACATGAGAAAGAAATTCTAGAGACTTTTCGCAAGGTGCAAGTAAACATACCACTCTTAGATGTCATTTATCAAGTGTCACGTTATGCTAAATTTCTCAAAGAATTATGCACTAATAAATGCAAGTTAAAAGGAAATGAAGTGGTAAGTGTAGGAGAAAATGTTTCGCCCATTTTGCAAAGAAAACTCCCACCGAAATGTAAAGACCCGAGAAGTTTTACTATCCCATGCACAATTGGTAACACTAGGGTTGAGAAGGCTATGCTAGATTTAGGAGCATCTATTAATGTCATGCTACACTCCATTTATGCTTCACTAAATCTAGGAACACTTAAGGAAACCGGTGTTATCATTCAACTTGTCGATAGATCTAATGTCTTTCCAAAGGGTGTTTTGGAAGATGTTTTGGTGCAGGTGAATCAATTGATTTTTCCGGCGGATTTCAATGTGCTTGACATGCAAGATGAATCTACATCATTATCGCCGCCTTTGCTTTTGGGAAGGCCATTTATGAGAACGGCGAGAACAAAGATTGATGTACATGACGGTACTTTAACAAAGGAGTTTGATGGTGAGATTATCCGCTTCAATATCTTTGAAGCGATGAGGTATCCTAGTGATGTTCATTCTTGCTTTTCAATTGATATTGTGGATTCCTTAGTGCAAACTTTTTTCGACTTATCAAGTGAAGATGCATTGAATACCACTTTGATTAAAAGCATTGATGTTGATGATCTCACTAAATTGAGTAAGAATTTACAAGCATGTGAGAACATTGCTGAGATGGTGGCATCACTTGAAACACTTCCAAGTTTCCCACCGAGGTATGATCTTTATTATATTACTCTTCCGATTTTTGAAGAAAAAATTCTACCTTCGGTGATACAGGCCCCCGCTTTGGAACTCAAGCCTCTCCCCCAAGCATTTAAAGTATGTATACTTGGGAGAAAGGAAAACCTTGTCGGTAATCATTGCGAAGAACCTTACAATGCTCCAAGAAAAAAACTCATCCGGATACTCAAAGAGCATAATTTGGCTATTGGTTGGACAATAGTCGACATCAAAGGGATAAGCCCATCCATGTGCATGCACCGGATATTGCTTGAGGATGGCGCAAAGCTATCAAGGGAACCTCAACGCTGCTTGAACCCCCTATGATGGAAGTGGTAAAGAAGGAAATTTTAAAATTGCTAGATGTTGGTATAATCTTTCCCATATCCGATAGCAAGTGGGTAAGTCTGGTTCAAGTTGTCCCAAAGAAATCCGGAATCACGGTGATAGCTAATGAAGAGAATGAGCTTGTACCAACCCGGGTCCAAAAGAGTTGGAGGGTTTGTATTGATTGCCGAAAACTTAATTGTGCAACCCTAAAAGACCACTTCCCCTTACCTTTTATTGATTAAATGTTGGAAAGGTTGGCGGGCCATTCTCATTATTGTTTTCTTGATGGTTATTCAGGTTATAACCAGATTGTGATTGCTTTGGAGGACCAAGAGAAAACAACATTTACTTGCCCATTTGGTACATTTACCTATCGACGCATGCCTTTCGGTCTTTGCAATGCTCCTGCGACATTTCAACGATGCATGATAAGTATATTTTCTGATTACATTGAGAGTATCATTGAAGTGTTTATAGATGATTTTAGCGTTTATGATAATACTTTTGATAAGTGCTTGCAAAATCTCACACTTGTACTTAAGCGATGCATGGACACTAACCTAGTACTTAATTGGGAAAAATGCCATTTTATGGTCGATCAATGGATAGTACTAGGTCATGTCATTTCATCTAAGGGGATAGAAGTCGATAAATCTAAAATTGATTTAATTCATTCTCTAACCCCTCCAACTAGTGTGAGGGAGATTCAATCCTTTCTTGGTCATGCAGGATTTTATCGAAGGTTTATCAAGGATTTCTCAAAATGTGCTAGACCACTGTGTAGGCTATTGCAAAAAGAGGTGCCATTTCACTTTGATGAAGATTGTAAGACGGCATTTGAAAATCTAAAGGAACTCTTGACGTTGGCACCTATCATCCAACCACCAAATTGGAGTAAGCCATTCGAGTTGATGTGCGACGCAACTGATTTCGTGTTGGGGCAGTTTTAGGGCAACGGGATGGGAAGACACCACATGTTGTCTACTATGCATCCAGAACTTTGAATAACGCCCAACTCAATTATTCCACCACCGAAAAAGATCTTTTAACAATTATTTCTGCCTTAGAAAAATTTTGCTCATATCTTATTGGCACTAAAGTAACTGTCTTTTCTGATCATGCAGTTCTTAGGTACTTGCTCACCAAGAAAGATTCAAAGTCGAGGCTCATTCGATGGATACTCCTTTTGCAAGAGTTCAACCTTGAAATCAAAGACAAAAAAGGGAGTAAAAATTTTGTAGCCGACCATCTCAGTCGCCTTGTTCATGAGAAAGAGACCCTTCAATTGCAAGAAAGCTTCCCTGATGAACAACTGCTCCAAGTCATAGGAACACATCCTTGGTTCGCGGACATCGTCAATTACTTGGTCACCAAGAAGATCCCAAGTGACTTGATCGATGCTCAAAGGCAAAAGCTCAAGATAGATGCCAAGCACTTTGTGTGGGACGAGAGCTAGTTCTATTGGCCCTCACTTTTTAAGGATGCCTTCATTTTTTGTAAAACATACGATAGGCGTCAAAGGGTTGGTACGTTAGGTGTGCGAAATCAAATGCCACAAACCCCTATACTTGTTGAAATTTTTGATGTTTGGGGCATTGATTTTATTCTTACTGTCGATTATGTGTCGAAATAGGTGGAAGCAAAGGCCACTCGAACTAACGATTCTAAAGTGGTTGTAGATTTTGTCAAGTCTAACATTTTTTGCAAGGTTTGGAACATCTCTAGCTATTATTAGTGATGGAGGGCTTCACTTCTGCAACCACTCTTTTTGGACCCTGCTTAAGAAATACAACATCACGCATAAGGTATCCACGCCCTACCATCCGTAAACAAGTGGGCAAGTTGAAGTATCAAATAGGGAGATCAAATCCATTCTCGAAAAAATCGTGAATCCAAATAGAAAAAATTGGAGTCTCTGCCTCAACGATGCATTGTGAGCTTATAGAACAGCATACAAAACACCGATCAACATGTCTCCTTTTTGGTTGTTTTATGGAAAGCCTTGCCATCTATCGGTTGAACTTGAGCACAAGGCATTTTGGGTGGTCAAGCAAGTTAACATGGACCTTTGGGGTGCGGGAGATCAACGAAAACTTCAACTCAATGAACTCGAGGAAATCCAGAACGATGCTTATGAGAGTTCGAGGATTTACAAGGAAAAGACTAAGACATACCATAATAAAACTATCTTAAGGAAGAACTTTGTTGTTGGGCAAAAAGTTCTTCTCTTCCACTCATGCCTTAAGCTTTTTCTAGGTAAACTACGTTCTAGATGGGTTGGCCCATTTATTGTTACCAATATATTTCCTCATAGCGCAGTTGAAATCAAAAGCCTCCAAACTGAGAAAGAGTTTAAGGTGAATGGACATCGGTTAAAAGCCATATTTTGAACCATTCATACCGCAAGACATGGAGAAAATACAACTAGAAGATCCGATTGAAAAACCTTGAAGAAGAAAAGTCTAGCTAAAGACTATAAAGAAGCGCTGGATGGGAAGTAACCCATTGTTATTCTTTTTGACATTCTTTTGTGATCACATCTTTTTGTTTTTGATTATTTTTGTTTCCCATGTGACAGTTCCTCATGGTGCCAGATCAAAGGTTTGAGCTCCAATGAATGAAAATGAGCCACAAGCACTCGCACAACCATCGCCGTCAAAACCAAATTTAGGGGAGTACTTGAACCTCTTGCTCTTTATATTTCTTGTTTTTACATTGAGGACAATGTACAATTTAAGTTTGGGGGTGGTGTGGTATTGTGCTTATGCTTATGCTTGTGCTTGTGCTTATTGTGCTATGTGCTAAAATTGTGCTAAATTTTTTCTTTTCGCCAATACTCAATTTTCGGGTTTTATATTTGTGTTTTTATGCTTGTTCGTGGAGTTGGATTGCTTTGCTAGTTCGCTTTCGAGTAGTTGCATTACACAGATTTATGAAGTGTGAACATAAATTTTACTTGTTGTTTAGTTTCATCCACTCATTCCATGTTGGACTCATTATTAAGCACTTCTGTTATGAGATTCATTGTATGCACTTGATGGTGGCACTTGAAGTTGATTTGAACTTAAATGACCATGTTGATGAAAAATATTCTTCAATCACTACCTATTAAAGTATGAGTTTGGGGGTGATTGAATCGGTGAAGGAGATCGTTTGGTTTTAATTTGTGTGTTTGCATGTTTGTTTTTAGCTTTGTTCAAGGACTAACAAAGATGTAAGTTTGGGGGTGTGATAAGTGCGAATTTCGCACTTAAATAGTCCACTAAATTTATATGTTTGTGGGTTTTTTGTTGGCATTGTTAACACTTAATTTAATTATTCACATTTTGTAGGCGATAACCCGAATTAATGATGATTGGAAGAAATATGCGCAAGAATTTAGTCAAAGAATTGTGATGCAAGAATGCCAAAGTTCGGCGAACAAAACCATCAATTTTCTATGAAGAAATGTGGCTTAAGGGGTAAAATCGAATGCAAAACCAAGAAGAAATGAAGCGGTACAAGAAAAAACTAAAATTCCAGCTGAAGTGCAGAAACTAGAAGATGTGCGTACGCACAGCCTACAGAGGCGTGCATACGCACGCTTGTCAAAGCCAACTACAGAGGCTTACTTTCGTGAACCATGCGTACGCACAGTTGAAGCCATGCGTACGCATGGCACATTTCTGTAGCCAAACCCGGAAAAAACACGCGAAACCCGATTTTTTAAATTCTAATCTCACCCCCCTTTATTCCAAACCCGTTTTTCCCTCTTTTCCACAATTTAAATATCAGTAGTGACCATTTCTAGGTTAGGTTGGAAGAGGAAAAATCGACCAAAGAGGGGCTGAAAATCTGGGAAGAAAAATCTGCCATAATGGAGCTTTGGAGAAGAGGAAGAGGAAGCCCTTTTGACATTGAAGACTCCATCTATTGATCTTCTCATCAATAAGCTTTCTATTCTTTTTAATCTCTATGTCTTCCATGTATTGTAAGATTTTAATGGTCATTTGTATTTACACTATGAGTGGCTAAAACCTAGATGTGATTGGGGGTAATTTTTGACCCAAGAAATGAGATTCCAATAGTTTTATGCTATATAGTTCTTTTGATTAATTTGATTACTCCATTGTGTTTATTGTTTATATTGTTCTTCTCGATTGTTTAGGAGCGCTACTAGATTATTGGATTGTTTCGATATTTGCTAATTTGGGATTTTTAGTACGTAATTGCTAATTCAACCAAACCCTAGTAGCAACTACATTTTGATGGATTATGAGGATTTTTCTATTAAATGTAGGTGGATTATCACTTAAGTTAACAAACTGAGCTTGTGTGTTTGTGCTTAATTCAATTCGACTCTCTCGTGTGAATGCTTTTGTTAAATTAATTCTAGCGATTTTATCCTACGTTATTTGATGATTAGGGTTGGGTAAAGAGCTTATTTTATTCAACTACAATCTAAGGAGAGTTTGAGGTAATCGAGATTGTAATTATTCTCGAATTGTTGTTAATCAATTGAACGAAAATATTTTGTGAAAAATGGATTGGAAAATCATTTTCGTGATAAAGAATTATCCCCCGATCACACACTCACTTTTGTTGATTAATCGCCTCAGTCGTTTAATTTCATTTCATTTCAAGTATTGAATCTTTCATATTTTTTAATCTTATCGGCACTTTAGTTAAATGAATCAAAATCCCCCCATTTACGTGCTTTCACCATTTTATTTTCTTTTGCGTAATCAACGTAATTGAACCATTCATCTGCGAGTAATGACCATTGCTTGCATTATACTATTTGAACGATATTTGTTTTAGCGAAGTAAGGAATTAATTTTTGACGCCCCTTTGGTGGTGATCATGACTCTAGTTTGACTAGAGAGACTTTGTAGTTTTCATCTTAGATGACGGTTTTGTCAAGACGTGTTACTGATGTAGTTTGGTTAAGCCTTTAGTCAATACTAGGAAAATAAATATTATATTTTTATTATTATTATTATAGTGGAGATTTTCGGCATTGAGCTCGTAGATGAAGGCACAAAATATATATCATATATCAAATAGGATAAGGAGAAGTTTAACGTTAGAATCAATTTTGACTTGTGACAAGTGGAAGTCAATGATGTTAGATTGCACAAGAATTTGGAAAAAAATAATAACCCTTGTTTTTGATAGACTTGGATAGCCTAACACCTCAAGAAAAATTATTTGAAATGTAGAGCATGTACAGGTAATTGCTCGAGTCAATGAAGGAAGATATTGATGTTGTCGTTAACAATGTGTGTCGTTTCTTCATAAGAGACAAAGGTATTCTATAGAAATAATATGATTATTCTTATGATTTTGATCAATAAATTGTCATGATAGATGATGTTTTAGTGCTGACAAGTCCATAGGTTTGCAGATTGACACATTGATTTGTCATAGATGCAGGGTCTGGGGCGAAACTTAGGTTGATGATAGAACTCCCAGAAAAGTCAAATGTGAAAGTTGCACCATACTTTTTTCAACAAGTGGTGTAACCAAGAAGGTGGAAGAGATGTGAATATGGTGGTGGAGGCACATTATTCAATTGTGAAGAGACATGGAAGGAGTCCTACTTGCTTTGACAATTCAAAGTCAAGATGGAGATTGTTAGGATTTTAACTTAGAATTGCCTAATTAATTTAAGCTTGTATTTGTCTATCTCATATCAAATAGAAATTTTTAAGTTTCTAGTTATAATAGGACCATTTAGAATCCCACATGATTAGTATTAAAATCTTCTCTTTGACTCTTAGCTTGTTAATGGTGTCAAAATGGCTTGACCGTCGAGATTGGAATGACATACTCTATTCTAAACCAGGTCACTTTGATATGGTGATTTGCTACAATGAACAAGCTGTGCCAACTTGATTGTCTAGTCTGACAATTCATGAGAGCTAACCGGTTGGCCCAGTTATTAAAGAAATTGGAAGCTAAAAGTAAATTCAAAAACTCGTTGAACTCGACTCAACTACTACTCGGTTCAAAATTCTAATGTAATTTTTTATTTTTTACAAAATAAACTTTTTTGTTATAAATAATTGTTTCTCTTCTACATTATTTACACATAATCTCCTATCCCTCTCATAATATTCTTTTCTTTTTGACCCGAGTATTCATAACTAGGTCAAAGTAGTAAAATAAGTCAACTTGTGAATTACTTTCTTATAGTTTCAAAGAATAAAGTGACAAGAGATACAACTTTCTTCACAAGTTAAAGTTATATATATTCATTTTTTATGTTATGAAAATGAAAGAAGAAATAAAGTAGAAGCAACTGAGTTCAGCATATTTTCCAAAATATTTAGGTTGGCAGTAACATTAATCACAAATATGAGCGAGAAAATGAAATTATCATCCATTCATCAGACACAAACACTTAAATGATTTGAAGTTTGAACGCGCTCTTGTGTGTCATTAATTATTTATTTTATTTATTTTTGATCTAGTCTAGAATTTTAGAGATGAGATAAAATGATAGGAATAGCTATATTTTCATTTTTTTTTTTTTTGGATCACCCAGGTGTCCCAGCTTCATTTATTCAGGAGGTAGAGGGTAGTTGGAACCAAAATGTGATACTTCATTTAAGGACACATGATTTTATGTTTATTTTGCATTTTAGTCCTCATATTTTGGATTTGCTTCATTTCAGCCATTTTCTTTTACAATCATGTTCATTTATCTTCCAATTGTATCTACTTAAATCCTTGGCATCTTTGATCTTCATTTTGTTACCTGTCTCATCTATGAATATTTACAATTTAGTCCTCATTTTTTTCTCACTATTTTTTCATTCTTTTCTCCAATTCTTAATCAAACATCGAGTTTTACCTATAAACTGCAAATACAACACGAGTTAGGTAGTATTTTATTCAAAAAACAGTAAAAAATGTCATCTTTTAGGACTTAGAATAAGTGTAGAAACTACACTTATCAAAAGCTAGTGGATAGTTGGAACCAAATTGAGCTATTTCATTTAAGGACACATGATCTTATGTTTATTTTGTATGTATAGTTTACATAAGAAACGAAGGAGAAATGTCTCGAAGGTTATTGATTCCTCGAAAATCAATATTTGAAGGTTCGGGTTTTCTCAATAGAATCTACTTTTTATTTTTATTTTTTCTCATTTTAATTTTTAGTATTTAAGTTACGAACTATTTATGTTCGTACTAATTGGTGTCACAGCAAGCCATGAATCGAGTGCTTGAAGAAGATAGGAAATTACAATCTTTGGCAAAGGTTACGATAGTGACGCCATTTGCACCACTATTTAGGAATGAGAATCAATTGGACCATGCTCAAAAGAACCCAACCCATCAAAGAATGATAGGATTCTTCGACGTATTTCTTTTAATAGTAGTGCAAATTCTCCCCGAGTTCCATTGTTGGTCACATATCTAGAATAAAGTTTAGAAGAGGCTGCCACACTGAGAGGATACCTGAGACAAATTCTAAGGTTTCTTGAAATGCTATTTCAAGTTGTCGATTCTAATTTGGATGAACCTGGTTTCTGAACAATATCTAAAGCTCCCAAGAAATCTTAGAGTGCGTTTGATAGACATTATTTGGGAAAAAATGAATTTTGAAATAGTGATATGATGGGAAATGTGTGGTTGAAAAAGAAGGAAAAGTTATTGATGTGATAGAAAATATTATTTTATTGAAGAATGTGTGGATGAAAATGAGTAGAAGAATGAGAATGAGAATTAAAATGGGAATCAAACAGGGCCTTAGTTAAAGATAGCTGACGTACAAAGTTAAATTCCTTTGCTTTAAACCTGATTCAAAACACTTAAAAATACATCTTGCAAGACGGAAACTTTCTGTAAGTACATTGAGAAATCCCATAAATAGTTTAGATTCATCAAAAAAGCAGGACGTATATCCTAACTAAATTGACATTTCGGCAAACTGAAGAAAACGAGGAGTCCCGCTTCAGATAATATGAAGAAAAAAATGATATTAAGCAAGTTAACCACACGATACACCGTCAAAAACACCATATCTCCTTATTCAAGTTCAGGCCTTGGAAGCAAGCTTTTCCTTGGCCTTCTGAATCTTCAAAACCTTCTTCACAATCTTTTGCTCTTCTACCAAAAAAGCTCTGATGATCCTACAACACCCGTGAAGAAAGAACCTCATGAAGTTAAAGAGAGCAATGCATATGACAAATCTATCTGAAGGAATAAAGAAGTGGAAGCATACTAAAAACTAACCTTTCCCTTACAGCACCGCCAGATAAAACCCCACCATAAGATCGGTTTACGGTCCTCCGGTTTCTAGATAATCTAGACCTCTTGTATTCAGCAGGTCTCAAGTGAGGAATCTGCAAATATAGAAAATTTGAGAAATTCTTTTGACAGTAACAATTCAATAAGTTACCACTTCTAAGGTTAGCAAACAAGATTTCAAAAGCCTGAAAGCCACATGATACCCAACGTGGTGATCAAATACATGAACAGATGAACAGGTGAGTGCATTTTGCTAATGATTGGGTAAAATTACTAGAAACTTATGATGTCCAGTCAAAGTAAAAACATTTATTTCAACCACACATTCTTAACTACTACCAATTTATTATCTACACATTGCATATGGCCCACTCCTCCTTATAAGTTACTAATAATTTTACCCAAACAAAGGCTAAGTCTTTTCAATTAAATAGCATTGTTCAATGTATAACAGGTGAAAATTAGATTACTAATATATATGGAATCATTTGTTTAGCACGACTCAAGAGATTTCATTAGACTGATCCACACGCATTGAAAGTTCAGTTAGATTTATGCAGTTCTTAAACACGCAAAGTGCAAGTTTATAGGAAGAATACAAGGTCAGATAATAAGACACTGCCATCAGTGAATACAAGGTTATAGGAAGAATCTGTATCCTAAAATTGATTGTCAACAAATTTCACATTCCACATCATTGAAATAGCATTGACAGACATCCCAATATTTCATGAAACAGCTTAAAAAGAAATAGAGTATTTAAAGAGAAAAGTATAAATTCTGAAACTACTTTGTTGCGACCCTAAGATTGATAATATTCCGGACATTTGATTTCTTCTATATTAAAAAATATACCCAAATAAGTGCAAATTTCTATTCTTAACAACTCATGTCAATTTGCCTACTATAATGTTTCAGTAACATATGAAATTCCTCCAGATGAGATCCACGTAAAAGAACAACCTTTTCACTTCCATTGGACTAAATTGTTTGAATAGGAGAAACATAATACTTGTAAATAAAACCCATGATTAAACACTTTTAAACAACAGATTAATGCATACTTTCCAAACATCTAAAAACAAAGCCACTTCCACTATCCAATCTTGAACATACAAATAAAAGAAAAAAGGCATACCCCTTGAATTCTCTTGCCAGTAACTGGGCACTTGGGACCACTTGCCCTCTTCTTTGTGCTCTGGTACACTAACTTTCCACCTATTTTTTCACAAACAAACACCCACAAAATCTATCAAGTCAATAAATTAAAAAGCTAAAAAAAAATATCTAATAAATTCGACAAATCCATTACCATAGACAGAAACTTACCGGGAGTTTTGACGATCCGATGCTGGTTGGATTTAGTGGCATAGCTATGCCGCTTTCTGTATGTCAGCCGCTGCACCATTTTTCCTCTGTATTGCCTGTTTTCTTGGAACGGAAAAGAATGGTTTTAAATGGAGGAGGGAAGATCTATACGCAGTTCAGATTTTACCCTAAACTGTACCCTTGAGAATGGACGTCCAAGTCTTGAGCCAAGTTTGTTAACCTATATCCGCATTGAGAATGAGCTTCCAAGTCTTGAGCCCAATAATATTGTTTGTTAACCTATGTCCGCATATTTTTACTTTTAGCATAATTTTTTGGGAAAAAATTAAATCAAATCAAATCTAACCAATAAAATAAAATAATTCATGATATAATACACAATATTTTATGTACTATAAATAATAAAATAAACAGAAATTATTAATTTTCATAATATATCCTTTTTTTTTGGTGCAACTAAAAGGCAGCAACACCTAAAAACATTGAAATCATTAAGGGCTACACAAAAAAATCGCGAAATCGCAAATCGAACCGTAATCGTTGGTTTGAAACCGTTAGTTCAGGTTCACGTGGACCCGCGGTTTGTTTTCCCCCAAACCGAACCAAAACGTTTCAAAATGGTTTGGTTTATGTTTTGATTTTCAAAAATTGCACAAAACCAAATCGATCCGCACTTTTTTAATTAAAAAAATATTTTTATGAAATTATAAATTCTCATATATAATTTTATTAAAGTATTGATTATGCAAAATCACATTAATGTCAAGTTCAATGTTATCTAAAAAAAAAGGTATATTTGAAGGTTACCACATTTTTACATTAACTGAATACACTCTAGTTCTCAACCTTAGAATCATAGAGTCCGTCCATTCCCTCAGTCAATAGCCTTAGATTGCTACAGTAACTTACACTCTATGCTGACTTTTGAGATATCCACTGTGAAAACATGGAAGAAGACAGGTGCTCATGAAGGAACTTCTAGTATAATATGATGAATTTAATGACCCCTAAATTTAATTAAGAAAATTTAACACACCAAACTACCCCCCTTAATAAGTAGCTAAATTTTACTGGAAAGATTTTTGTGGATATTTATACCGTAATACTTACATTTTATATGATATATATATAGTGTAACAAAATAAATATTAAATTACTGACAATATTTCTAACAGAAGACTTTCGTTAGTAAATTTTCGTTGCTAATTCGTTGATAAATTTTTAAAAATAAACAAATATAAAATTACATATTTGAATGACGGATTTTCCAACGGATGATTCCGTTGTAAACTAGAATAAAATAGTAAAATAATTACCAACAGTAAAATAAAATTTGTTGGGAATTTTTGAAAAATTAAAACTTAAATACTATTGAATATTTTCCTAAAAAACAATCCATTGGAAATTTCATTTTCCCCACTAAAATTTCATTTCCCGCCTAATATTGCACTTGGCTCTTAAAATTTAATTTGACACTCAAAATTTTCATTTTCTCAAATAATCTCAAGCAATTTTCCATATAATCTTATGTGGGCTTGTAGAACACTTTAACTAGGCATTCTGTTTACCATTTACCCTGACCTATACTTTTGATACTAAATCCAAACCTACTTAGAAATCCTAACGGCTTCACTAAGAAATTCCAATTCCCAGAGCCTCCCCATTTCTTTAAACTCTGTTTACTCACTCGTCTGCGAAAAATGCAAGATGTCGTCAAAGGTTATAGTGCCAGACAAATGGAAATGGTCGTACAACTCCAATAAAGGCAGCGATAAGAAGATCAACAAGAACCCTACCTGATTGTAAGTGGCTCAAGAAGTGTCTTGCAGCCCCAACGCACGTCATGCACTGCCAACTTGACGCTTGTGATCTGCTGTCGTCGACACCGTTTCTCTATCACTGCCTACCCCCACTGATTGTGACTCTGACTGTAAGCCTCTATTCCTTTTCCTTGTGTATCGAAATAATTTTTCATAATTTGTTTATACAAGAGAAATTAAAAATCGAGATCAAAACCATTAATTTTCTTGTTTCGGGGTCTGTCTAAGTTTAGTTACATGTTCTTTGACAGTAAGACGAACCGGTTAGTTTAGTTATTAGAATGCTTTATGAATCTGACATTTGATGAACGTTTTAGGTGTTGTTCAATGCCTTTTGTCTCAATATCGTGCTAAAAAATTTCAGTTATTGAAGAAAATATAAAAATTAATGGAGTTATGCAAATTTCACTAAGATGATTGGGACTAGAATTTTGGTTGAGGGCAGAGGATTTTGAACTCTTTGTAGTCTCAAAGGCCATAAGATACTACAAACATAACATCAAAATTGGCCACTGTTGCTCTCTCACCAGAGCCCTCAAAATTGGTCACCGTTGATATTTTTATGCATATTATTTCTTAGTTGCTTGTTAATATCATTAATAAGGACTAATAAATATTTTAATATTTGCATATCAGTCGAATCACGTGTTAAAATATGGGATATTTATCCAATTTTTATCAAATGAGTGGTTAGTACTCTTGTACTTATTATAATATTGTTAGTAGTAAAATTTGAGTGAGTGCACGTTGCTAGATGCTAACTTGATACTATTTTTTTTGTTTTCTTGTTTATATATTGAATTTTCGACAAATATAAATGTAATTTAACATTTAATATTATTAGTTCTCGTTTCAATTTATATATTGAACCAAACCGCAAATAATTGTTTGGTTTGAAAAATGAAATGGTTTGATTTGGTTTGAAATTTTTCCAAACCGCACGAAATGGTTTGAGTTGAAAATTTGACACAAACCGCCCAAATCGAACCATGTTCACCCTTACTTGAGAATGGACTTCCAAGTCTTGAGCCGAGTTTGTTAACCTATGTCCGCATTGAGAATGAGCTTCCAAGTCTTGAGCCCAATAATATTGTTTGTTAACCTATGTTTGCATATTTTTACTTTTAGGATAATTTTTTGGGAAAAAATCAAATCAAACCAATAAAATAAAATAATTCATGATATAATACACAATATTTTATATACTATTAATACTGGAAATTATAATAAAATGAACAAAAAAATATTAATTTTCATAATTTATCCTTTTTTTTTTTGTGCAACTAAAAGGCAGCAACACCTAAAAACATTGAAACCATTAATTATAACTTTTTATCAGTGCTAAATTGAAAAATCGTTGGAAATTATAAGTTACATTATGGATACCACAAAAAAATTTAATGCAAATTAAGGAGTTATTTACCCTTTTAAAAAAACTAGTAGTAAGCACGTGCGTTGCACGCCTTATGTATCAGAAGAATGATATGCGTAATATTTTTTAAGTAGTAATAATATTTTTTAAGTAATTGATGTAATTGATATTGTTAAAGAAGAAGTCATGTTAATAGTTTATGTCATTTCATGTTAATTATATATGTAGTATTATTATAATCTTTATTTTGATTTTATATAAGTTTTTATTAATCGTATACTAATAATTAGTAATAATAGTGTTTAGTGGAAATTAATTGACTTAATTTTAAAAAATAAATAATTTTAATTTTAATAATAATTCAATTTAGTTGAAATAAATTTAATTTTAAGGGTATTGTTGACCATTAACATAAAAATGTAAGGGTAAAATGAAAAATGAAAAATATAAGAATAAATGAGGGTATATTAGACATATAGCTAAATATGTGAGGGTAAATTTGGTAATCAAAAGTTTTGTCAGTGGAAATTAATTGACTTAATTTTAAAAAATAAATAATTTTAATTTTAATAATAATTCAATTTAGTTGAAATAAATTTAATTTTAAGGGTATTGTTGACCATAAACATAAAAATGTAAGGGTAAAATGAAAAATTAATGATATAAGAATAAATGAGGGTATATTAGACATATAGCTAAATATGTGAGGGTAAATTTGGTAATCAAAAGTTTCTCCTGAATCCACACTTTTAATAAATAGTAGATAAAAATCTAAGGTAATGACAAACCATCTAATTTTTTATAAATTTTGAAAATTTTATCATTATGTACCGTTAATCTCATGATATATTGGGTGCACAATTTGAATTCTGTTAACTTGTACACTGCTGTAGAGGCGGGATTATAAGAAAGGAACCCCCTACTTATGTTATCTTATAATTCACACAGAGTGCGGGTCACACATTTTTTTAGCTTATAAGAAATGTCATAATCCTCTTTACTATAAAAGAGGCAATCCCAAAAGTACTGTTCATTCATGACGTATTTTTCTTTCCCATTTTATCCCTGTTTTCTTTTATTATATAATTTCAATGCTATTATATTACATTATTTAAGTTGAGGGTTTAATGGTAAAAGTCATAGCCATCTTTGTTGACTAATTTTTTTTTCCCCCTTTACACTTATTAAAGATTTTAACAATGAGTAGTTTTCTTGAAAGAGGCAATCTTACAAGTACTGTTCATTCAGGACGTATTTTCCTTTCCCATTTTATCCCTGTTTTCTTTTATTATATAATTTCAATGCTATCCTGTTACATTATTCAAGTTGAGGGTTTAATGGTAAAAGTCATAGCCATCTTTGTTGACTAAATTTTTTAGTCGTTTACACTTATTAAAGATTTTAACAATGTGTAGATTTTCTTGAAATTCTAAAAGATGAACACAATATAAAGAATTCAAGGAAATTCTATTTTTTATTAGGCGAATGTTTGTTTGCAAGTAAAAATGAGAATGTTTGTTTGATGATGAATAATCTAATCTAAAAATGGAAAAAAATTAGAAGAGGTTTAATAGAAGTGTGATATGTAATAGAAAGTTAGGAAAAAAAAAAAAGAAAAAATTATGGCTCAATACCGTATTTCATAACCATTCCATAATATACGGTAAGTGATGAGATTCGGTAAGAGCTATATACGGTAAGTTGAAACTCGTACCGAATTTTATCCATGCACTTACCTTATTTTCCTTACCACTTACCGTATTTGGGCTTAGTATATTCATATCCGGTATGAGCCACTAATTGATAAACTGCGCACCGTATTTGATTTTTTTTTTGGTCGCTGCTGAAGAACAAATTATTTTCATTATAACTATAATGTTAATATCATTGATTTGATAATTAAATAATAATGTAATGAATGAAAATGGAAATGGAAATGGAAATAATTAGTTCTTCAGCAGCAACCAAAAAAAAAAAAAAATCCAAATACGGTGTGCAGTTTATCAATTAGTGGCTCATACTGGATATGAATATACTAAACCCAAATACAGTAAGTGGTAAGGCAAATAAAGTAAGTGCATGGACAAAATTCGGTACGAGCTTCAACTTACCGTATATAGCTCTTACCGAATCTCATCATTTACCATATATTGTGGAATGGTTATGAAATCTGGTATTGAGCCATAATTTTTTTTTTTCTTTTTCCTAACTTTCTATTACATATCCCTCTTCTATCCCACTTCTATTAAACCTCTTCTAATTTTTTCCATTTTTAGATTAGATTATTATCATCAAACAAACATTCGTCTAATACAAAATAGAATTTCCTTGAATTCTTTATATTGTGTTCATCTTTTAGAATTTCAAGAAAATCTACACATTATTAAAATCTTTAATAAGTGTAAAGGAGTAAAAAAATTAGTCAACAAAGATGGCTATGACTTTTACCATTAAACCCTCAACTTGAATAATGTAACATGATAGCATTGAAATTATATAATAAAAGAAAACAGGGATAAAATGGGAAAGGAAAATACGTCCTGAATGAATAGTACTTGTGAGATTGCCTCTTTCAAGAAAATCTACACATTGTTAAAATCTTTAATAAGTGTAAAGGAGAAAAAAAAATTAGTCAACAAAGATGACTATGACTTTTATCATTAAACCCTCAACTTGAATAATGTAATATGATAGCATTGAAATTATATAATAAAAGAAATCAGGGATAAAATGGAAAAGGAAAATACGTCATGAATGAATAATACTTTTGGGATTGCCTCTTTTATAGCAAAGAGGATTATGACATTTCTTATAAACTAAAAAATGTGTGACCCGCACTCTGTGTGAATTATAAGATAACATAAGTAGGGGGTTCTTTTCTTATAATCCCGCCTCTACAGCAGTGTACAAGTTAACATAATTCAAATTGTGCACCCAATATATCATGAGATTAACGGTACATAATGATCAAATTTTCGAAATTTATAAAAAATTAGATGGTTTGTCATTACCTTGGATTTTTATCTACTATATATTAAAAGTGTGGATTGAGGAGAAACTTTTGATTACCAAATTTATCCTTACATATTTAGCTATATGTCTAATATACCCTCATTTATTCTTATATCTTTAATTTTTCATTTTACCATTACATTTTTATATTTATGGTCAACACTCAACAATACCCTTAAAATTAAATTTATTTCAACTAAATTGAATTATTATTAAAATTAAAATTATTTATTTTATAAAATTAAGTCAATTAATTTCCATTAAACACTATTATTACTAATTATTTGTATATGATTAATAAAAACTTATAGAAAATCAAAATAAAAATTATAATAATACTACATATATAATTAACATGAAATGACATAGACTATTAACATGTCTTCTTCTTTAACAATATCAATTACATCAATTACTTAAAAAAAAATAAAAATTATTAGTATTTAAAAAATATTACGCATATCATTCTTCTGATATATAAGCCGTGCAACGCACGTGCTTACTGCTAGTTTTTTTAAAAGGGTAAATAACTCCTTAATTCGCATTAAATTTTGTTGTGGTATCCATAATGTAACTTATAATTTCCAATGATTTTTCAATTTAGCATTGATAAAAAGTTATAATTAATGGTTTCGATGTTTTTAGGTGTTGCTGCCTTTTAGTTGCACAAATCGACGATATTAACATTTTTATTCATTACATTATTATTTAATTAATTATAATTTTAGCGTAATTATTAAATCGACGATTTATTTATATGTAAAATTTAGAGAAATTTATTTGTAAACGTGAAAGATGAATTGAGTTAGTTTAAATGAAGTCATTTGTCGTCTATTTTCTTTGTATATTTTCGATTCTTCATATGAAGATTTAGTATTAATTGTATTAAACTTTTCGTCACAACTGTATTCTTAACTAATATAAGCAATGATTTAATGATTTTCTTTTATATTATGATGTAACATAACAAGAGAAGTTGCTAATGTTCTTCCACAAATTTATTATTAAAATGTACAAACTGAAGCAACACTAATTAGCCATTTTTTGATAAAATAAATTCACTCAAGTCAACAAAATGAAACCACAACCCACGACCAAAATCAGCCAGAAGTCGATGACCAATGTGCCCAAGCGGCCAGCATCAACCAGCCATGAAATTCAAAACAATGAAAAGATATATTCTAGTGAAAATTTCAAGGCAATAAACTACAATCTCATATGTGATACAATGATGAGTAAAAATAAAAAATAAAAATATAGAAAACATATTTTAATAAATCTTTGAGTGAAGTTTGTTGGGGAGTGAACTTTGAGAAAGGAAAATGAGGGGTTAGAGATGAGAGAAATGACAGAAAGCATAGTTATGGCGTGCGAAAATAGAGAAAGCATGAAAAAAAATTCTTGCTACATGCACACGGAGCTTTGTGTGGAATTTTTTTTTTTTTTTTTTTTTTTTGGGTCCATGCACATGGAGCTTTGCCTGAAAGAAAAAAAAAAAAAAAACTTGTTCTATACACACGGAGCAAAAACTCCATGCACACGGAGCTTTTGCTCCTTGCACACGGAGCTTTTGCTACATACACACGGAGATCATTGTCTTCGTGTCACGGATATCTCTTCGTGACACAAAGAGATGATCTTCGTGTCACGGACTTTTTTTATTATTTTTTTCTTTTTGTTTTCATTTATTGCAGCTAAGTTCTCGGGGTAATTGTTCATCAAGTCCTTCAACTTTTATCTTGTACTTTTTAGTCCTCATAATTTGACTTTTCTATCAATTTCATTCTTAAAAATTGCAATCATAGGTCCTTAAACTTTTGACACTTCTGCACTTCGGTCCCCAAAGTTATATTTTTGTGCAGTTTTGGTCATTTCTTAGTATTTCAGCCATAACTTTGGCTACGATTTGTAGAATCGTGCTCATGACCCCAATTCGAAAATCTCTATTCAGCGCGCATGTCGTGGCCACCGAGCTCCGCTGGGTGCAAGCCGTCTTCGAGGGCAAAATTCGATGTTTTCCATTCCAAATCGTCAATTTAAGTCATTTTCTTCTTTTTACGGCGAGATTTCGTTTATTCCATAATTACGTATTTTATTTTGGTATGATTATTGATGTTTTACTATTTTTTGTCAAATTTTGATAATAAAATAGTGGTCAAGTGGTTAGTAACATTGACAGACACAATATTAAATTAAACAATACTTGTCTTGAAAATTAAAATTGACTTAGCAAGATAACTTTCACTTCAGCACCATTTTACAAATTTACTTGTATTAAATTATTAAAAGTGAAAGAAATCATTTTCTTCTTTTTTGGCAACAAACAACTTCCAAATCATCAATTTAAGTAGCATCACGTAGTCCTATTTTTTTTTTTTTTTTTTTTTAAATTTCTGAGAAAATTTCCTTCCCATTTAATAATTTATTTTTTTTCGATATAGAACGCGCATTCAATGCATTAAATAAAAGTAATGCCAAGATTAAAGTAATTCTTGTTCAAATATGATATTGAACTCTCCTGAAAGTTGATATTTCTATTCTCCAGAGGTAATTGTGTCAGTTTCCATCACTTTTCTGGAAGGTTTTATTGTTGTGCTCAAATATTGTTTTCTTCACTTCTGTCTTTATTGTTTTTTTTTTCGACTTCCTTATCCACCATTTAAATATTCTCTTCGCTTCTCAAAAGCTAATTCAACTCACATCTTTCTCTTGAATTCTTAATACTTAACACACTAATATTACCTTCAACAAAAGTCAAGCCATGCATTACATGGCCGAAAACTAGTTTTAAATAAAGGAGGTAAAACTGAAAGAAGAGCGTAAGAGTATAGAGTTCAAATAACAAATAGAAGAAAAGAGGTGCGAAGAGGAGAGGAAGTGTGTAGAGTTCAAACAACAAATAGAAGAAAAGAGGCATGAAGAAAAGATGAAGCGAATATAGCTCGAATGAATGATCACGAGGAAAATCAGTGAAAGGAACGCCCCTTCAAAATCGCAATCTTAAATACATTGATCTTTTAAGGGTTGGCCTATTTGTTGTTCATTGAAGTTAGCTTATCAATTGTGTTCTTTATTATATGTTTCAAGACACTCAATTTTAGTTTGAAATCATGTTTCAGGTAATTTCTTAGTATTTTAGTGTACATTTGAAATTTCTACATTTGTGATATTTATTTAGCTCATAAGAATAATTAATTAATATAATAATAAATTTTATCATTTTTATAAAAAAAAGACAAATTTGCATTAAATTTATTTTTGTAGGAAACTTTCACAGGAAATTAAGAATGAAAAATAGGAATGAAATTAATTCCGTTGGAAAAAATTTAGGAGGAGACAATCACAGTTAGGAGAGAGAATTTGTTGATTCGATTTTTACCATCAACAAATACATTTAATAAAATTCATTTTTATTAACTTGATCTGGTCTTACAAATATCAAACCAGTTTTTTCTCTATAGCGTTAGACTTTTAATTTGGTCCCTATATGATTTATAGTACACACTTTGATTACCTGATGGCCTTGACAGAATCAGTTCTCGTATGCACTCATTTGGTTATGATGAAAACTAAATATAAATAAATTAATGTGACGTATCTTACAATTCAAGACTTGCAACTACGTATATATGAAACTATGAATGTATTAAAAAAAAAAAAAAAAAAAAAAAATTTGTTTGCATACCCTTGAGGTGCGGGTCAAAAACTATATTTAAACACAAAGAAACATATAGAAAAAGAGAGAGAAAGTTGGGTGGTTTTACAGTGGGTGGTTTGTGTTAATTATCAATAATACATATTGATAATCTCCACATCAGATCCTATTGCAAATCACTCCCCAAACTAAGATAGTGGATCAGAAAAATTATCTCAACCTCTTTTTGAATTCAAACATAGAGCATAATGTTGTCACTTAAGTTATTGATATTCTTCCGTTATTACTCATATTCTTTATTAGCACGTATCGATTTCACGCCATATGCATAATATGTTTGTAGCAAGATTCAAGCTAACGTGGTTGCTTTGCTTATACGGTATTGGGATATTGTAAATCCCTTATGCACTTTCACAAGGAGGGTGACTTTGCTTAATAATATTTTTCTTGATTGTCACTCTCTATTTTTTTACATGGGGTTACGTCTGAAATGATGCATAGATGTAAATACTCAAATTAAAATTTATCCCGACATTGGCCAACTTGCAATTGGGAGTAAAGGGAGAGCCATTATATCCAATATTAAGCGTCTTTATCTGTTCTTGCTAGCGGTTGAATTTCTCATATTAGAATGTTACAATCTACACAAAAACCCTTACCAAAAAACGAGGAGTCCAGTGGAGATGGAATGGGCTACCAACCGCCATAAGCCTATACACATTCTGTTATTGCGGTCATGCAATTTTTTTCTGACTCTTTCTAATTCCATGAAAGATAAAAGCCAATTTTCTAAGGTATGTTGTACCAAAAAGACTACAAAAATTGACTTCTCACAGGCTTTGTATACCTTTTGAGTATCTAAATTTTGTGTACCTTCCTTTCCACAAGTTTTGTTTATATGCTTTACATTAAGCACTATCAGCTATGGAGCAATGGCAATCATATGATATTCTATGTATGGAGTAAACGTTATGTCCCGTGCGACTTTAAATCTTTCAACGAGAAGCATTAGTTCAAAAATTGTAATCTATACTACTTTTTGACCCCAAAAAATGTTGTCAACAGATGTCAGTATTGGACGCGTGACACGTGGATTCCGGCGAGTTGACCGGAGCTGATGATCGGGGGATATGTATGGACTGTCGAGTCGGAATACCAACGGAGGATTTTTGTGTCAAATGAATAAAGATTTGTAATTGATTTTACGTTTTATCCTCTGTAATATTGTAAAAGTACAATAATTATAAGAACAAAGTATTTTTACAATAACCTCTTTTGTAAGAACTTGAGTCTATTCCTTATATTATCTCAAATTTAACATCCTTTTTACAATAAAAAAAAAAAGGCTATTTATAGACAAACGGCCGAACTGCCTGTCATTGGATTGAATCCACGTGGCTTCATCCTATTGAATTGAACATCACATCACTCATTCACAACATTAAGTATAGTGATGATTGCCCTGCCATCCCCTTTCTTTTGACTGACATTAAGTAAGGTGACTTAAAGTGACTTGTCACGTCAATCACTTCTCAGAGATATCCTCCAGATTTGTTCTTTATAAGGACCTCAGTGAACGAAGCATTAGGCAACTGGGGGACTTCGGACTTATTGATTTCGTTTCCTCTATTGACTTCGGAATGGAGAAGCACTATGTATATGAAGGGACTTCGGACTGGAGACTTCGGAATGGAGAAGTACCATGCAGTTGAAGGGACTTCGGAATGGAGAAGTACCATGCAGTTGAAGGGCCTTCAGACTTACTGATTTCGTTTCCTCTATTGACTTCGGAACGGAGAAGCACCATGCAGTTTCGGAATGGAGAAGTACCATGCAGTTGAAGGGACTTCGGACTGGAGAAGGACTTCTGCTGGTGACATCATTCTTCGAGGAAGGACTTCGTACAAGCGAACACTGGGTCCCTCCTTACTGTTTATCGCCGAATGTCTCTCGTGAGATCCTCCACGTGTCCTTCAGATGATGACCCCATTTTAATGGGGTAACAATAGTCCCCCAAGTCTATGTATTTGTCATTTATGTAAATGTATGGACTTTGAAGTAGAGTCCTAAAAATTGTATTTTGATGCCGAAGCTCTAGAATTTTAACTGCAAGGCATAACATTGTGGGTGAGGTATTCGAGTAATGAGAACGTGCAATCGCCGAAGTAGGTCGTGCCGAACCAATTCTCTTGGTGTCCGAGCATCGGACTTCGGCTGGCGAGGTCGTGAGTGTGAAAAATTGAAGAGGTTTTATTTATTTTATTGGACACAAGTCATGGGTAGTCGCGTCGCAATAATTTGCTTTCGTTTCGCATGTTTCCAAGACTGCAATTGTGGCTATTTGATTCCCAACACACGCAACCGTCGCTGCTTTTAATGCTCAATTATGAGCGTAGTCTGGCACGCCAGCTGTTTTACTTGCGTATTAGGACACGTGTGAGTCACGAGGCCATCAGGGACGTAGAAGTTCAAGCATCTGAAGTAACAGACAGTTCGGATTGAACCCATTTTGAACGGTTGGATGAGTTATACCAACATCCAACGGTGGGGATTCATCCCTTATGCCTCTAAAAGGTAGAATGAAGGCAATGAAATCTTTTCTCGTTTTTCACTTGATAAGCATTTTTGGGTTCCTCCGTATTCTTCTTCCTCAATTCTTCTTTTCACTCTCCAGCATCGCTCCTGCCATTCCTCACTGGTGGTTTTTTCTTTTGTAAGTATTTGGGTAAAGAAGAGTTTGATTTTTTTTTTTATATATGACCTCAACCTCTGGTAGGGTAGGTGCTGTCGAGATTGCCAAAGAGTGGGGCGTAACCTTGATTAGGACCTCAGAACTTAGGGACCTGGTTATAGCCAAAACTAATTGATTCACCTGCCTAGGGTGCTGGTTCGGACAATATGTGGGGGGCCTCAAAAATTAAATCGAACCAAAACCCTACGCGATTAGTCCAACTTAGGGATAAGTTCTGTATCCCTTATGACATAGAGCTTCTTACCCCGTCCCCAGAAGAACGTGTCTGTTACCCCAGGTCGGGTTGTGTAGCCATCAGTGAGCACCTTCTTAAGGCCGGATTCCATTTACCCCTTCATCCTTTTTTTCGAGCGGTCCTTAGGTTATATGGGCTTGCTCCTACCCAGCTCATCCCCAATGCGTGGGCCCAACTCGTGGGTTCTTAATTCCTTTGGAAGGAAACTTCCTTGGGTGAGGACCTGCCCCTTTACATACTTCAGACCCTCCTTCAGCCTCGCCCCTTAGGAAAGGGGGATTCTTGGGGTTGGTATTCTCTATGCCCATGGGGGTCGCAATCCCCTTTTGTTATCGAACTTCCCTCATCTATTAAAGGATGGAGAGAATCCTGGTTTTGGGTAAGAGAGAAGTGGCAAGAGGTGGAGGGTGACACCGTTCCCCACGTCAAAGTCCCTACTTCATACTCCGAAGCTAGTGAGTGTCGACCCGCCCTTGAGTGTATTTTACTTGCTTCCTCCTATCTTAGTATTTCCTTTTGAATATTTGTCTAATCGCTTGAATTGTTTTTGCAGACATGGTTGAGCGCTTCGAGCTGACCCCAGGGGAGATCGACCTTATCAAGGACATCTACTTTCGCCCTGCTTCGTCGAGAGAATACGAGAGGCTCATCGTAAGAAGACGATTTTTTGAAGACTTCCAACTGATGGCCAAATGAGGTAATTCCCACTTTGCGCGTCATCCTTTCATGTTATTTCCAGGCTTACTCGTATACTAATATGACTTCTGCTATTTACGCAGAGAATTTTGAAAAGAGGAGGCATCTCACACCTGACATGCCCACAATTATCGCCGCCACTTCTACTGCCGGGAAGAAAGGTTTGAAGGGTACCTCAGCCGGTGCGAAGAAAGTGAAGGAGACCCTTGAGAAGGTCAATAAGGAGGCTGCTTCTCAAGAGGTTGTCCCTCCTTCAGTGGACAAGGGTAAGAGGGAGGTGGTAGAGGAGCCAAAGAAAAAGTTCAGAATTCCCTGACCCGATGGGACAGGAGGTTCTTCCGACGTGCCACCTCCTCGTTCCGAAGTTCCAGTTGGGGAGAAGTTGTTGGGGGCCTCAATTTCTGCAGCCCCGGTTGGGGAGGAAAGGCCTGCGGAGCCGTCAAGGCCTATTCCCAAGAAAAAGCCAAGGACTGTCAGTGCGGCCTCTGCTCCTGGGTCTGCCAGGACCAGATTGCTTCCCACTCAAAGGGAGGATGAATTAGCTTCGGAAGTTTTATCCATGCTTCTGGCCGATGTCTAAACTGCTACTTCCAATTTTTACAAATATTGGACTGAAAGGTGGCAGAACTTCATGGAGGAAGCTGATGCCAATGATGTCCTTACTGTACTCGTGGGACAGGCTGCTAGGGCCTTTGGAGCGGCCATAGAGGTGCAAACTCTCTTTAAAAACTTGCAAGGAAAAAATAGTGACACTGCTGGCAAAGTGGCGAAGGCGGAGGAGGAAGCCAGTAAGGCGAGGGCCGAAGTGGAGGAGGTGAAGAGGCTTCATTCTGAAGATTCCGTGAAGCTATCTTCTGCCTTGACTGAGGTTGAAATCTTGAAGAGGGAGTTTCACACTTGTCAAGGGGAGGTGGCCTCCATGACAAGGAAGGTGGAAAACTCTGATGCCCTTCAAAGGATTGCTTCTGAAGCCTTGGAAAAGGCCAACAAAGAGAATGCAGTTCTAAAGGCAAATCTTGAGAAGGCGAAGCTTAAAAATAATTCCTTAACTGCTCAAGTGTCAAGCCTTACTGAGGAGGTCGAGGATGTAAGAAAAGAAGTCGAAGTTGCGGGGGGCGAAGCTAAGAGACGCTTTATCAGCAACTTCCGCCTGACTGAAATGTATGAGAATTTTTCCATCTACTGGAGGGGTTATGCTTATAGGGACTTGATCGAATGGATAGAGGCTAAACATCCTGGTTTTGACACTTCGAAGATGAAGCAGGTATTTTTGGAGGAAGAAGCTGAACCTCAGACTCCAGCTGAAGAAGTCCCACCTGCTGATGATTTGGATGATGATGTGGTCGAGGTCCATAATGTTAAGCCCCTGAATGCTATCGTCCCTTTCACACCTCCTCCTTCCCCAAATGTATAAATAGAGAGATAGGCTTATGTATTTGGCCTTGGAGCACATTTTTTGTAACTTTCTTTCCTTTCAATAAAATTGTGATTTCGACTCATCTTTTAGTTGCTTCAAACTTTTCCTTTACCTTGTACGCATCCTTCTTATAATGTATGGGAGAATCAATTTTAAATCTAAGTGTTGATACTTCGGGAACTGCAATGAGGTTGAATCCGAAGTTGATTGATAACACCTGAACTTACTCGTATAATTCACGACCTTACTTGGCGTGTGCTCGGTACTTCTGCCTTTTTATTGACATTTACATATTTGATTGTGATGTTACTATTTCTTTTCACTTATCACGTTAATATGTTGAAGTTTGTTCCCACAACTTGGGTCATAGCCGGCAATCTTCACATGAGATTTAATTTTGGTTTTGTCATAATGGGATCAATTCGGCCAAATTTACCAAATTCAACTTGTAAGGGAACGCTTCATCCTTTTAGGACGTCGTAGTTAAATTTTCTTTTCAAGGCACGAAGTTTGTGTTGCGTTCTCATGCCGAGACTCTTTACAAATCTTGTTTGTGAGGCAATGTTCTATTCACTTTGCTATTTGGAAGGGGTCCTCTTAGGATTACCTTCTAGTCAAAGTGCCGACGTTGTAACTAGTTTAAGTATCTTCCCAAGGCATGGAGTTTGGGTTGCCTTCTCATGCCGATGCCCCTTTACAAATCTTGTTTGTAAGGGAACGTTCTATTCACTTCGCTATTTGGAAGGGGTCCTCTTAGGACTGTCCTCTAGTCGAAGTGCTGACGTTGTAACTAGTTTAAGTATCTTCCCAAGGCATGCAGTTTAGGTTGCCTTCTCATGTCGAGGCCCCTTTACAAATCTTGTTTGTGAGGGAACGTTCTATTCACTTCACTATTTGGAAGGGGTCCTCTTAGGACTGCCTTCTAGTCGAAGTGCCGACATTGTAACTAGTTTAAGTATCTTCCCAAGGCATGGAATTTGGGTTGCCTTCTCATGCCAAGGCCCCTTTACAAATCTTGTTTGTAAGGGAACATTCTATTCACTTCGCTATTTGGGGGTCCTCTTAGGACTGCCTTCTAGTCGAAGTGCCGACGTTGTAACTAGTTTAAGTATCTTCCCAAGGCATGGAGTTTGGGTTGCCTTCTCATGCCAAGGCCCATTTACAAATCTTGTTTGTAAGGGAACGTTCTATTCACTTCGCTATTTGGAAGAAGTCTTCTTAGGACTGCCTTCTAGTCGAAGTGCTGATGTTGTAACTAGTTTAAGTATCTTCCCAAGGCATGGAGTTTGGGTTGCCTTCTCATGCTGAGGCCCCTTTACAAATCTTGTTTGTAAGAGAACGTTCTATTCACTTCACTATTTGGAAGGGGTCCTCTTAGGACTGCCTTCTAGTCGAAGTGCCGACGTTGTAACTAGTTTCTGCCTGCACAACTTTATAGGAGACTTTTTCATAGAATAATCTTTCATTCATTATTAATCATACAAGAAAAGAGCTGCAATTTTCACTGATAATACTTCCTCAGATGTTCAACATTCCATGGATGGGGTTGTACCTTTCCATCCATGGATTCGATCCTGTAAGTCCCAGCTTTAACTTATTCCTTGATGCGGTAAGGGCCTTCCCAGTTGGGTCCAAGGGTCCCTGTACCCTGTTCTTTCGTCGACAGCAGAACCATTTTCAGCACAAGGTCTTCCAATTGAAACGACTTCCTCTTTACCTTAGAATTGTAGTACCTAGCCATTTTTCTTTGATAGGTAGCCACTTTGGCTTGCGCTCCATCCCTCCTTTCCTCAAGGAAATCGAGCTCACATTTCCTTAGTTCTTCGTTTGATATTTCATTGAAGTGCAATCGACGAGGTGAGGGAAGTCCTACTTCAACGGGACTCATGGCCTCGGCCCCGTAAGCCATGGAGAATGGGGTTTGTCCTGTCGCTGTTCGACTAGTGGTTCGGATTGCCCATAAGACTTGTGGTAGTTCATCCACCCAAGCACCTTTGGAGGCATCGAGCTTCTTTTTCAGCGTATACTTGATGGTTTTGTTTACTGCCTCCACTTGGCCATTGGCCTGTGGGTGGTGAGGTGAAGAGAAATGTTTTTTAATGCCCAATTCATCACAGAGATCTCTGACCTTCTTATTGTCGAACTGTCGCCCATTGTCGGAGACAATCGAATGCGGGATGCCGAACCTACAGATGATGTTTTTCCAGAGGAATTTCGTCATGTTTGCTTCAGTGATTTTGGATAGAGGTTCGGCTTCAGTCCATTTGGTAAAGTAATCTATGGCGACAATTGCGAAGCATGAACCACCTCTTCCTTTTGGAATGGGTCCAATGTGATCAATTCCCCACTTGGCGAAGGGCCATGGACTTGAAACTATGGTGAGCTCTTGTGAAGGTTGCCTCTGAACTGTTGCAAACCTTTGACATTTGTCGCATTTCTAGGCGAATTGCTTAGCATCTTTCTTTAAGGTCGGCCAGTAGTATCCTTGTCTCAACACTTTTTGGCCTAAGGCCCAGCCCTCCGAGTGGTTGCCACATACACCTTCATGTACTTCTAGAAGCACGTAATTTGCTTCTTCCCTGCCTGTACAACGAAGAAGAGGCATGGAGAAACCTCTTTTGTAAAGTACTTCATCCTGAAGGATGAAGTGCGCGGCTCGTCGTCGGAGTTTCTGTGCTTCTTCTTTATCAGAGCGTTAGACTTGGTTTTTCAGGAAGGCAACTATTGGGTCCATCCATGATAGAGTACTCCCTATCCACATTACTTCCTCGTATTTTACAATGGAGGACCTCAACAAGTGTTCTATTAGGACTACAGCTAGGAGTTCGGAGTCCCTGCTGCTTGCTAATTTTGAGAGAGCATCCGCATGATGATTTTCACTGTGTGGGATGTGTGTTAATTCAAACCTGTCAAAACTAGGTATGAGCCCCATGACTACCTTGAGGTAGGCTGCCATTCCTTTGTCTTTGGCAGCGAACTCTCCTCCGACTTGGCTAACAACCAGCTGAAAATCACTTTGAATAGTTAATCTTCTGACCTGCATTTCCTTGGCGAGGCGGAGCCCAGTGATGAGAGCTTCATACTCAGCCATGTTATTTGTAGCCTTGAACCCGAACCTTACGGCACAGTTCAATTTGTGCCCTTCTGGGCTGATTAGTACTACTCCTGCACCGGACCTGGAGTATCCTGAAGAGCCATCTACATATAGATTCTAAGTGGGAGGTTCTACAGGTTCCATTTCTTCTTCCACGTCTGGAATATGAGTGAATTCTGCCACAAAGTCTGCCAGGGCCTGTCCTTTTATAGCAGTTCGAGTCTTATAAACGATGTCAAATTCTATGAGCTCCACAGCCCATTTTAATAATCTACCTGAGGCAGCAGGCTTCTGGAGCACCTGTCTTAGGGGAAAATTGGTCAATACCTCCATGGTGTGCGCTTGGAAGTAGGGCCTCAGCTTTCGTGAGGCTATGATGAGTGCTAGAGCTAATTTTTCCATATCAGGGTATCGCATTTCAGCGGCAAGAAGTACTTTGCTGATGTAATACATAGGCAGCTGATGTCCTGTCTCTTTTCTAATCAGAACCGAACTGACAGCTTCGGTTGTGACAGCAAAGTATAACAATAAGGGTTCTCCGAGTTTGGGTTTTGAGAGGAAAGGGGCTTGTCCATTGAAATTTGTTTCCCCATTTTAGGACTTTGAAGAAGGGGAAACACTTATCCGTGGCCTTTGAGACGAAGCGACTCAGAGTTGCTACTCTTCCTATTAGACTTTGCACCTCCTTAGGCTTCTGGGGCGACCTCATCTCAATGATGGCCTTGATTTTGTCGGGATTGGCTTCGATTCCTCTCTGGTTTACCATGTAACCGAGGAATTTTCCCGAAGCTACCCCGAATGCACACTTCGATGGGTTCAATCGCATCTTATATTGCCTCAGTATTTTGAAGACTTCGTCCAAGTGTTGTACGTGATCCATGGCTTCCATGCTTTTTACCAACATGTCGTCCACTTATACTTCGACTGTCTTTCCGATAAGATTTGCGAACATTTTATTTACCAACCTCTGATAGGTGGCTCCGGCATTTTTCAATCCGAAGGGCATCACCTTATAACAGTATAAGCCTTGGTCCGTAATAAAGGAAGTATGTTCTTCATCCGCTGGAAGCATCGAAATCTGATTGTAGCTTGAATAGGCGTCCATGAAACTCAACAGTTCGTGCCCCAGCAGTGGAATCAACCAGTTGGTCGATCCGGGGGTAACAGAAAACTATCCTTTGGACATGCTTGATTTAGGTTGGAGAAATCTACACACACTCTCCACTTGCCGTTGTGCTTCTTTACCAACACAGGGTTGGACACCCATTTCGGATAATTTGATTCCCTAATGAAGTGATTGTCGATCAGCTTCTTCACTTCATCCTTCAGGGCCTCGTATCTTTCTGGATTTAAGGCTCTTCTCTTCTGCCTATTTGGGGTCGCTTTCGGATCAATTTTTAAATGGTGGCAGCTGACCTTGGGATCAATCCAACCATGTTTTCGTGTTTCCAAGCGAAGATGTCCAAGTTGTTTCTGAGGAAAATTTTCAGCTTCTCTTTTTCTAGTGGCGCCAAATCTTTGCCAACCTGCAAGGACCTCATCTGTTTAGGGGGTCCTACTGAAAAGTTTTCCAACTCTTCTATTGGGGCTGTTTGAGATTCACAGTCTATTATGCGGGGATCCAATTCATCTGTAGTTATTGTTTGCTCAACAGTCCGTTCCTTTTCAGGGATAACTGCCAGTTCCAAGACTACATCTTCTTCAGAGGCTTCAGTCATCACGACATCTCCCCCTTGGTCAAGGTAATTTCCTTACACAGGATAATCAATTTCCATTAAAATAACATTCACGCTTCTTGGTTCGGCTTTGCGAATGGAATTGGTATAGCATAGCCTTGAACTTCTCTGGTCTCCTCGGACTGTTGCAACACCATGTTCCGTGGGGAATTTCATGTACAAATGGTGTACTGAGGTAACAGCCCACAGCTCTTTTAGGGCAGGTCCGCCTAGCACTTCGTGGTAGGCGGAACGGTGATCTACAATTAGGAATTCCATGAGGTTTTTTGTGACAAGCTGTGCTCCTTCCATCTCTATTGCTAGAGCAATTTTCCCTCGGGGGATAAGGCTATCTCCAGTAAACCCGTAGATTGGAGATGTTACGGGGATCAATGCCTGCTTCACCTCCATTTGATCGAATTTAGCTCCAAAAATAATATTAACCGAACTCCCGTTGTCTACCAGCATCCTCTTTAAGCCGTTGCGGGCCACTACCGTCCTTACGACCAAAGTATCACAATGGGGATAGTGTACCCCTACAGCATCATCCTGTGTGAAAGTAATGAGTTTCGCTCTCCCATTAGAGGGTTGGGTGTTGACTATCAAGCTAGACATTGGGGGTTCCCTAGCCTCTTTTGCGTAATTCCTCTGGGCATTCCTGGATTCACCGCCAACATAGGGGCCCCCGAATATGGTATCAATTTCTCTGATGGGTTCGCCTCCATTGCTATTATGTGGGCTTCGGCGGCGCCTCCGACCTTCTTCAGGTCGTTTGCGCTCGCCTCCTCTCGAATTATTACGGATTTGCTACCGACCCTGTCGTGGTGGTGAACTTGCCTGTTGGCCTTCCCCATGGGCATTATTCTGCCTCAAGTCCCAGCATGCGGTGGTGTCATGGCCATATGATCGGTGGTAGGTGCAATAAGGAGTGTTGTTCCTATATCTAGGCCCAACGTTCCTTCCCCTACCTTTCGATCCGCGTGTTGGTGATCGGATTTAAATCGTATGCCGCAAGCGCACGGACCTTGATCAAGTAGTAAAGTGGACCTTTAAAGTCCGGATATCGATCCCTCAAGGAGTGTTGTTTTCAATTACGAGTATATTGTTTCAAATTTCCGAAACAAACACACACATTAAAGTTTTAATTTAAAAAGACGATAAACTAATGAAACACAATTTTCTATTTAAAAAGATTAGTTAAAACTTTGGAAAAGAAGGAAGATTTGATTTGAAAAGATGTTGGAATTTATGATTTCATTTAACCGTTATTTCATTAATATCAAGTCAATTATGCGCCGATGTAAGTTACCAAAATATATAGTTAGATCCGATTCTCCAATTTTAGTCGACAACCTCTTTCGAGCGATATCGACTCTATTGATAAAGTTACCCACAAATCTATATGCAGATAAAACTTAACCAAAGCATTAAGTTATTGTGAGAATACTCAAAGGATCACCTAGGGGAGGTATATATTTCTATATAACCCAAAACCACCTAGGGTACTAACTATCGAGGTCTAGCAATGCAATAATCTTTCGATAATTACATAAACCACCTAACCACATCATCTATTGGCCAAATAAATGAAGCATACACAACAATAATAATTAATACACTATACTTTTGATAACATAAACATCATTCAAAACATACAATGATATTAATGAATATTTGGTTAAACTAATACATAAATTCCAACAATAAATGTTTAGTTCATCATTCTAGCAAAATAACAAAAGATTATCTATTACAAACATTACAAACATAGGATAAATGATTGAAGAACACAAAACAATAAAGATAAAACCCTTTTTTAGAATGGATTTTGCCTTCTTCAACAATTTCTCCAAGTTTTCCTTGTATAATCCTTTGTTAATCTACCACCTCTTCTCCAAATTAACCTACAAAACACAAAATAAATTAAAACAAAGACAAAATGAAAGAGAGAGAGAGATTTTCGAGATAGAGAGGGAGAGAAAATGGAGAGAGAGGTGTGTGCAAGTGTATGTGCAAATGAGGACCAAAGTGGTATATATTAGGTATAGAAATAATACAATACTAATATATTCTAGATATTATAGGATATTTCGTGAGATAGCCAAAATATCTAACATTAAAATAAGCCAAAAATAATACAAAAGTTTGACCAAAAAAATCGTGCAAGAAAAATAGACCGCCATTGAAATTTAACTCTATGCGGCCGCATAGTTCAATTCTATGCGGTCGCATAGACAAATCCAGATAATAAGTTGACGTCTCTGATTAACCTGTGCGGCCGCATGGTTAAAACCCATGCGGTCGCATGTTTAAAATGATTTTGCAGCTCAGGTCCTTCATCCTTCTGGTCCAGTATAATGCAGTCCTTCAACTTTGATTTAGTGCAATTAAGTCCTCATACTTTGACTTTCATTACATTTTAGCCCTTCCTTAATTGCACTTCAAGTCCTTCATCTTTTAGACTTTTGCACTTAAGTCCCCAGCTTCACAACTTTGTTCATTTTTAGTCCCTTTTCTTCTCTATTTGGTCATTTTCACTTCCATTCAGGGTTTTAGTCTGCAAAAATACAAAACACACAATTATGCATAGAAATCAACTCAATTTTATTAATAATAAATTAGAAAAAGTGTAAAATAAGTGTGTAAAAACACACTTATCACACCCCCAAACTTGAGTTCTTGCTCGTCTCGAGCAAGATTGACTTCTAACCTAATCATGCACATGCACTAATGATCAACATATTAGCTACCTTGCCAAAATTATAAAGAGTTCAAAATTGTATATCAATTCACAGCCATGCATTTCAAATAATGCTATCGAAAATAGATTAAGCTTATCCAACGTTCGATCTGTGTGTGTGTGCATAGCCATTTTCAATCATCATCTAAACTCAGAAAAAAGAATGTCCAGATGGAAAAATATGTAAATTAGCACCAACCCGACCCTCAGTGGTCAAATATATTCTTTCCCGCTCGTAAGATTCACACTCAAATATAGATAATTCATTTCATTACCCAAGTGTAAATTTACAGGTTGATCTCAATCACTCTTTTCTTTGTAAAAGCTCAAATAAAATCAAATAGCAAGCATTTCAAATGAAGATAAAGTAACTGAACATATAGATTCTCACAGAAATAGTATAGTATGAACACTCACTCTCAAGTGTATAAGATCAGGTCGCTGTTTCGCTCAATATCATTCCTGTGAAAATGTTCTACCATAAGCTTGCATATTTTCTCAATCGCCACCACTTAGATCACATGCATTACATAAATCATAAGGACTTTCAGGGTTGAAATGTGGCTTAAGGTTAAGGTGTGGAAATATTTAGATAAGTGACTGAAGTCTCAAATAAGTCTATGGAGTAAAAGATATTCAACTTAACATAGATAGGATCTGTACACAATCCTACCACTCCCAATAATAACTTCTCACTCATCATCACTTCAAAACAATCACCTTTTTCTTTTTTGAATATCAGGAGGAATTATACATATAAATATACAAATCAATCTCCTCCACACACTTCTACAACCCTTTCATTATCATCTTTTTTTTTTTTTTTTTTTTTTTTTTTTTTTTTTTTTTTTTTATCAACATAAACCAAACAGAATACCTCAATAATATTGATACCCCCAAACTTCTTTTCTATCGCCACCCAACATTCAGATGTCTAACAATACTCCACTAGCTTCGAAGGCTGGTTAAGACTATTGTTTTTCAGTATATGAAAGTTTGTAATGTAGGTAACCAAAGAAAAGGCTAATAAGCTCAATAGGGTTATCAAAAGGAAATATTAACTTCAGGGTAAGCTATTTGGATAATGTGGTAAGTCAAAGATGGCCTTAATCATGTTCATGCATACATGTGTCAATGTGATCTTGACGAGAATCAACGCAAGTTCTAGAGAAACAAAATCATGGAATAATCACACATGAAAGAAATGAGACTATATAAATGTCAGTCCATAAGCTCAAGATCTCACCAGTTTTTGTGTTCACACAATTCAGTTACTACCTCTTCAATAAAAATAACAAACTAGTTGATTCAAAATTTTGTCACAGTAAATGGTAAAGTGAAAGAGAAAAAGAGTATAGGTTGATAAATTTTTTTTCAAATCTGCTCACAACCTAAGTTCTACCAATTCAAAAATTTTCACAGCTAACACCTATTTCCGCATCTAAATGATAATCAATTGTGACTATGTGCTCAATATAACTCAAGATCTCACATAGAATAAGCAATTTTCGAAAAATTTTAGGCATAAATAGCATATCTGGAATGCATGCATAGCTTATGAATCAATAACAATTTTAACATCACGCATTTCAAAGCCGGCAAGGCTCAACTAACATGTTAATATAACAAATGAAATATGTACAAACGCAAAAATGGCCGGCAAGGCTAAACATCAAGCAAATAACAATAGCCGGCAAGGCTAATACCCCCAAACTTAATTCACACATTGTCCTCAATGTGTAAATTATAACAAAAGTAAAGAAGAAAAAAGAAACTTCCCTGAGCAGCCCTTTGTGGAGTGGAATAGGTGCGTGTACTGGACTTGAGATTCAGTTGAGTAGTTTAGCAATAGACCAGTGTGCAATTCATTTCTTTCAGAACCTGAGAAGTCAACTAATGGCGGGGATTACAAAAATGTCCTACAAAAAATGAGTAGATTAGTATTCAATATAATACAAAAAGAAGTAAACACAAATAATAACAACTACCTAAAAGCAAGTAAAGAAAACAAAAGTTAAAACAGTTGGGTTGCCTCCCAACAAGCGCTTGGTTATAGTCCTTAGCTCGACTATAGGGCATCTTTATACCGGAGTTGCAAGAAGAAAAGATGAACTTTCTTTCACAAAGTCACCTCCCAAATATGGCTTCAATCTCTGGCCATTTACTTTGAAATTCCCTGTTTTGCAATAAAGTTCAACCGCTCCATGTGGATAAACTTTTGTAATGGTATATGGACCAGACCATCTGGAGCGGAGCTTACCAGGGAATAACCAGAGTCGAGAATTGAAAAGAAGAACTTGTTGCCCAACAGAGAACTCACGCTTGACAATGTTCTGATCATGCCATCTCTTTGTCTTTTCTTTGTAGAGACGAGCACTTTCATAAGCATCAAGGCGGAGTTCATCAAGTTCATTCAGTTGGAGCAATCTCTTCTCACCGGCCAACTTTTCATCAAAATTCAGAGCTTTGATAGCCCAATAGGCCTTATGTTCGAGTTCGACCGGTAGATGACATGCTTTTCCGAATAGAAGCCGAAATGGAGACATTCCAATCGGTGTCTTAAAAGCAGTCCTGTAAGCCCATAATGCATCGTCCAACTTCTTGGACCAATCTTTCCTTGATGCATTGACCGTCAACTCGAGAATTCTCTTTAACTCTCGGTTAGATATTTCAACTTGGCCACTTGTTTGGGGATGATATGGTGTGGCTACACGGTGAGTGACTCCATATTTAGTCAAAAGTGAGTCGAAGAGGCGATTGCAGAAATGTTTACCACCATCACTAATGATAGCTCGGGGGGTGCCATAACGTGAAAAAATGTTTTTCTTTAAAAAGTTTACCACCACCCGAGCATCATTAGTAGGTAAAGCTACCGCTTCTACCCACTTTGACACATAGTCAACCGCCACCAGTATGTATTGATTTGAAAATGAGGATGGAAATGGCCCCATGAAATCAATACCCCAAACATCAAATATTTCCACCTCTAATAAGGAATTCAACGGCATTTCATTCCGATTGGAAATATTACCCGTCCGTTGGCATCGATCACACTTAGATACAAGTGTGTGTGCATCCTTAAATAAGGTTGGCCAGTAAAAACCAGATTGAAGGACCTTCGATGCAGTTTTCACAGCACCGAAGTGACCACCATACGGAGAAGAATGACATCGTTCAAGAATTTTCTCCATCTCTTCCTCCGGAACGCATCTTCTTATAACTTGATCCGGACCCCGTTTGAATAACAAAGGATCTTCCCAGAAGTAATGCTTCATATCAGCGAAGAACCTCTTCCTTTGTTGATAAGACATATCAGGGGGTGTGATGCCACTTACAATGTAGTTCACATGGTCAGCATACCACGGTGTATTATTGATTTGGATTGAATGGATGATCTTAAACAGCTGTTCGTCAGGGAATACCTCATTGATTTCCCCTTCCACAATGTCTTGGGGTTGCTCAAGACGAGATAAATGATCAGCAACGACATTTTCAGTTCCCTTCTTATCTCTGATCTCGAGGTCAAACTCCTGCAAGAGGAGTACCCATCTGATCAACCTCGGCTTGGCATCTTTCTTTGCCAACAAATATTTGATGGCCGAGTGATCAGTGTAGACAATTACTTTGGAACCAATGAGGTATGACCGAAATTTATCAAATGCAAATACTACTGCTAGCATCTCCTTTTCAGTAGTAGCATAATTTAGTTGCGCATCGGTCAAAGTTCGACTGGCGTAGTAGATAACATGCAGGACCTTGTCTCTCCTCTGCCCCAAAACTGCTCCAACAGCATAATCACTAGCATCGCACATCAGCTCGAATGGAAGACTCCAATCTGGAGCTGCGATGATAGGAGCTGTGATAAGTTTCCCCTTAAGCGCATTGAAAGCATTTAGGCAATCTTGAGAGAAATTGAAAGTATTATTCTTCTCAAGTAAGGAGCAGAGAGGTTTTGTGATTTTTGAAAAATCTTTTATAAACCTCCTGTAAAAACCTGCATGTCCCAGAAAGCTTCTAATCCCTTTCACAGTCTTTGGTGGGGGCAATTTTTCAATTACTTGAATTTTTGCCTTGTCTACCTCTATGCCTTTCAGAGAAATTCGATGGCCAAGAACAATGCCTTCTTGGACCATGAAATGGCACTTTTCCCAATTTAGAACCAAATTGGTCTCTTCACAACGTTGAAGTACCATCTCTAAATTGTTAAGGCATCTATCAAAAGAGGTACCAAAAACTGAGAAATCATCCATAAAAATTTCGATGCATTTCTCCACCATGTCGGAGAAAATCGCCATCATACACCGCTGAAAGGTTGCAGGTGCATTGCACAGGCCAAAGGGCATTCTTCTGTACGCAAAAGTACCGTACGGACATGTAAATGTTGTTTTCTCTTGATCTTCTGGGGCTATTGCAATTTGATTGTAGCCCGAATATCCATCAAGAAAACAGTAATGTGAATACCCTGCCAACCGCTCAAGCATTTGATCGATGAAAGGAAGAGGGAAGTGATCCTTTCTAGTCGCAGTGTTTAGCTTGCGGTAGTCAATACAGACTCGCCAACCAGTCACCGGTCTAGTGGGTATGAGTTCATTGTTCTCATTTTCCACTACCGTTATCCCACCCTTTTTAGGTACAACCTGTACAGGACTTACCCATGGACTGTCTGAAATTGGGTAAATGATGCCTGCATCAAGTAATTTAACAACTTCCGCTCTCACCACTTCCTTCATGTTCGGGTTTAGCCGCCTTTGATGCTCAACTGATGGCTTAAAGTCATTCTCCATCAGTATTTTGTGCATACAAAACGACGGACTAATCCCTCGAATGTCAGCTATCGTCCATCCAATTGCTTGCTTATGTTCTCTCAAAACTCGAAGTAGCTTCTCTACTTCTAGCTTGGTTAAAGAATTGGAGATGATAACTGGAAGTGTAGATAATTCACCTAAATATGCGTACCTCAAATGAGGTGGAAGTGTTTTCAATTCAAGAGTAGGGGCTTTTCGATGAGATGGAGGTGGTGTTGAAGTGGTCTTTTCCAAATCCTCAACAGGTGGTTTCCAATTATGAGAGTGGAAAGGTGTAGCTTCCAAGTAATCTTCCATACCCTCAACATTGAGATCACCATCATTGGTATATGAAGAACGTACAAGGCATCTTTCAAGAGAATCCTCAGAACGTCCATAAAGAGAGTCGGCAACTATGTGATCAATCAAATCTACCCGAAAACAATCATCGGGTTCCGACGGGTACTTTATGGATTTCAAGATGTTGAAAGTGACTTGCTCATCTTGAACTCTTAAAATGAGTTTACCCTCCTGCACGTCAATCAAGGCTCGACCGGTAGCAAGAAATGGTCGTCCCAGAAGGATAGGGATATCATTATCTTCTTCCATATCAAGAATAATGAAATCAGCAGGGAAGATGAACTTATCTACTTTTACCAGTACGTCCTCAACAACACCTCGAGGATATTTAATTGACCGATCGGCCAATTGCAGCGATACCGTAGTAGCCTTTGGTTCCCCTATTCCCAACTTCTGAAAAATTGATAATGGCATTAAATTAATGCTCGCTCCTAGATCACATAAAGCTTTACCAAAGCTTAAATTTCCAATAGCGCATGGAATAGTAAAGCTTCCTGGATCTTTGCTCTTTGGAGGCAATTTGTTCTGGAGAATGGCGCTACACTCTTCCGTCAACATCACCGTTTCATGATCTTCGAGTTTCCTTTTATTGGAAAGAATATCTTTCATGAACTTTGCATAACTTGGCATTTGAGCCAAAGCATCTGCAAACGGAATGTTGATGTGTAACTTTTTAAACACCTCCAGGAACTTACCAAATTGCACGTCCAGCTTATGTTTCTGGAGCCTTTGAGGGAAAGGAATAGGAGGTACATAGGCTTTGACTGGAGTTGGAGCCTTCGATGTTGATGGCTCCTGCTCCTCTGCCTTACCTTCTTCCACTACCTCCTGAGGTGCTAGCATCACCTCATTCTCAACGACCAGTTCTTTGTCAGCTTGAGCCTTTGGCTGTACTACCGTGGGTTCGGTCAACTGAATCCCACTCCTGGTAGTGATGGCCTTTTACATTCTCTCTGGGATTGGTTTCAGTATTACTGGGTAAAGCCCCTTGAGGCCTCTCAGAGAGAATTTTTGCAAGTTGGCCCACCTGCCTTTCCAGATTTTTTAGTGAGGCATCATTGCGCTCTTGATATTGCAGCTGATGATTTGCCAATTTAGCAATGGCCTCTTCCCAACCCTCTTTCTTCTCTTGTGGTTTGGGATTCAACACATTCTGGTTGTTCCCATAAGAGAAATTAGGGTGATTTCGCCAACCAGGGTTATAGGTTTGTGAATATGGATTATACCCGGGGCGTTGAAAATTTTGTGCATATGCCAGTTGCTCGGACGATCCCGAACCGCTGGCAATCAAAGGACAACTTGAGCTCAAATGATTAGCTCCACACATTTCACAGACTGGTGGGGATTGAACCATATGAGCTGTCTGTGAACCAGATGATGAAGTAGAAAGTCCTTCTACCTTTCGTGCTAGAGAGTCTATCTTTGATAACATAAGAGAGTATGCTTCACTCTCTCGGGCTCCACTTACTCCCACTTTAGCACGTCTGTCTGGCCACATAGCACTCTGTTCACTCATCACCTCAAATAACTCATACGCCTCTCGGATACTCTTATTTTGGACTGATCCGTTTGACGATGAGTCAACATTTGAACGGTGAGGAGGAGTCAACCCAGCGTAGAAGTACTGGACTTGCTGTGCTAAAGTAATCCCATTGTTTGGGCACTTCCTCAGCATATCCTTGAACCTCTCCCATGCCTCGTGAAAGGTCTCAGAGTCAAGTTGTTGAAAAGTGGTTATGTCGTGCTTTAACTTGGCAACACGAGCAGGTGGAAAGAATTTAGTTGTAAATTTTTGTACCAACTCCACCCAACTCGTAATACTCCTCGAAGGCAGAGTGTCAATCCACTCTCTTGCCTTATCTTTTAGAGTATGCACGAATAACCTCATTCTTATCGCCTCAACGTTCACACCTTCATATGTGAAATTGCTCACAATTTCCATGAATCTCGCAATGTGAGCGTGAGGGTTTTCATCTATTCTACCATAGAATGATAAAGAATTGGAGAATAGATTTATGACATCCGGACGTAGTTGAAAATTGGGATGTCCATATGACGGGTAGATGATACCAGCCTGGTTCTCAACGACAGGGCGATTCAGAAAATCCCTGAAGAGCATATCTTCTTCATTAACCACAGGATTTTGAACCCTGCCCGCTTGATTATCGAAGCCAGGCGGCGCACCATCCCGAGGAGCTTGGTCAGGTCTAGGAAAAGGTTCCAGAAGACCTTCTTGATGCTCCATGTTTTGTTGTTGTCTCTTAAACTCGTTTTGTTCTCTAAGCCTCCTTCGGAAAGTCCCTTCAATTTCAGGATCAAATTCAAGAAGGTTGAGACTTCGCGAACGATGCATAAACAAAAACAGAGTCCAGAAATTGACAAAAACAGAAACAACGTAACTTTTGGATTTTAAAAGGGAAATTTAAAAACAGAAAGTAAAGTTCGAAAAAGTGATTGACAAATTAACAAGTAATTTGATAAAAACACTCCCCGGCAACGGCGCCAAAAACTTGATCGGATTTAAATCGTATGCCGCAAGCGCACGGACCTTGATCAAGTAGTAAAGTGGACCTTTAAAGTCCGGATATCGATCCCTCAAGGAGTGTTGTTTTCAATTACGAGTATATTGTTTCAAATTTCCGAAACAAACACACACACATTAAAGTTTTAATTTAAAAAGACGATAAACTAATGAAACACAATTTTCTATTTAAAAAGATTAGTTAAAACTTTGGAAAAGAAGGAAGATTTGATTTGAAAAGATGTTGGAATTTATGATTTCATTTAACCGTTATTTCATTAATATCAAGTCAATTATGCGCCGATGTAAGTTACCAAAATATATAGTTAGATCCGATTCTCCAATTTTAGTCGACAACCTCTTTCGAGCGATATCGACTCTATTGATAAAGTTACCCACAAATCTATATGCAGATAAAACTTAACCAAAGCATTAAGTTATTGTGAGAATACTCAAAGGATCACCTAGGGGAGGTATATATTTCTATATAACCCAAAACCACCTAGGGTACTAACTATCGAGGTCTAGCAATGCAATAATCTTTCGATAATTACATAAACCACCTAACCACATCATCTATTGGCCAAATAAATGAAGCATACACAACAATAATAATTAATACACTATACTTTTGATAACATAAACATCATTCAAAACATACAATGATATTAATGAATATTTGGTTAAACTAATACATAAATTCCAACAATAAATGTTTAGTTCATCATTCTAGCAAAATAACAAAAGATTATCTATTACAAACATTACAAACATAGGATAAATGATTGAAGAACACAAAACAATAAAGATAAAACCCTTTTTTAGAATGGATTTTGCCTTCTTCAACAATTTCTCCAAGTTTTCCTTGTATAATCCTTTGTTAATCTACCACCTCTTCTCCAAATTAACCTACAAAACACAAAATAAATTAAAAACAAAGACAAAATGAAAGAGAGAGAGAGATTTTCGAGATAGAGAGGGAGAGAAAAAATGAGAGAGAGGTGTGTGTGTGCAAGTGTATGTGCAAATGAGGACCAAAGTGGTATATATTAGGTATAGAAATAATACAATACTAATATATTCTAGATATTATAGGATATTTCGTGAGATAGCCAAAATATCTAACATTAAAATAAGCCAAAAATAATACAAAAGTTTGACCAAAAAAATCGTGCAAGAAAAATAGACCGCCATTGAAATTTAACTCTATGCGGCCGCATAGTTCAATTCTATGCGGTCGCATAGACAAATCCAGATAATAAGTTGACGTCTCTGATTAACCTGTGCGGCCGCATGGTTAAAACCCATGCGGTCGCATGTTTTAAAATGATTTTGCAGCTCAGGTCCTTCATCCTTCTGGTCCAGTATAATGCAGTCCTTCAACTTTGATTTAGTGCAATTAAGTCCTCATACTTTGACTTTCATTACATTTTAGCCCTTCCTTAATTGCACTTCAAGTCCTTCATCTTTTAGACTTTTGCACTTAAGTCCCCAGCTTCACAACTTTGTTCATTTTTAGTCCCTTTTCTTCTCTATTTGGTCATTTTCACTTCCATTCAGGGTTTTAGTCTGCAAAAATACAAAACACACAATTATGCATAGAAATCAACTCAATTTTATTAATAATAACAAGTCTACCACACCCCCAAAACTTGATTGACTTGAGACTAAGCCTAATCATGCAATGCACTAATGATTCTCATCAACATATTAGCTACCTTGCCAAAATTATAAAGAGTTCAAAATTGTATATCAATTCACAGCCATGCATTTCAAATAATGCTATCGCGAAAAATAGATTAAGCTTATCCAACGTTCAGATCTGTGTAGTGTGTGCATAGCCATTTTCAATCATCATCTAAACTCAGAAAAAAGAATGTCCAGATGGAAAAAATATATTGTAAGCAAGGGGGGGGGGGGTAGCACCCAAAAACGACCACTCAGTGGTCAAATATATTCTTTCCCGCTCGTAGATTCCACACTCAAATATAGATAATTCATTTCATTTACCCAGAGTGTAAATTTACAGGTTGATCTCAATCACTCTTTTCTTTGTAAAAGCTCAAATAAAATCAAATAGCATAGCATTTCAAATGAATAAAGTAACTGACACATATAGATTCTCACAGAAGAAATAGTATAGTATAACACTCCACTCTCAAGTGTATAAGATCAGGTCGCTG